>CM029777.1:8738774-9253993 GCA_017562165.1 Ectropis grisescens | reverse complement strand
CATACTATGTCTGTGATACTCTTTAGATGCATGACTTGAATGTAACTTGATTGAACACAAACAATTGAATATGAATAATTAATTATTCTTCGAAGAAAAAAACAAAAACGACTTCAGATTTAAAACAAATCTCACACTCGTAAAACTTAATATATGTATTTGTGAATCAACTACATACTGTTCCAATGAGACAGCGAGGTAGTACGAATGTCCAATTATCCTACTAAGTAATCTATACTAATATTATAAAGCTGAAGAGTTTGTTTGTTTGTTTGTTTGTTTGCTTGAACGCTAGGATCTCGGGAAGTACTGGTCCGAATTGAAAGATTCTTTTTCTATTGGATAGTCCATTTATCGAGGAAGGCTTTAGGCTATAGAAAATAACTCTACTATTAATTGAAGCGGAGCATGAAACAAGAATGTAACAAAATCGGGAAAAAATATTCCCCTTTTGAGAGTTTTCGTACGTTTCGTGCTTTGACATGACACATGACAGCATGTGTCAAAGATTGCGTCATTAAATTTCAGTAATCTGTGCCTTAAATATAAACCTTTGCTAATTTATTTTTCTAAATCTGAGTTGGTACGACCAATTTCTGACAGGTAGCAGGTTGCTGAATAGGTTTTTTTGTTTGAAATGGATATTCTCAGGAATGAGTGAACCGATTTCAGTCATTCTTTCACCGTTGGATATGTACGGGATTCCGATGAGTGCTATATAATATACCACGGGCGAAGCCGGGGCGGGCATCTAGTAATATTATAAATGTCAAAGTATGGATGGTCGGATGTTTGTTGCCCAATCAAGTCGGAACGTCTGAACGGATCGGGTTGAAATTTGAAACACAGTTAGATTATAGCGTGGGATAACACATAGGCTACTTTTTATCCCGGGAAAATAACGGGAACGGGAATTACGCGGGTAAAACTGCGGGGCGCTACTAGTAATACAGTAAACAGTATGTTAGTAATTTAAAACAACTGTGCAAAAGATAATGCCGCGATTTGTAACATTTTATTGTGATATTGTTTTTAGAGTGTGTTTACACGTTCCAAATCAGTTTGTTTTGCCCAAAATGAATCCCATTGAGCGCGGACGTCTGTTTACAAACCGCCTTACAGTTTATAAACATATTTCCGCGACCAGTGTGCTACCATGTGCCAACGAAGAATTTTCATAGCGACCAATGCGTGTGATATACTGACAGATATTTATTTATTCTGTTCGTAAAAAATCACTTGACTTCATAATATTCTGTAGTCTGATTTTTAATTTATTTGTTTTCCAAAAGAATCTTATCGTATTGGCGGTCCAAGATTAAGATTAATCACTTACTTTATTTACAATAACCCAATAAACCAATAATACACGTTTGTAACTTTTCTATCCATTCTCATAAATCAAGGTTCTCTGAAATTATCATAAATTAAAATCGTGAACTCATGTTGTCCACTGATGCATAGATGTTTACAAAAATAAATAAAACAAACGAGCATCAGAATGTCTGACAACTCTGTTCATCACTAACATCGTTTTAATTATCTGTAACGTAAATCATTTAAAAATAAAGTAGTAGTACATTTTAAAACGGTAGAAAATGTGTTTAGATTTGTATTTATAGTCGGGCGGTCATCGATCTGTTGAACAGTTCAGAGCTTTAAGAATTGACCATACTTACACGCACGTAATCAACGTTAGTAAGCGAAGTACGAGTACAAATACGCGCTTCCAATGGAATCACGTCATAAATAAATTCATGACTTGTTTTATATCAGTGATATACTGTATCTAAAACATCATGATTAAATACTGATTTGAGTTGTACTTTTCTCACACATTATCTATTATCTAGCCGCAAACTATGCAGAAGCTTCTTGCTATGGAAAACACTTACTTGAATGTAAATAATTTTAGAAGAGCCCTGCGCCTTCTGCCCTAGCCCAAAGTTCGGTAGGCAGTAAAACTCATCTTAGGCCAACTACTATGTATTGCCTAAAAATAAACTCACGATTTCACACTGCATCGGCACCTTTTACACGTAAGATATCTCTATCGATAAACTACTAAGTGTAATAATATACCACTAAAATTCGTCTTAGTTTTTCTGCTATTTATGGTAGTCTTGAACAAGCACTGTAAACGATAAAGCCGCCATGTATAACTTTCTACTGATTTACTTCTACTGCACAAGTGCTTTTGATTGCTGGTATTCCTTGTTTCCGAGCGGCTGAATCCGTTTCGGTCTGAGTAAATGTGGTCAAATCTTTAAAGCAACACTTCACTTTGAAGTGATTGTGAAAATCTTCTTCACTATTGAAGGTCGAGGTGTCGAAAACCGATTATTACAAACAAACAATAGCTTAATATCGAGAGTACAATGTTACAAAGGTTACCAACTCTTGTTTTGATAAAGCTCTGGTTCTATTACACTAATGGAGGCAGTCTGTCACTATTTAACCGAGCCTGTAAAGTTAGCCAATAATCTTTTGTGTAAGTGTAGTCAAGGATAACACATATGTAGGATTAAGCAAAAAGGGTATACGAAAACTTTTTTGTAGTGGTAGAACTCTTATGTAGAGTCTACGATGCAAAACAGTTAGCAAGGCTTTTATAATGTCAAAGTTGTTTTTATTTACCAATAAGCTTGTTTGATTGTACCCATGCATAAATATTTTATTAATTTTAATGAATCTTGGTGTAATTACTCTGTAAGTACCTACTATATTTACTTTCCATACGTGCAATGCAATACATTTTGTAAAATTTGGAATACCGTTGTGGAGATGCCGACCAAGTGACACAGGCTGATAAGTTATTACATCAGTGTTGTTCCACGGTGGTCCCATTTAAATTTGAAAACATTCAAGTAAGAATTAAGTAAAGAGGATGTCGAGAGTAAATCAGTTACTTCTAGTCAAGCGCGTTCCACCAAGTCACCAAGTGCAAACTTATTAACAAAGCATAAATCCACTTTATGTTCCCTCTGCTGAGATTTGGAGTCTTCTTTAACAAGGAGAGAATGAAGGCCATAATCCACCACGCCGGCCAGTGGTTTAGCGTCAAATATGTCTGTCTTTCTTGACAAATGCAGTTTCCTCGCGTTATTTTCCTTCATTGTTAAAGGCGATGGCTAATACAACCTCTTCACTTGAAACAAGAACAAAATTAAAAATTTTGATTAACCCCCGACTACCTTAGATTTGTTATCTGTACAACATTCTACTAGTCAAGCCCTTTCATTTGATACCCATATTAAGGAAGTTGTGAAAAAAGAAATGTAATTTGCCATTTTGTGGTAGCGGCCATCTTGGATTTGAAATTTGTCATAGTGCAAAGTATTCTACTAGTCAAGCCCCTTCGTTGGATACCCATATTGCGGTAGTAGTGAAAAAAATTATATAATTCGCCATTTTGTGGTGCGGCCATCTTGGATTTCAAATTTGTTATAGTGTATAGTACTCTGCTAGTCAAGCCCTTTCATTTGATACCCATATTGAGGTAGGTTGTGAAGAAATATTTTGTCCGCCATTTTGTGGAGGCGGCCATTTTGAATCGATATTAACCAGACATAGCTAAGAACACCCGCACGGATATTAACTTCCAAATAAAAAAAACCGCATCGAAATCGGCCCAACCGTTTGAGCTCTACGGTGCCACAGACAGACACACACACACAGACAGACAGACAGACAGACAGACAGATAGACAAACAGACAGACAGACAGACAGATAGACAGACAGACATCGACGTCAAACTTATAACACCCCTTTTTTTGGTCGGGGGTTAAAAATACAGTTAAGTGTAAAGGCGGTATAACCTCACCATTGTGAGTTGGATGTTCTCGCTACTACGGCCACTACGGCTTATTATTATTACTATTGAAGTTGAACAAAACTACTACATTCTGTACTATCAGAGGGCCAGAGTCGTTATTGGAGGAAGTCATCGATGTCACAGAACAAGCTAGAGTAGGTACTAAGAATTAAGGGCATACCCCGAGAAAATGACCTTGAGTATTTCTTACCTTATCGCACACCGCAAGAAAGAGCAAGAGAGAAACTTTAGGATTTCTCTCTGTTTTACGCTAAAATTTAGCAAAAAAACTCGTTTTGCTGGGGACGCCCCTTAATATTATATTATTATCGATGAAGATATACCAAATTTTGTGTTGGGGCTGAAAACTTGCCATTTACCTCTCCTGGTATATACCCCAGCACAGAGGTGCAGTCTGGGCTGGTGAGTAGCGGAGGAAAATAATAGGAGAGTTAAATAAATAAATATTGGTGGACAATTCACACACAACACCAGTTATGTGACCAATTTATAGCTTGCCTCAAATACTTATACAAAATTTAATACCAGCTCTCGGAATAGTACGTAGCTAGTATGGATTTGTTTAAAAAATACTAATCGGACGGAGCATTAGCTCGCATGAGTGTTCTCTGCTTTGTTGAAAATTCTTTCTGCTCAATCCTTTATCAAATACACTTAAAACCCGACGATAGGATACAGTTACCCAATCAAGTTTGGTTGTTTGTTACGAAATTAACTCAATCTTATTCGGTACCGGTGAAAGTCGCCCATCGAGTTTAGACGATGTTATTTGACCTGCGAATCCGTGTCGTTTGCAATGAAATTATTTGGGAATTTTCTCGCACTATTTTTCACCGGTTTACGATTTAATACCACCTTGCTCTTTATTCTATAGACTTCTCGTAGCTCGAAGCAACATCGTTTCATGGTTAACGTTCCAAAGATTCGGACTATGAAATTTGACTCTACTTTTGTGATAATAACTTCTAGGCTGTAGAATGCGTTGCCTGAGTAGTTGTTTTCCGATAGTTATAATCTTGCTTACAAAAACTTTGCATAGGCACAAATAGGTATGAACCCCTGAGTACTCCTTACAGTTTTATATAGTAAAAAGTACATATTTGGCGTTATCAATTGGCAAGCGAATGTATTGGCCTATAACATTGGCATCCTAGCTAAGTTAATCTGAAATATTACGTTGTTGTAAGTGTTTTGTCGATTCAAACAATTATTCTGCTGGTTCAAGTCATCATTTATCATAAACAGTTCTATTTCCAGACAAGGCCACATTATCAATGAAATACTCAGTCGAGAAGTCCACATAACCTCGAATCCTACCTGAAGGCCTGCCTACTAACAGACTGACCCCGCGAAGTGGGCCAAGTCCATACCCGAAGTTAATGGACATTCCATCGGACCCCCTACTAAAACAGTGACATCGCCACGCATCAGTATAATGTGGCAGTTGAAATAGTAGCAATGGAAAGGTCAGGGAGGTCGCCCCCTCGATTCCCACGGTTGGCGTGACGGGAAGCCGTACCACAAAAACTAACGACGTGTCTCTCTTACGTCTAGGGAAGCAATGGGAGGAATGTTCGTTCCTTCGACAGTTCTAACTGCTATTTTAACCGACTTCGAAAAAGGGGAGGTTCTTCATACGGTTGTTTTATTTTTGTATGTATGTTACGCGATAGCTCCGCCAATTGTGAATTTTCTTTTTTATGTGATCCCCTATAAATTTTATCGAAAGCGCTGTGGTGGTTTTACAATATTGACAAAAAATTAAAACTAGCTTATCTTTACGTGAACGACGTATTTTTATACTTCACAAAAATTATGTAATTTAGTAGTGTCTGAGTTTAATTTTAAATTGTAGTTATATTTGGTTTTTCGGAGTAAAATAATTTATATTATTGGTATTTAGTGACGAGCACATATTGATATTTTGCATAGCGACAGGACGAGCAAAACTTGTGCTTAATGGTGAGCAACACGTCTGACCGTTACATCACAGTGCCACATAGCTATTTTAGATGAAACATTTAAATTACTCCGTAACTCCGCTGTGCTCGTCACCCAAATATATAAGATGATTCATTTCGTGAAATTTCTCTTATAAAATACTTACTTAAAATATTGACACCATCTATGGAGAAATTAAATTGATAACTACTTTTAACAGATCTATTTATATCTTGAAAAGACCTCATTGTAGCGGACAATTTTCGGGCATTTATCTGAAGGTGATATACACATTTGCAAGTATTTTTTCATTAAGTTTATCAATAATGTAACTAATAGTTATAAATAAACATTTACCTATTAGTAAGGAATGTGCGTGGTAACTCAGTTCTAAGAATTTTTGTTGCGGAAAGGTCAAGGCTCACTGAGTTTAGGAGGGATACCATTTCCCACATATTTGGAGAGAGCTTACGTCGCGTGCAGGAAGCTGCGTGAAGGCAAAAACTGACGCTTTGTAGTACAGAAAGGAAGGATGTTGTTTTTATTATACACATTTATGGCTTAGCAAATACAAGTGAGCTCTTAACAGCGCTCGGTTATATGGAAAACTAGTGGCGCCCGCGGCTTTCCCCGCTTAGTTTATGTACGCCTATTTTTACCGCGATAAACAGAACCATGTGTATTTGTGTATTATACCAGACTATAATCTACTAAATTGACAAAGTTTAAATAAAGATATAAGCTACTAAATCACACAATTAAAAATAACATCATAAATTCATCAGTCACATAACCCAGCCCTAACGGTACCTGGCACAAAGGTGCCCATTACACTGGCAGCATTACCACGCTGAATAGCTATGGACAATCTTTGTGCCAAGTACAAGCCGGAGCGGGAGTGACCGCCATTTTCCCTTATAATCCTTAATTATTACAATCTAATTATGTTATTCCAAATTTCAACCCAATCCTCACGATTTTCTGTTTTCCTTCACGATTTTCTGTTTTGACATGTCTAAAATAAAAAAGTAAGTTTTTTTAAACTGCCACTTTTAAACAGCCCAAAGGGTAATAAAACTACTATTGTCATCGGGTTTCACTAACATGACACCGGAAAGTCTCGGAACGGAACGATGAGCACTTGTCGAGAGGGTGCATTTTAAACAGCCATATTACACGGAGCTCGTATTATAACACTTATAATACGGATTAGGTAATAAAGATGTTTTAATTGAGTAGATGTTATGATAAATCCGATGTTAAGTGACTTATTTACATCAAGGTATTAACTTACGTAATTGGGTGAGCAAATGAGGAAATAACGATTGAAATTAAAACTTTTATTTGTTACGTTAACGGTTATGTCGACGTAATAATATTATTTTGTACCTACAAAATGTAAAAAATAAATGAACAAGGCATAAGAGTTGAATGAAAGAGTTAAATACCTGATGTTTTTTCCGATTGTTCCCGACTTAAACGCACAATGTACCTAAACGTTTATTATTATTTCGGACGGAATTCTTTCAACATTATGAGTAAAAGACTTTTAACATAGTATTACTTACTATACCTAAGTAATATTATAAATTCAAAGTTTGGATGTTGGTTGCTCAATCACGCTTCACGCCTCAATTATATTAACGGATCGGGTAAAATTAGGAACACACGTAGAGTATATATATATATCTATTATTACTTGGTCCGAAATAGTACATAGGCTACATTTTAACCTAGGAAAATAACATGCAAAGGAACTGCGCGGGTAAAACCGTGTGGTGCTGCTATTACTTTAAATAACCAGACACCTAATAAACATCCATACATCAAAACTATACAGATACGTCGGATACTTTTGATCCCGAACAATTTGTCGTGAGATAGGGAACGATGAAACGCTATAACTGTTCCTATCGTACCTACCACATTTTATTTATATCCAAAATAGGTAAGAACCTCTTATATTTAATGAGGTATTCTTAAATTCAACAACAAGGCTACTTTAGATCTGACTCCAATTAATTTTCTAAAGCGGCTTCACCGTCCATTACCCAGCCTGCATATTCCATGAGATGGCTGAAAGATGGCCAAGGTTATGAGACAGTCTTTATAGACACACTGGCTCTTGTCAAAGGTTTTACCCATCACCTTCCTGACTGAACACGTAAAATTTATAAAAATAACAAATAACTAGCATTTGTCTGTGATTTTGTCTACGTAGTAATGAGAAATAAAAGCTTGTTCCATCAGAAGCTTTACATTTTTCGGTATAAAAGTTGTTGTTCCATACTATAATCTAACTTCTAAAATTCAGGCTGGTCCGTTTATAAAACATCATCTAAACTTTCGCATGAGTAGAGTGGTAAAAAGGAGACATCCAACCCAATTATAAACGATATACATCCACCTATGAACAACATGTACATGTGTATAAAAACAAAATAAAATTATTATAGGTACCATACAATAAAAATAAAAATAAACAAATTTACAAATTAAACACGCCGTCGAGATCACTACTGCGAGGCAGGGTACCCAGAATGCTGGCAGCGTTGCTCTTTGAATAGCTAAACTCAGCAACAACAACAACAGTTGTCACGACACACTGTCACTTACGTATGGTACTATGGGCAACTGTTGTCAATGTGACAGTGTCCACTACCCATGTTGCAATTGCAACATTAGGAATGTTGAAAGATCTTTTTGCATGAAAATAGAATTTCCATAGATAACGATAAGACGTTGGTAAATTATTGGTTATTACATTAGTTGTAATGGAGTTTATAAAGTACATTACAGCGTTATAGCAGGCATTATGTGTATTTCTTGGTTGTTCAGATGACAAAGGTGAACTCGTAACTTTACATCTGCATCTAATATGAATTCCTGAGGCGAAAGATCAGCATTCCGCCGCGTATAGCTTCGTTTTGTTACAATATGCATGAGATTTCTTCGATCGAGCTTTCTCCGCGCTACATGGATCGACACAGAATACACGATAGTACCGCCATTGTCGCAGTTGTAAATGATTGTATTGTCTGTCGTTTTAAATTATGACTATAACATGCTTGAGATATTCCGGCGCAAACTGCAGTAAACTTACCGTGTTGGAACCTTTTAAGCTGTTATTTTCTTATTGATTATCTCAAGTATACGTGGACTGTATTGAAATGGCAGTTGACGTTCTGTCATGTTCATTTGAAATATTAAATTAATTAAAACAAGTGACTATTTGGATGGTATAGTGACTTAGGTGGTAGAAAGTCTACCTTCGAAGCCGTGGGTTAGATTCCTACCCAGTGCAATTATTTATTTATAAGCAATTGTTATGTGTCTAGGTGTTGGAAGTATGTTGTATTTGCAACAAAATATAATTAATAATAATAATAAATTTATTTTCGTTCTCACATTGTGGCCTTATATGATAACTTATTAACTTAAATAAACTAACATGCATATTATTAATAGTATCAATTGTAACCTAGCTCCCACACTAGGATTCCCTGTGTTTGTGGGAGCTAGTTCTCTCAGTTGTGCTTATTTACATGACAATGTGTTTATGATGGTGAGTGTGTGTGTGTGTGTGTGTGTGTGTGTGTGTGTGTGTCGAGAGTGGAGATGTGTGATGTTTGTCGATGTGTGGGACTGTATTCTATCTTTGAGTGAGTGTGTATGTCCATATAATAATGTGAGTGTGTTGTGTCTGCGAGGGTGTATATATATGTATGTATATATGCATATGTGTGTGTGTAAGTATAGATGAGATGATGTGCGTACGTTTGTGTGCCTATGTGTGTCGTACTATTTTTGTAACAGCGTCATATTTATTGAACTTGCAATACAATAATAGTCTAGATTTAAGAAGTCGTGGGTAGGTTAGCAGCAGGTATAAGTAGCAGCAGTAAGCAGCTATCTGGCTCCCATAGTACAAGCTTTGTTTAGTTTGGGGCTAAATGGTGAAGTGTGAGAAATATCCACCAATATTTATTATGTTTATTTATCATTTAGTTACGCTACATGCGAGATAGGCATCGAGTAAAGTTCGTTATTTATCAAACATTGTGCATACCTGAAAATCCTGGCGTAACGTTTTAACTCGCCAAAGGATACAGTAAAACGATGAAATCTACTATGACGTAATTTTTTTTTTTTTTACCTTTTATAGGCTCACACTTGACCGCCATCTCGCCTGATGTTAAGCGACGATGCGGTCCACGATGGAGCGTGTTTACCTAGAAGAAACCGATTCACTCTCGATTTGAAGACACAAAGATTAAAACCATCGGGGAAAACCCACTCAGGCAACGTATTCCACAACCTAGACGTTCTTATCACAAACGTAGAGTCAAATCTCTTCGTTCGTGTCTTTGGAACATCAACCATGAAACGATGTCGCTTTTTTGGAGCTACGAGCATTCCGATAGAAAATAGGGCAAGGTGGTATTAGATCATGCAGATCAGTTGCACACTCTCCGAAGTGTATCCGATAAAAAACCGATAGGCTAGCGATTTTTCGGCGATGCTCAAGACTTTGAAGTATTTTTCGTACAAGAGTGTCATTGCCTATGAGCCTTTTGGCACGTCTCTCGATCGATTCTAGGGTCTCCAGCTGATACTTGGCCGATCCATCCCAAAGGTGCGAACAGTAAGTACTCCATACAGGAGCGAATCTGTGCTTGATATAATGTGAACAACTGTTCAGACTTGAAGTACCTTCGCACCTTTGAAAGGACACCCAGTTTTTTGGCAGCTAATTTAGCCTTGGACTGGATATAGGAGCTAAAGTTGAGCGTAGATGTCAAAGTGACGCCCAAAAGCTCAAGACGGTCAGAAACCGGCACGGACACACCTCGAAAAGTAGGAGTCAGTTGAAGTGGACTCCGTTTTGCGGAGAAAAGACACGCCTGCGTCTTACTCTCGTTGAACTTGACCAGATTGACATCGCCCCATTTAGACACCGCCTCAAGGGTCAAGGTCAAACGCTCGATCAAACTCTCTCTCAATACCTGAGTTTGCTGCCCACTGGCTCTCGCGCTAGATATGTAACTCTCTACGACGGTGCTATCATCTGCGTACCCAAAAATACCAGGCTTTAACAGATCATTGATATGTAGCAGGAAGAGCGTCGCAGAAAGTACCAACCCCTGAGGGACTCCGGCATTCCCTCAAGAAGTCCGATATCCATGCAATAAACCCAGGAGACAAACCATAACTAGAAAGCTTGCTTAAGGGCATAAGGGCATCATGCCAAACCCTGTCGAAAGCCTTCGAGATATCCAGGGAGACTGCAAGTGCTTCCCCGTGTTTCTCAATAGCTTCACTCCAGATGTGAGTGACGTACGCTAGAATATCCCCGGTGGACCGGTTTCGGCGAAATCCGTATTGCCGGTCACTTAGGAGGTCGTTTGAGTCTAGGTACGTCAGAAGCCTGTGGTTTAAGACACGTTCCATAGTCTTGCAGAGTATGGACGTGACCGAGATGGGCCTGTAGTTGGCAGGTTAATGACAAAAGAAATACAAGAATAATATACTTCAACTTTCACTCTTATTGACATACAGCGCTAAGAAAAAGAGCGTCAAATTACCAATCACAATTCGTTATTTTGACACCATTTGTCGTTGTTTGCGGTCTCAAAAACATAAACATCCGAATATCGACATACTTTCCTATCCCGCTGCGACAAAAAAAATATATCATTTGCAATGAAATACAGCAAGAAGACATTACAACGCCCTCATACTGAGAAAGCAAATTATATCCGTAATCAACGTAATGAACCCATGGTAAGTATCTATTTACTGATATTAACTTACTTTCATAAATTATGTTACATGCCTGTATTAAAAAAGTCGATAGTCAATATCGATCTAGCGCTTATGTAGGTACTATCATAAAATCGTAATTACTCTATTACGTCTCCAATGAGATTTCCGTCGTATGAAAGAAAGTTATACATTGATGGATAGACATTAATGGCTCCATTCTAGATGACTAATTAGCTAAACACTTTACTCAAATAACTACCGTGACTAGCGCCGTATTTCCCGTAGTAAAAGTAGCCTATGTGCAATTCCTAACCTATGACTGCCTCTGTGTTCCAAATTTCAATCCTATCCGTTCCGACGTGATTGAGTAACAAACATCCAAATTTAGCATTTCTAATAGTAGTAGGTTTCGTGCATGGCTTAAAGCGAGCAAAAACCTATCAAACTTTCAAGGTATCTCAAATCGGTAAAGAAAACATCAAAAATTTATCTTATCTCAGGGTTTGTAGTGCTGTGGTTATATTTTAAATTTTTTTTAGAGACGATTTATTATTTAATGGAATGTGATGGAAATAGCGAAACATGTACCAACACGCCTGCCTAAACCAGCGCAGTGCCACGCAACTATTCGAACATGAAAAGTTAAATCACCGCCTAGGTACTGCATTATAATCGTCACACAGACTCGCTGCAATAGGGATGTTAACAATTTTTCGGAACTACTTTTGGTTTGAAGATTGAGCCTTGTTTACCGTAAAAAATAACATTTTATTTCAAAATATTAGTATTTTCGATGAGTAAAAAATATACAATATTAGACTAATTTTGAATTTTGCCGCTAAAACACTAACGACTGACATGAATGTCACTAGTTGCAAAACATTGGTCGCGATTCATGACTGTATGTCCAGTTTATGCGTTTTCTTATCATTACTTGAATACAAACAATCAAAATCGTAGTCGCTAAGATCGCAAACTATAATAAAAAATCTGAAAAGTAAACAGTTTAATCAATTTCAACAGTTTGTTTTGCGACTAGTCACGTAATAATTCATATTGGTGTTTCCAGTCACGTGAGGACAGCATATATATAGCATTTAAAATAATTTATAATAAATTTACTACGTAATATTAGATTATAATAATGTGATTTTCGATATTCTATTAATGAAAACTATCATAAAATTAACATTAAACATGAATGTGAGATTAGTGCTAACATCCCTATTCTGTGCAATTGTAATGAAGATGTACGGATGTCTGTTTGTTTATCACTTACCTATTGGACATTGTGAATGCGGCCGCTAGAGTTTTGGAAAACATACACCTGCCTACTTACGATAAAATTTGTAATAACACAACTCATGGACAATTTCAGAACGATTTCATCATTGGGTACTTACAAAAAAATTTAGGAAAATTATGTCAAATGGTGCCGTAGCCACCTGTGTTATCAATGTGGGCGTTCTGTCCATAACGTTTAATTTGATACTAGTTAGAATGCGATATATGGGGATCAATTACACCAGAAATGCCAGATGACCATTACGCATTGGATATTTATCTTTCAATCGTCACAAAAAATGTTCTGTTGCACTGCTTATGAAAAACTAGTCATTTCACGGTTTTAAACGCACGGTTGCCATTTCGTAATTTTCGCGCCATGACAAGTAGCCTATTTATGTGTTATTCCAGATTATATTCTATCCTTTTAGCAAATTTCTTCCAAATCAAATGAAATTCATTTATTTGGAACATACAAAATGAGACTATTACAAAACAGGATACAATTAGCCCCGAGTTAGTTCGAACTGTTTCAGAAACTAGTGGCATCTTCCAACATTAAAAAGTCACAAATATTTGAATATCTTATTTAATTAAAAATAATAAATAAATGATATCAGACCTATTCAGCTGTTTTCGCCTGAAAGCAACAAACATGTTACAAACTTACCTCTTATAGCAGGGAAACGATTGGAAAGGGAATTAAGTATAAGTAAGGGGTTTAACCGCGGTGTGTAATTTGAAAAGCTTAGTATTTTTTTCGAAGTCGTTATATAAACTCTCGAATAGCTTATAGCATTCCTTAGCGTTTTCACGGGTACACCTGACCAAACATCATTGTTTTTAAAACTGGTACCGGCTGACTGTTTGTCTCGATTGAATGAGAGCTGTTTGTCAGAGTTATTTGCGTCTTATTCGATAAACACTTGGGTAAATTTATCGACAGGAGAAGAATATAATATCTGAAGTATAAATTAATATTAAATTCTAGAATTCCGGCGTCCCCTGAACTGTTGTGGCGAAATTATTGAACTACATAACATTTGTAGAACGACTGTCAACTAAAATTGTAGAATCCGACGATGGCACCCACGGATATCTATAGTGGTACCACACGACAATGGTTATGAGTGACTCATGTGTATTATTATCGGTAACTTGCTAAGTCTCATTTAGGTATAGGTGTTCGAAACATTACGGCGTTTTGTGTACATTTATTACATTTATTAAGCTTACATTTACATGATTTGTAACGATAGTATAAAACACTTATGGAAATGAGAAAATCTTAAATCGTTTTTAAGTAAAGTACTTACCTAATTCTTGTTTCACGTGGAGAATAGAATACAACATGCTTTATTGTATAAACTATGTACAGAATATAAGTGCTATAATACATTATGTGCTATGAATTTAATAAAAAAATTGGCAGTCATAACAACTGTCGATAGAAGTGAAAACTTATAACTCAGCATTTGATAGTTTACTTTGGAAACGACTAGAAATGCTGACGCATTTCTAGATGGCCAATAGCGATGGTCCCGAGCTTACCCGAAGATTTCTTATCATTCCCGAGCGTGACGCTAGAATTCAATTCACAACAAAAATCAGTCTGTGACGTGCCAAAAAAGTTTTCACTTCAATAAATAATTTGGTGGATATCTCTCCCATATCGTTTACCTCCACATAGCAGGTACGAAATGTCTACTCTTACTAATGTGATTACTGTTGGCTCAAATTAGCAAACACCACCAGCGACATGCCAACTACGCATTTAATTATTTCCTCGACATTTGCTGTTATCGCCTCCATTATTTACGACACCGTTAGATTCCCATTCATAAGTATGGTTAGAAAGGTATTCGTTTCTATTAAATTCGTAAGTATTTATGTACATCAAAATTCGTCTCAATTAGTAGGAGTTTTCAAAGTTCGTCGTCCACAGAATATCTTGACAAACAATTACATCTATGCTATTGTTACACTTAGTTATTAGATCTTTTTTCAACTGCGTCTGTTCCAAACCTGTTTTTACGTCTTCTAACTTATTTTATCCAGAGGTAAGATTTTTAGATATTTCTAGAGTCCTTAAGTAGTACCACATCTTTGCTAGTTTTTTTATCGCCAAGCATCAGTGTCCGAACGTTACCTACTATTATCCAGTTTGATGTGTCTGGAGCTCTAGAAAAATTACGGTGTAAAAGGATAAAGTGATCGGATATATCAATGACGCCGCCATTCTATTTTGTAAAAACTATGCCATTCTCATTAATCCAGTAATTAATTACGTAAATCAATAAATAACCTTACAAAACACTAACTATCCCCAAACTGAAAAGAGCTTGTATAATGTGAGCCAGATAGCTGATACTTATACAATTGTAAATACTTTATGAATAAGCAAAACAGTTTCCTCTATTCAGTGCTGTCTGGTTTATCTTGGCATTTTGCATTGTAATTATAAAGATTCCTGGCTTCATTACTATTCAATGACTACGGGCTTATTAGAAAACTTTCCTGGTGAACTTTGACAGGAGACAATAACCCAACCAAGCATTAGGTACCTACACTTTTATACCATGATACCATCACTACGTTGAGGTTCCATCGATTGAATTCTAAATATAGAACAGAGTATTGAGTTTTCAAGGCTTCTTTTTGTATGAAATTTCATGCTTTCTGTGATTTGTGTTATGCTGTTATGTGACATTGTTAACTTTTATTCTTTTATTTTCGCGTTAAGAGGCGAGTCATATTATGAGAAGCTTACATGGACTAGAATAGTCTGATTATAATGAAAATTATGAAAACAAAGTAATAAACAAATAAATACTGATGTACATACTCACCTCACCTTTACGTTTTTATCCACTGCATACGTATATCGTCACTCCATCTAGTCTATTACATAGTCACATTATTTGTTGGCTGATTAAATAGTAATATGAGATAGTAATGTAATTAATGTATGTTACTAAGGTAGAGCAGTGATTTAATTAATATTATTGTAATTGTTTTTAAAATGTATTGACGCGATCGGCAAAACATGCGCCTGATGGTAAGCAATATGCGCCCATTACAGCATACTGGCACGCAGCTATTTGATCATGAAGAGACCAAATGTATTTATCCCATTGGCCTTTAATTTCTTTGGATACACTGGGTACACATTATCTGAAACACAGTGATGTTAGCACGTTACTGCTTGGCAGTAGAATAACTGGCAAAACTGTGGTACTTACTTGCTCAGGTGGACTCTCCAAAGAGCCTTACCACTAGAGTATGTATTAAACTCTGCTAAAACGAATAAAAGACGATATTATTCGGTACACTAATATTTGTAACTCTTCATCAAGCCTAGATTGTACCTAACCCACTGAGATAAATAGTCACTTTTCTCAATGAGTCATCGTTTTCGTATCTTTAAAACTGCACCCATATCGCATTATCTTATCGACATGGATACAATTTGTGACAAGCATCTATAAACTGAGGTTTAAGTTATCATTGCAATCTAATCAGGCTGTATCATTCAAGCGAAACGTTATATGAAATGATAGTTATTTCTTCTTGAGAAAGCCACCTCCGACAGAGTGAATCGCTTCATTCAAGGTAGGCACACTCTTTCGCCACACTCGGACACTCGACTGATGATAAGGGTTTGTCGGTTTTTTGTCTGATGAATTTCGGAGAGGTTGCATCTGATCTGCAATCTACATGATCTTAATACCACAATGTTCTATTTTCTATCGGATTGTTCGTCGATCGAAAAAGCGACAACATGGTTGATGTTCCAAAGACTCAAACGAGGAGGTTTGACTTTACTCTTATAATAAGAACGTCTAGGCTGTTGTCTGACTGGCTTTTCCCGATGGTTACAATCTTGGTGTCTTCAACTCAAGAGTGAATAGGTTTATTCTAGCACGCTCTATCGTAGATTGCATCATCGCTTAAGCCCGAGCTACACGAGGCTAGTTATTCAAGCTAGGATAGCAAGCTAGTACTTCCAGCTCCGTGTAGGCAACGCTACGCAACGCTAGTTTTGTCTACATGAAGTTAAAAGTACTATCTTGTTAGCTTACTAACATTAGCTTCCTATCCTAGCTTGAAAAGCTAGCCTCGTGTAGCTCGCGCATTAACATCAGACGACGTGGTGGTCCTTCTTCTTATAGTGCCTCTCCATTACTGAAGGTTGGCAGTCAGCTTCTTAAAATTTTCTTTGTCCAGCGCTAGTCTGAACAGTTGTTCCACCGTCTTGATCCCCGTCCACTCCCTGATATTGCGGAGCCACGACATCTTGCGTCTTCCGACTCTACGCTTCCCTGGAATTTTCCCCATCATGATAGTCTGTAGGAGAGAATATCGGTCATGCCGCAGAACATGTCCGAGGTAGGCAACTTTTCGCTGTTTAATGGTACGGATAAGTTCCAGTTTCTTTCCCATTCGCTCTAAAACTTTCACATTAGTAACCTTATCCGTCCAACTGATGCGAAGCATGCGGCGATAAGACCACATCTCAAATGCTTCAACCTGTTTTCGGAGTTCTGCTTTCATGGTCCATGCCTCACATCCATACAGAACAACGGGCCAGATATAACATTGAAGGAGCATGGAACGCAATTTAATGGAGAGTTGTCGACCACACAGAACCTTTTGCACATTGGTAAATGCAGCTCGGGCTATTTCAATACGTGTACGGATCTCTGTATCGCTTTCCCATGTGTCAGTGAGCCACGAACCTAAGTACCTACGTATTTGTCAACACTCTCCAACAAGCTATCGTGGTGGTCCACTGCAATCCAATTACCGATACAAAAAATGTGTCGCGTACTGATGTAACCATCACTATTAGTAAACTAACAAAATCAACAGTTAGTGACACTCTGCTAAACCAATTTGGTAGTAGTAGTATGGTAGTAACAATTTGGGACATGCATAAATTATCTCTCTGAAACGTTTACTTGTTCAAAATTGCGCATTATCACCTACGTCATACGGAACTCTCTAATCTTTTTATAACACACGTAGATGCTAATGACAGTCTAGTGTGTTAGTCTATGTTACACACTGGCTACAAACGTCACGATATACAAGTAGGAAGTTTCAGTGGCAAGGTGGCAACATCAAATGCTGGACCATTTTGTTTAAAAATCTTTGAGGATTGACAATAAAAGTTAGCATTCGATCGAAAATTATACTTTGATCCCTACTGTTTTCCAGTTTTCCAACTTACTTAAAACTAGGAAATGTATCTCATGCTGATTGTTGTAAACTGGTAGATTCGTTATTATTTATTGATTGCACTTGAATCACAAAAGATCACGTTAGTTAACAACACCCTTTTGACGTGACAACGTCTTATAAATTGGTTTGCCGGGTAACACTTCAAGAAACTGCGTTACGCTCCGCTCACGTTATGCGCTCACAACGAGAGCGAGTGAGAGGCACGCGTCCCTTCCACTCGGGCATGGTTAGCCCGCCTAAGAGCGAGAGAGACAGACATAAAAAGTGAAAGGCTCGCGTCCCTTCCGTAAAATTATTTTACCACTCAAAGTCGTTGTCACGTAAAACTTTCGCCCGTATACCGACTTTACAGGCAACCAATTTTTTTTATAATTTTAGATCACACGTATGTTTGCAAATGTAATTTAAGGGTCTGCAGCTAACAAAAAGCTGACTTTAATAACTTTATCACGGCGGAACCAATTTTGATGCTACATAGCTAAAAATACTCCTGACTAATTCACCTTTCAAACAAAAGGACAACAAAATTCGGTTTATGGCAGCTACGACTCCACAGACAAACAAATACACACACACACACAGAGAGAGAGAGAGAGAGAGAGAGAGAGACATAACATCCCGTCGGGGATTAAAAAACCAAATACAAAAACAAAATGTGTCTGACGAGGAAATCGTAAGATGTAAAAAGACATATACGGGCGAATTGAGAAACCTTTTTTGAAGTCGGTGTATGTAGTGTATGAAAATTGGAAGAAGGGACGTTGAAACAATTTTTACCGAGTGCGACGGCGTGAGGTTATCAATTCAGCCGGTATTTTTTTGAGATCAAGATAAAATGGCTAAACTTGCAACTACAAAGTTTATAATGTTCGTCAAATATTTTCATTTGACATTATAACTTTTCTGACCTCCCAATTTGTAACTGCGCCAAACGTTTGCAGTCTACAGTGAAGCAGGATGTAAATCATTAATTAAAATGAAACGTGTTTTCAGTAAAATCGCGATATAAAATATCTTAATTAATTTTAATCGAATCAGAAATGTTTATGTTTCACGCTTTTCACGCTTTCAGATTACTAGCATGTGCAATCGGAAATAAGTTTAAGATTAATTTCTTCGAGTATAACATAGGTTCTTAGTTATATTAAATTTATAACTGTATAGAACGAAAAAGACGTTTTTATAAACAGGGAATTCCTTGGAATTGTTAAGTATAACTTTTTTATAATATGTGAAGTGACACCATGAGGAAGATATGTGCCTAATGGTATGAAGCACGCTTGCCCATAACAGCGCAGTACCACGTAGCTATATAAACTTGCACATGAAGAGTCTAACTCTATCACTGCATTCCGCTCGTCACTCAGAGATATTGGTTGATTTATGTCTTTGCCCCATTAATTACTTACCTTGACATCCAAGGGCGGATCCAGGGAGGGGGGGGAGGGAAATGGACATTGCTCTTCAGCCTCAAAACAAAATAAAACAGAAGACAAACAATAAAAACTATTGTTACTACCGGCCATATCTTATCTGTTCCAGGGAACCTTAAAACGTGTTAGCATCACAAAGATAAAAATAGGAAATCAAACAATACGAATAACACTTCAGTAGTAAAATCTTTATTTTAGTTTGAACGTTCGACAATGAGTTTGCACGACTCTAAAATAACTTCAAGTACAAATCTTCCTACGCTCGATCTTCAACTGATCGCGGATGTGACTTTGAGGATAATCTTATAAACGGTTTTTAAGACGCCATCGAGAGGTAACAATGAATGAAGCTCCGATGGACCTTGATCTTTACTATAGGTAGTGCTACCAACTTATCTATAGAAAGGCCAAAACCGGAACTTTTAACGCCCACAGAAAACTCACATAGAAGTTGTCTATTTTTTAAATAGGTAAACACTTTTCGATAGTGGTGCCATCGCTACATGCTACA
Source organism: Ectropis grisescens (assembly GCA_017562165.1). Lineage (NCBI taxonomy): Eukaryota > Metazoa > Arthropoda > Insecta > Lepidoptera > Geometridae > Ectropis > Ectropis grisescens. The sequence goes on along the minus strand of CM029777.1, from coordinate 9,233,978 downwards.
GATAATTTGGTTATTCTGTACGTGTGATGGTGGCGTGTCCTGAGCTAGACTTGCCAAATCTACCGCGTTCTTGTTCCTAGACTGACATGTGACAGTGAAATGTTTACAATATGAGACGATTTCAATGTGTTTCTGGTGGTGATGATGGTGTCAATGTGTTTATGTCGCTATTAGACTAGAAATGCCCCGCGGTGCCACCCGCCATATTTCCAGATGCCGTTATTTTCTCAGAATAAAAATGTGCTCGTGTTTGCCAAATCTACCGTGTTCTTGGTGCTAGATTAACACGTGATAGTGAAATGTTTAGAATATGAGGTGATGTCAACGTTTTTCTGATGATGATGATATTGATCATGATGTACGTCAATGTGTTTATGTGGATACTGATGGCAGCGTCCCGCGTTTTCACCCGCGTAGTACCAGATGCCGTTATTTTCCCAGAATAAAAATTAGCTTTATATGTGTTATTCTTTGTACCAAATTTCAGCCTCCTTCCACTTTGATCCACAGTGGCGCTCCACATGTGGAGCCGGGGATACTTTTTTTTCCGCTTAAATCCACGCGTGGATCCTTTGAAACTAAATGTTCCTCTTAAATCCACGCGTGGATCCTTTGAAACTAAATGTTCCTCTTAAATCCACCAGTGGATTCTTTGAAACTAAATGTTCCTCTTAAATCCACCAGTGGATTCTTTGTTACTAAGAAATTTGTTGCAACTCCTTCCACTTTGAACCACAGTGGCGCTCCACATTGAAGGAATTGTCTAACACCGAGAATGAAACAAGTCGTAGACATATTCCGAACTCTTTCCTACTACTCAAGTGGTAGGAAAGAGTTGGGAGGGGTTGGTTTATGCAACCACTACGATCCACAGTCTTCACCAGTGTGGATCAAAGTGGCATTGAAAAATATTATTATTTTTGGATCCACTCCGTTGTGGATTAAAGTGGCATTAAAAAATATTATTATTTTTGGATCCCCTCCGTTGTGGATTTAAGCGGAAAAAAAAGTATCCCCGGCTCCACATGTGGATAGCCACTGTGGATCAAAGTGGAAGGAGGGAAATTTCATCCAGACCTCTTTAGTAGTTTTTTGTGTGATAGTGTAACAAACACACAATCATCCTCACAAAGTTTCACATCTATAACAATAGCAGAATTATAAATTTGATAAAATTACACATTAGTATTAGATACAGGAATTTGTGAAATATTTCCTCAATATGAAACAGAGAATCTTGTGGAATATTTTTTACAATAACACATTACCACTCCTTTGCGTCGCGCAGTCGGGTAAAAATAGTGTGGTTATTTTATATTTTTCAATATCATTCCACTAGAATCAGATTTTTAGCTCACGTAAATTTACCTCGCGAATTCGCATTTAAGTTTGTACCAAGTGCAGTTTTATTAAAAACAAACTGGAATGAAAAAGGTTAAGCTGTTCGCATTATAGCAGTAGTAATGGGGTGACCTAGAAAGGTACGAAAGCTTCGACCCACAACCTCGCATGAATAAGCTACTATTTGTTACCGCTGCCCTACAAACACTACTGACTTACTATAACTACTGCTCAAAGATTTGTGTAAGCTGAAACTTCAGTACAAAAATTAAATAAGTCTTCGAAAAATAACAAGCCCCATTTTGTTGTGAGAAATTATCGGAATGTATTATATCTATCTATTATCTTAATATATATAAATCTCCTGTCACGATGTTTGTCCGCGATGGATTCCTAAACTACTTAAACGATTTTAATCAAATTTGCACACCGTGTACAGTTTTAGCCAACTTGAAAGATAGGATAGTTTTTATTTCGATTAATAAATAGTCTTTATATCACAATATCCGAGCGAAGCCGGAACTGGCCGCTAGTAATATTATAAAGCTAAAGAGGTTTTTTTTAATTTGAACGTGCCTATCTCAGGAACAAATAGCCCAATTTCAAAAATTCTTTCATCGGTGTTACCGCCATTGGCCCGCTAGGTATTTTATATTGTATTCACGCTAAAAATATATGTGCTTTTTAAAAACACTAATATAATTTATTTTATTGTTTCTGTCAGTTTCGTTTAAACTTAAATTCTAGGGCCTTCCTAAAATGGGTCTATTATTTTTGGGAGATATAACAGAAAATTAATGCACGAGAGCATCTTATTGTATGTTTAAGACTAATAATGACTACAAACAATTATATAGATATCCTTGATTTACCTTGACGACCCCGCTTTTTTTCTTTTAATTATACCTTATTTCAATATTTCTAATTGTTTAAGTCTCATTCCAAAGTTACGGCTGGTCTAGTCGGGAGAACGGCGACTGCCGATCCGGAGATCCCGGGTTCAAATCCCATCACGCGCACCACACGCGTGTTTTCGAAGTCATGTGCGTAATGCCGCTAACTTAAAAACGGTGAAGGAAAACATCGTGAGGAAACCGACATGTACCTAGACTCTTTCGAGGTCAGGTGTTATCCACCAACACGCACTTGGCCAGTGTGGTGGATTATGGCCTTAAACTCTCTCCTTGCGAGAGAAAACCCCGAGTTCCAGCTGTGGGAACATTTAGTGGGCTGCTTATGCTTATGCTAAGTCTCATTCAACCAATGATGCCCTTAGCAGATGCAATCAGTACAAAGGGTCAATGCACCGAAACAGCCTTAAAACCTAACTAGAGCAAAACAATTACTGAGTCGTGGCTAATGTTGAAATCATAATATTGAATCGAGTTCTGTCGAACGTTGCTACACGAAGTCGATTCTATCAAATAAACTTTGTTATTTCTAAGACGTGTAACCCATTTTTTCGATTCGATGGACAAATGGTACCAGTGTTGGCAAAATTTGTAAATTTTTAAGAAAAATGATTTTTTTAAAGAGTGACGAGACGTGCAGGACATGTGCCTGATGGTAAGCAACATGCTTGCCACATAACAGCACAGTGATATGCAGCTATTGGAATCTGATGAGTCCAAATCATTACCTAGCACTGCTCTGCGCTCGTCACCCAGAGATCTGAGATGTTATCTCTAAGCCCTGTAATTTCTCTGGCAACATTGCCCTTCAAACCGGAACACAGTAATATTTCCACATTATTGCTTGGCGGTAGAATAACTGGCAAAGGTGTGGTATTTCCCCAGACGGACTCTGCCAAGAGCCCTACCACTACAACTAAACAATTAAATCTAAATAAGAAAGAGCCTATCGTTTTGTGTGTCATAATTTTATTGTAAAGCAGATTCTGGATTCTGGGTTACGATTCAGAGGCCACATGAGGAAGACGCCTTTGCCCATCATTCTACCTCCAAGCCAAGTACACACATTACTTTTTCCCGATTTGAAAGGCAATATCTCTAAAGAAATAACAATCTGTTTACGAGACCAGTCCAGTATCAAGTCATTCTCTCTCTCTCTCTCTTATATCATTGATATTGAGATAGTTTTAGTGTAGACAGATTTTGTACTGAAGCGTTGTTCTCAAACAACTGCAGGTACGTTGGCAAGTTGGGATAGTACAATATACACTGTCACAAAGTCGTGACAGGCTTTTCAAATCAGTTTTGCTGCCTCGTCATCAAAATATTACATAATTCACTCAAGATTTGCTCATCTGTTTATTAGATAGGTCTACTAGGTATAGACTTTGAAAAATGCGGTGACTGCAGATGGTGTTATTCTACGACAGTGGCGCCAAACGGTGGTCGCTACCTTGAAAGACCATTGAAGGAAAAAAGGCGATGGTAAAAAAAACATCCGTAAGACCTGCGACAAGAAGTTTATAAAACTAACGAAAAACAGAGAAGAATAGAGAAAAAGGAAGAAGACTTTTCAGCCTTGCTTGGAGACCATTTTTATGAGTCATAATATAAGTGATATTCGTAAAATTCTTTCTGAGAACCCTAAGTTAGCGTTTTAATATTTTACGCGAAAAGCACCTGACAGGCTTGAGCAATAACTTTAAAGCGTTCTTGGAAATAAATGGTTCTCGTATGAGGCCGTCGTATGTTTTCTGGTTTACAAGCACTCACGATATTGCCGTTGTAATAGGCACTTAGGAATTCATTTAGAACAACACTTATGCCCATGGATCTAATCTAAGTCTCCACTCAATTATTATCAAATCTGTTATGGCCAGGCTTTTTTAAATTTGGTTTTGCACTTGCACAAGCAATACCAAAACTATTTTAGTCAGTTATTTCGGTTAAGAAAGATCGTTAATTTCGAAAAAAAAAATAAAGCCTACCGGCCAACTGAATCGAATTGTTTTGGCTTCACTATTGACTATTGCTCTTAATTTATTTTTTTTAAATAAAGAGTGACGAGACGATCAGGACATGTGCCTGATGGTAAGCAACATGCCTGACAAATAACAGCACAGTGACACGCAGCTATTGGAACATGAAGAGTCCAAATCATTACCTAGCACTGCACTGCGCTCGTCACCCAGAGATCTAAGATCTTATATCTCTAAGCCCTGTAATTTCTCTGGAAACATTGCCCTTCAAACCGGAACACAGTAATGTTTGCACATTACTGCTTGGCGGTAGAATAACTGGCAAAGGTGTGGTACTTCCCCAGGCGGACTCTACCAAGAGTCCTACCACTACAATAAAGCCATTTCGCTTTTATTTACACAATACACGCCCCCGTTCTTCTAGGTATACGAGTACCTACGTCGCGTCGGACTTGCAAGAAGGACAGTAACCAAAGATTTTCTAATAATGTATAAGAAAACAAAAGAAAACATTATACAAAAAGTTGTCTTATTTATTTCCCTGGATTGCCAAAGTATCGTCAACTTCTGTGAGGTTACAGTTGTCCATAAGTGCTTGTTGCCACTCGGTCGGCCGTTATTATTATTATTATTTATCAGGTCGGCCGTTAATTTGCTTGTCGCCTTTTCTATAAATATGAAATGATTACATTAAAATATGTCGCAGCTATACGAACCAAAAAGAAAGACTCAATTATCTTTATCGTTAACTATGATCCTGACTACACCAGTACATATTTACAAGAAATAACAAAAAATAAATGTTTCTGTGATTTGGGTACAAATCACTGACGCACAACATAATAATTTTATTTAGTTTTAGCGTCATTCACATCTAAATTATTCCAAAGGATTATAATATTATACATCACTGAAGAAAACATTCCCTGTAAATTATTTCATGTTTCTTAAGCTTCAGTAAAAAAAGAACTCCTCAAATACAGTTCAAAAGTTATTAACCTGACTAAAATTTAATGCCTCTATTAATACCTGCCAACGTAATAAACTTTCATAATCATTCAAGATCATAAAACGAAAACATAAACATAGTTATGCCAGCAGATTCATAAATCAGTGAGGCAGAGCCAAACAAATCTCCGAAATCGAATAACCAGCAGACTATGCGTCGCCGTGCCCGATTTAGCCCGACTTTGCGAGTTAGGACCCTTTACACCGCGGTTATTTTGCAGTGAGTAAATTACGTACGAACGTGTCCAGTTCTGGAACCGTGCCAGCTTGCGGTCGATGGGACTTGCTGGTATGGAGATAGAAATTGGTATTGGGCGTTTTCGCACTACCTACGATAGCGGCACCGACGACAATCGTCGGCTCGGCTGTCAACGATTTCTTCGGACGATAACGGTTTGTGATAGCAGCAAAAGTAACCGCGTGATTCCAATTATAATATTTAAGGTAATATTTAATTGTATTTATTTTTACTTCAGAAGCGCTGCAGCTGGCGTATGCCAATCCTCCCGCACACTTTGTAGGCGAGAGGCCACCGGCGGGCTTGCCTCTTGCTGTTGATTCTAAATCTAAATTCTAATAAGATTAGATGTATATTTGTTTTTTTTTCTTACCTAATGAATTGTGTCGGCATACGATATTGTGCAGTTATCGTTATTGTCCTATGTGAAAAAGCCCTATGGAGATCGGAATTGGTATTGTCGGTATCTTTATTCGAATATTATTTTAAAGAAGCAGCCCCCCTCTCGCGTAGTTTTTATACCCTTATCATTTTCCCGATATAAACAGTAATTTACTATTAAGTATCTATCTATGTAACAAATTTCATGTAGATCCCTTCAATAGTTTTTCCGTGAAAGAGTAACAAAATACCTCTAATGCTAAAATAATTGATTTGTCAATCGAATAATATTAAATGTCGTCTTATGCCCCCTCTATTCAAGAGGAAAAAACAATAAGTTTGTGCAAAATTCACCGTTTAAGAAAATAAATAAGAAATAGTTAGTCCAGATATTATTAGTACTCAACTTTATCCTTACCTACTCGATACTTTTTACGTCACTTACTCGTACTTAGTAATTTTGGGTTTTGTGTCTTAAATATCCTTAAACATTTACATGTGTCTTTTTCCTTAAACAAGTTATTTGAAACAAAAGTAATCATTAGAATTCCACTTAAATATTTTTACGCACATTTTATCACCCCATAAATTATCCTGTTTACTTCGGATCAAGAATAAAATTAAATCCTAAAGTGCGTTAAATAACATCTCCCGAAATAGACGGATCTCTCTCAGTATTTCTGTAACGTATAGTTATTTTTATCTCTCCTGTCTGCCCCTTTGGCAACCCTATCTGATACTGGGAGATTTATATCCCAGAAGAGATAATATTTTATCCTTCGATCCTTTCTTAGTCTAATAGGAGAGATAAAATAAAGTTTTCTAATAAACTATGTCTGAATTCAAATGGAGTTGTTATATTGATTAATGTAATGGTACTAGATATATTACTTGAATATTAGTTATTCTATAATAGCTGGTTTGATACTTAATGACAACGTTCAATATAAAAAGAATGTATTATTACAAATATGTTCAAACCTCTGTCCTTTCAATTATGGCGCCGTTTGATTAAAAGCACAAATGATACTTACTAAGCATTTATAAAATACTAACGGCGCCCCGCGGTTTTGCCCACGTAGTTCACGTTTCAGTTATTTTCTCGCGATAAAAAATAGGAGTCCGACTAAAATACCGTAACTTATCTAATAAACCTAGGAAGCGGCATTTCCAACATACTTCTTCAATAACATAACTTCATGCATCGCGAACTCATTACTTTGCATCTAGTTAGTTCCATTGACACGGATGCCCACGAGCATGACAATGTAAATAAATGCGAGTAAAAACTGAGAGCAATACCAGCATTATTGATTGCAATGCGAATCAGAGCGCCGAGGTGTCTGGTCGGGTTTCACAGATGCTTCTCGAAGCGTGAACGACGCTCACTACTAGGTTCTGCTAAAAACTTATAGAATGCGAGTGCTGAATACCTTCTTTTTGACGTAACAACGTCTAATAAATCGATCAACGCCGGCTGCATGCACGAAAAAGTCCCGTTATGTCCCGTTACGCTCATTGTCTCATTACGCTAATTGTGCCCCGCATCTATCAATGTTTTGTTATGACGTTGTCACGTCAAACTATCGTCCGTAAACCAACCGACTTTACAGACAACCAATTTTTTAAAATAAGGATGTTAGGAATTTTTTTGTAATTGCTTTTATTTTGAAGATTGACGCATGTTTACCATAAAAAATGAATATTTTATTTCAAAATATTAGTATTTTCAACGAGTAAATATACAATATTAGACTAATTTTGAATTTTCCCTCTAAAACACTAACGAATGACATGACGTCACTAGTCGCAAAACATTGATCGCGATTCATGACTGTATGTCCAGTTTATATGTTTTCTTATCATTACTTGAATACAAACTATCAAAATCGTCGTCACTAAGATCGCAAACTGTAATGAAAATGCAGAAAAGTAAACATTTTAGTCAATTTTCGACAATTTGTTTTGCGACTGGTGACGTAATAAGTCAGTTAGCAGTCACATGACTGCTACCTAACCTGTTTAACCTGTTGTCACATGACAACAGGTTAAAAATATAGCATTTAAAATCATTTATAATAAATTTACTACATAATATAGTAATGTGATTTTCGATATTCTATTAATAGAAACTATCATAAAATTAACATTAAACATAAATTTGTGATTAGTGTTAATATCCCTATTAGTATAGGTTTACACTAGCGTTTTACGACGAACCTACGGACGTACTTTCCTAGAAGAAACCGACTTTATAAAAGACAAGGCAATACTGATAACTATATTTTACAAATTAGCATCTGCCTGCCTGCGACTTTTTACGCGTAAAATTTAGCAAATGTATATTCCATAAGCAACTATATTTTAGGTATAAAAGTAACCTATCTGTTATCTGTTTCAGACTAAATAGAGGTATCTAAATACTAAATTTTAGACTAATTCAATAGAATTTTTACATATCATATGCGTGTCTATATATCATGATGACAGCCCTATTCGACACGTCTTAAATGTTAAAATACTAAAAATAACGTGAACGCACGCACATACACTCCGAGTATGACTCAATATAATGCGTTAATGCGATCGTAAAAGTATCCATTGCTCAAAACTGCTCTGTGAATACCAAAATACCATCTAAATGCCATATGCAAATACATATTCCTAAGTACCTGGGAATACGTAACCTAATACGTATTTGGTCGCGTACTGAAATGTCGAAATATCCAGTATTAAATCGAGATGGTAACTAATACTGATATCGATCCCACTGCAACCAGATAGATTGTGTTACAGAAAACACTATTCAGGGCTCTGTAATTAGTATCCTATTACAACACCTTCCCTAGCGCTGTAAGTTTGGGCATCTACCTCACCATTATTGTTATCTTCTAGTAAATAGGATTGAACGAAACGATGGAATATCAGGACCGTGAGGTCTATCGCCTAACTAAAACTGTCTTAGGTTTGACATTGCTGTCTCGTTTCTTTTCGCTTGAAATGATAGAGACAGTAATAGCAAAGCCATAACCTATTTAGTTAGGCGGTAGAAGGGCGGATAAGTGGAGAATTACTTGAAAAAAATTGAAGACTTACGGCTGTGGAATACTAATATAGCTGTATAGGTATTTTCCGGTCCGCCTGCCAATCAATGATCATTTTCCTTTGCCTTTTTCATGTTGTCAGAGATTTTAAAAAGTGTCATATTTAGGAATAACTTTTGTTGATGGCGTATAATAACTGTACGAACCAATGCGGGAATTGCAACAATGAGAGAGTATCTCTCTGCCTAGTCTGTGACAATGACCGCATTGAATTCACTGATTAAACTGGCAAATAAAAATATTATGATGTTAGCTGGAGGCACTACGTTTTCCACACCTGTACAAATAAGTAAATAATACAACTATTAATGTACATATAACTAAGATACTTATACTCGTACCTTTAGAGAAAACACTTGAATTGTCAGCTAATCTAAACTAATAGATATCTTTTGAGTCGGTTACGATGTCAATGTAATAAATAAGATATCTTCTCTAGATCTTCCGTAAAATTGTCAGTTGCAGCCATTTACCTGTAGAGACAAGAAAGAAAGGTTCCTTCACGCATGAACTGTGGCAATCGAAGAACCACTTAGCTGCAATCGTGACTGAAACCGAATCTTGTTAAAATGGCGATATTGAAAGCAGCAATATTGATAAAACACTTGAAATGATTAAATATGTAACAAAGAATATAACTTATTCTTTGTTACATTCTAAGTATTATCTAATAGGGTCTTCACGAAGGAAGAATCTATCGAAGTGACTATTCTGAAGATCCTGTTTATTATCATGTTCCTACAACACCAATTATAGACTAACTACCCTAGAATACTGCACCGCGCGGTGTAACCCGTCGCTTAAATAACCTATTGATTATCATTTGTCCTAAATTAAAGTATCGTAAGTTGCTCCTTTACTTGCAACATTAGCAAAACCAGTAAAAGTTCCATAAAAATCGCTTCAGGTGTTTAGCCGGAACAAACAGACAGATACCAAATAAAAAAAAATATCATACTTACTTTAAACCTATTAATTAGGAATTACGTACAGACTTCAATTTTATTTTTTTAATATGTATGTATAGATTTACCAACGTCAGCTTTTCACATAATTGTCAAACCCTCACATAAAAAATCGTTGATCTACAGTTATTTAATCCACATAAGTACTGTGGTTACGACTGCAATATTAGGCTATAAGGTTCTCATAAGTAAAACATTTCACTCAATACTTAGTAATTGGTTCATCGTACATTTGAGCAAGAACTTGATCATCATAAGCTATAACGATTTACAGTTCCTAATCCATCGCCATCATCATTGTTCTTATACCTCGCATTCCAGCAGTTAACAGTTTCAAATGAGGATAGCGGGTTCATCCCGCTGCCCGTTCCCATTTATTTACCGCTAGTGTGAACACATCATCGGCCCATCAAACTGCATGATGCTGTTGTGTTGCGGCTCGTTAATGACAACGTATAAGAATAACTTACAGAGTATGGCGGTGCTTAACGGCGAACCATTGTTATTTACAAGACAAGAAAAAGAGAAGGAATTAAACAACACAGGAATTAATAGTATAACAAAACAAAAATACTTGTTTTGTTTCTAAATGTAGAATGATTGGACTATGGTATGGTAGGGTATGTGGCCTGGTAGTAAGCAATTGGTTGCCCACACCGCCCAAACCAATCCTAGCACTGCAAAATGTAAGGCCTCTTTGCCCTGTAATTTCGGTAAGTTTGGAAAACATTGTCATTCAAACCAAATCACAGTAATTGTTGCATATTACTGCTTGGTGATAGAATTACTGGCAACGATGTGGTGCTGTTCTAGGCGGATTCTGTGTAGTCTTAACACTACAATACATTTTGCAATACCATACAAATGTTACTGCGCATTTTATGCAGAATCACAATTCTGTGTAGAGTGAATTCTGTCTTTTACTGTATTAAAAATTAATGGTCACATTACGGTGAATTTCAAATTTATGAAATCTGTTCTCTCTGTCTGAAATCTGTTGATCATATAAAAATGGGAGCTAGATAAACGATTGACCACCATTACAGTAAATACTTTCTCCGCAGTCGCGAGAGCTTATTGAGATTGAAACCTGCCTTTAACTTATAAATAAGGCATTCAAAGCTACATTTGCAATATCCAAGGTCGCTATTATACCGTCCGATATTAAATTCATTCACATTCACTAATAACCTCACAATATAACGGTATCTGATACACAATCTCTTAGACGCAATTGATGTGAAGCACCTTCTAAAGTTAGAAGTAGTTATTGCGAAGCAATCTTCATTTTGCACTCCACTGACCTTTCGCTGGAAGACGTCACGAGTCGTCGTTACCGTACTGACATTCCAACATTCCTGGAATATTTTGGCACCCGAATTATTTTCAAATTATTTACGACAATACAGTGGATTCTGAGACGTTGACTTCACCGGAACTATAAGACGATTCATATCCATCGGTTGCCACCAGATGCAAAATCATTCATGGTGTATCAGACAAAAGCAAGGGCTTCGTCGATGTGACGCGTGATCAAAATACTGGCGTTTAATTGCTACAACGTGTAAGCATTGCCGTTCAGTGTAGTAATGCTACCTGCTAAATTACAGCTGGTCCAGTCTGGAGAACGGCGACTACCGATCCAGAGCCCCCGGGTACAAATTCCACATGCTCCACTGTATTTTCGAAATCAGTTGACTTTAAACGGTGAAGGAAAAATATCGTGAGGGAACCGACATGTACCTAGAATTTCATCAGGTCAGGGTCATGTAGCATCCACCAACCCGCACTGGGCCAGTGTGGTGGATGATGCTTTAACTCTCTTATTGCGTAAGAAGGCTCCGAGTCCTCGCAGTGGGAACATTTAGCGGGCTGCTTATGTAGTAAAGCTACCACCATGCTGGACGAGTTTCTCCCTGGTAGTAGGCTTGATTTATCTTTACATCTCTGGACGTTCATCGGTCTGGATAATTTAAATGTGCTTTATAAGGTGTGGTAAGTAGTGTAGTTTAATTGAAGTTTAATTTTGTTAATAAAGGTCCTGCCCATTGAAAATGTGTTTGTTGTAAAAAAAATACATTATAATTATGTATGTGGCATTCCACAAACCTTTCCTAAAATGAATCACGTTTTAAAACCACTTAATTTTCAAGCATTTAAATCGTATTTTCTGTCATTCCAGATTGCGTGCCTCGTGGTCCTTTTGGAGACTTAACTTATTTTGGTAAGCATTCTTCGTGAGCATAGTTCTTGTGTAATGACGGACTGGAATCCAGTCACGTTTGCGGCATCCGTCCGGTCTCCGAACTCAACTTCTGACGATTAAATGTCGGTTTAACATGCAGATGATGTAACTAGGTGTTATTATTAAGTAAAACGTGTGGTGGTAAAGATGTAAGGATTCGTGCATTCTATAAAATAGTAAATCATATTATCGCGTCTTTTCTTCAAATCCAGTATTTTTAAGTTATTTGGAATTAGAATAAAGATTGATTGATAGATTGATATAGTATCTACGTCGATAAGTAAATGTCACCTGTATACTGTGTGTGTACTGCATCGATTAAACATCCTGTAAATATCTTATATTGTCTTTGGTGTACTGCTTCCGCTTTTTTTTTTAAATTAATTTTAGCCACTCCACAGACTCCGAGGTACGTGATTTATCATTACAATTATATATTTTTTTACATATTTCTTGGATTAGGAGAAGAAGGGGAACAGGGGGGTGTTGTGAACATTTTGAACCTAAGTCTAGTACTAGTCAGTCCGATTTCGTCTGTTGAGCCGATCACTACCGGTTGGGATTCCGATAGTAATCAACTCGACATCGTCTTTTGCCTAAGCCGCCTCCTCCCGGCCGCATTTCTGTCCTTGATCTGTAATCTGCATGGACATCTGTAAGTTGAATTCTCGGATGGTCTTCGTTCATGCAGCCAACGTTCGCTGTACAAACCGACCGATGGCGTCATCAGTGTCGTTGCTACTGCTTCCACTGAAAGTAAAAACCTCAGTGAAATTCAGTTTCACGGAACAACTTCAGCGAGAAATACTGAAATTACTACTAACTGAACATCTTTGATAGTTTTTTTGTCATTTTGTGTCATCTTACCGATGCGACCCGCAAAAAGCCCTCCAATTTCGCCGTCAGTATTGCGGCTCTCTCTCTTTCAAGTTATTCAACATTGGGTAAGTGAGGTTTTTGTGTAGCCGGTGTGTCGAATGTGCATCGAATGCCGAGCATGGTTGCGCAACGGAGGTCGATGCCACTGCCCGCTCCCACGGACGATATCGATTCTCGGATTTATTGTTCTTTTATCTAATTTCGTCGTTGGACAATTTCTAATCGATTGTTGCATTTCCATTTTTGTGACTTTATATCTGATTGATAGTCTCCTGCTACGTGGACCATATGAGAGCGATGGTACTTTGAAGTTATACTTGTTTGGAGCGCTTGAAAAAATATGATGAGAGGGATTTTTCAACGATGCGCACGCACACCGACAGTCAAACAAACAACACGATGAGGTTGAATGACAACTGTTTCTTTAGAGTGAATTTTTGCGATGGCGCGTTTAATTTTTTTAAAGTGGTAATTACAATGATAGTTGGCCTAAAGTGGCCTCAACTCCCTAGGCAACTTAGAGCTCGCATCGAAGTTAGCGTTTCTAAAAAATTTAAAAAACTTTGTGACTTCGTACATAAGTAAACACGAAACAATTTTTTATTTGTTTTTTAGTTTCTTTGTGAATGTATTATTTTTGGTTAGTTCAGGAGCCACAATGTCACGTAATGGTGTCGATATAAAAATAATTTTATTTTCCTGTTGATTATGCCTTATGTCTTCTGGGCCTGGAAAAAAGAAATGAATGTACGGCTCAATGTTCCAACACAACAGATTTGGCTCTTTATAGACCGTAGAGTTGAATCTGATATGTTCAGTCAATTTCTACAGTATATACAGATTTATATTTATAGATATTAGAAAATGTAAAGGAGATCACTAGTAAATTACAATCGCTTTATTCTTCTACGAATCACTTGTCACTTGTTTCTCTTCTGTTGATAGATGCTACGTTTCCTTTCAAGGTGATCATTGATTACCTCGCTACACCTAGATATACGTAGCAACAGTGAACACGAATGTAGGTCTACAAATGACGTAATCAGGATGCAAGCAGTTTTATAATATTACATGTTATACAACTGTACATTTTTAATTTTATCGGACAGTCTAAAGAATTCGATCGGATGTGACAAGAAATCCTATCGTGTTTTCTTTTCGTAAGAGTATTATTTAAATACAGTAAAACCTGGTGAATTGTGATCTCAAGGGACCAAATATTTAGTTGAATATTTTACGCAATTTTTAATTTGTCAGATTAATTGAAAACCAAAAATAGTGATTATAAAACATATATTATATATTCCTATTTCAGATAGGTAATATTCAGTAAAGACTTAATCGTAAACAATATCTTACTAACATTTCGAATGTGAACGCTATGAATCGGGGTGAAATTTGGCTGGCAATGTCCGATATTGTAGTCTAGAATAAAACATTTAATTATGTAGATAGGTGGATAGTCTTAATTGTACACACCGAAACAAAATAATACAGTAAATAAACAATAAAAACTAGTATTACAACTGGCACAACACAACATAATGGATGTTACTTTAATCCCAAAAAATATACGATTTTGACTAAATGCACGAATTTGTAGACGGATGGTGAAGTTTCGGTAAGTATAAGAATCAGTCATCCCTGTCATTGTAGTAAATGTATTCAGATAGACAGACATCTCGTCAATATAGAAAACAAGCTATATATATACGGACCGGTTGACTCTTAGATAAAATACTTCCTCACATGTAGAAAATTACCTTTTTCCTTGTGCTACTGGTTGCTACGACAAGTTTTTGCCCATCACATTTACAACTTCATGCAGTTACAGGATTTCTTAGAAATTTTATTTTCACACATGATTACATGATTTATTTAGAAATTTTGAGAAATTATCTCAACTTTTCGTTAATTTAAAGATTGCCTTTAGTTTACATAAACAAACGGAGGCTTGTGGGGCCTTGAATATTGAATTGGGAATTTGTTTGATTTTACGATTTGGTATAACTTATATAACCGCATTGGCCAAAAATATAACGTTAGATTTTAAGCTTTCCTACAATTAACATACGTGTGATAAACTTGAGACAGTATTATGATAAATTGTAACTGTGGTATTTGGCCGTCCAATGATGCTACAATAGGGATGAGGACTGGGTCAAAAATAATAATGATTCTAATATCACATTTATTTATTTACATTTAATTGCAGTTATTCGCATATATTTTATCAAATTTTAAAATATATACAAAAATACAGATCATCAAACTTCCGGGAGTGGGGGTTGTGACGTCACTTGTTCGTAAAAATCGTACCATCAAGTGACGTCACTCGAAACTTTTAAGCCCTGTCTGTATCTTCGTCACTTTTTGTTTTTTGCACACAAAAAATTCGTGCACAATATTATTTTAAATCTGATGGACTGGTGGAGTAATTCGTTGTTTCAATTTTCAATTCAATTTTCTGTAGCATAGCGAACGAACGTTTTAGAAAAATTGTAATGCATGATGTTTAACACAACCAAATCCTTCAACATTTAGTACCCTGAACTGTTAAAGGATTAGACACAGTTTATCATAAATTTATCGAAACGAAACTTCCGCATTCGATGTGATCTATAATAAACATTTTAATAGTTTACAACGTTAAATAAAATCTTAACTTACTGGAAATCGTGCATAATTGAGCAGGCGAAAGTTTCACAGCGTTGCAGATACCAGCTATTGCATTATTCGCGATATTGTTAACAACACGTTTGCTGCATTTTATCGATAACACCGTAATATTAGCTCTTTCATAATTATGATTGACCGCTGAGCTAGACCGGCGCCGGCGCACAGTCGGGGTTCGGACGCCGGCACCGCTCCCCGAATCGAGGGGAGAAACTTTTAGACTCAGAAAAAAAAATGTAAAAAATAATAAATAGCACTCATTTGTTGTAAAATATTGTACCAAAGAGATACAACAAAATAATGTGTTTATTAGTAAACGCCATGCAATACAGGAATACAGATGGGCAAGTGTAATGTGACGTTGAGATGTAAAAAAATGTAAACAAACAAATTATGAAGACTTGTGTTGATAATTATGAGTTGATGAAACGTGTGTTTAATATTGAGACGAAACTACCTATGACTGTGTTGAATTAAAAACGGAGGTAAAGAGACAATGGAATGACGTACCCGCGTTTGGAATTAAAAAAGTAAATAAGATCTATAGCCGATAATTAAACACGTGGAGAGGCGTACAATGACAGTGTATAAAGAGTTATTTAAGTAAAGAAGCTAGAAAAAATTACGACGAAAAATTTAAGCAAATGTGAAGTGTTTTAAACATTTGTAGTCGCACACATTTTTAGCGAAGTTTCAAATATTTAAAATACGATGAGAAAATAACTGGCGATAGAATACCTAGTTACGTAAAGGAAATAGTTTTGGTCAGATCTCATTTGACCAACCTTTTAAGGGAAGGGTACGAAAGCTGTATGTCGGTAAGCGTAGTTTTAAGATGGCTCCTTTTATGCAAGCCTTTGTTTATGTGTTAACCAAGTTAGTGAAAAGTATATGTGTGCTTATACGCTGGTGTGTGGGTATGTTTAGTCTTATTTAAACTTAAGGTTAAGAAGCCGTTAACGAAATATAATTTACTTGTAATAAACACAATTGGTGTGTTACGGTAAAAGTTTTGGGGAATCCTGTCATTTTGAACTGGCAAATGTCACCTCTGTTACACAACACGTAAAATGTTATCGACATATTCATTATTTTACGATGAATATAGGTAAATGAGAAAAACTAATATAAAATGTTATCTGAATTTTAGCTCCATGTACCTACTTACTGCTTGTTATTTAGTAAAAGAAAATTATGATGATGTTGAAAACTTTGAAAAATGTATGTCTTTCATTTCATTCATTATTTGAATATCACGCATTTTTGTTTAAATCGTATTTTTTCATAATGCCATTTTTGCTATCTGAAATTTACTTTGAATGCCTTTCTATTGACAACAAAAGGTAAAACAAATACAATAAATACATTTTTTGTGACTTGCAATTTAGACCAATATCAATTACAATCAAAGATACAAACGCACGGTCAAGATTTATCTGAATAGATAAATATTGGAATTAAACTGAATTATTACTTTTACCATTACTGTAACCAGATAAAAAAACAACCAGAATTCCGCCAAGTAGCTGATCTAACTTTATGCACTGCGCATGCAGTAAATATAGGTATACAGCAGACATAGTTCTTGAATTTCAAATATAGCAATAATCGTGGGCAATCATTCGAAACGAATATGTTTTTTCAGCGCGTTTGTTGGTCAATAACGTTTGTTGGAAGGACGCGTTGCACAAAACGTGAGGAAACAATTTCACTCGCGTGCCATTAACGTGGATATTAGCTTGAAATGTTTTCGTGGCAAACAAGATTGGGATCTACGGTTCTGTTGACAGCGACGCATGTTTATTCGTATTGAGGTTAAAATGTATCTGTATATATTGGCACTATATGATTTATAGGTAAAGTAATAACAGGAAAGGTTGTGTATTGTGTGTGTTATGTATGAAGACAAGCTATGTAACGAACACACAAGATCAACAAGAGCTAACAACAAACAAGAGCTCATGCTAATGCGTGCTGCCTAATTGAAATTGCGTTTAAGTACAATATTACTCGTAGCTATCATCAAACGTCACACATCAACTTTCCACACTAGCTGTCTTTGTTTACATAGTACATACACACGATGTTTACCGGTTAAATGTTTCTTACACATTCATAGATGTTTATTTAGAAGTTTTCTCGATTTATAATTCAAAAATATTGTTATTTTTGAATTATAATAAAACTTCATCTATGTTGTACTTTTAAACGTACAAAGTTAAATGGCAAACTGTCTATGTTAACCAAACGTAGTATGCCGAATCTACAAGTTAG
This sequence comes from Ectropis grisescens, assembly GCA_017562165.1. NCBI lineage: Eukaryota > Metazoa > Arthropoda > Insecta > Lepidoptera > Geometridae > Ectropis > Ectropis grisescens. Next base: position 9,215,977 of record CM029777.1, on the reverse strand, counting down.
CGTAGTTCATGGTGAAAGATTTTGATGTGTATATGTATATATATAAATCTCCTGTCACGATGTTTGTCCGAAATGGACTCCTACACTACTTAGCCGATTATAATCAAATTTGGACACCGTGTGTAGATTGATCCAACTTAAAAGATAGGATAGTTTTTATTTCCATTAATGGGCTTTATGTGACAATATCCGAGCGAAGCCGGAACGGGCCGCTAGTAGTGATATAAAGTAATGTGTGACGTTTGATGATAGCAAATATTTTACTTAAACACAACTTCAATTAGGCAACATGCATTAGCAAAATTAAACAAATGAAAACAATAAACGCAACGTGTAACATGTTTAAAACGGTAACAGAATTAATTATAATAGAGCAGTAATTAAGGTGTGTCTGCAGAGTCCAGATTCCAGATAAATGGCACAAAATCATAGAGCTCCAAAATGAGCAGAGCAAGGTCATTGTCAATGGATCATACTCAGCCGCAGTTAGAAAAGGTCCCCCACCGGGTGTAGGACGGCTTTTCTACCGCCTAATTAAATCAGCTTCGGTTTTGCTATTGCTGTCTCTATAATTTCAAACGAAAAGAATAGAGAGACCAATGTCAAAGCTATGACAGATTTCGTTAGGCCGTAGACTCTCTGGTGCACAGTTGCACTTACTATCGATAGAGAGGCAGATAAGTGATCGTATTAGACTCACGTCATTATAATTGTACAAACATGCCAGTAATTAAAGCTAATTAGAGAAGTTCAGTTTAACTAACTAAAAATAAGTTAATCTGCGGTTTCATGTAAATCGGTGGCACTTGTAATCGAACCCAGCATGCAACTAGACGTTTTGCCAAGATGCCTGCTCAGAGAGCGTGAACCTAGTGATTTCTAACTCTGCAATCTACAACTGATTGAAATGCAACATTGAATACAAAACCTAGTAATTAGCGTTTTCAGAATAACAGGTATGAGTGATAAATGGGTGAAAATATGTCAAATTATTGACATTGACATAAGCTTTCCAAATTTTCCTGACAAAATGAAACAATGGTGGATGGCTTTGAGATTGTAATTATGACTATAAGACAGAATATAATGTACCTATTTTAAACGTACTTTACTTAGTTTTGCAATAATTACTTAAATATTAATGCATTCGACAGTCTAGCTACGTATTAGCATAAAGATAGCGGTTCGCCCGGAGACCGCGACGCGAGACCGCGACAGGCACTTGCCACTATGGAATTGTATGGACGCCAGTTCACGCCGAGACCGCGACAGGAGACCGAGACACGTGTCGCGAGACATGTGTCGCGGTCTCGGCGCGAACTGGCGCCCATACAATTCTATATAGTCAAGTGCCTGTCGCGGTCTCCGGTCGCGGTCTCAGCGCGAACGAAAATTAAATTAAATCATGTATGTAGTCAGTTGTATACTCGACGGTTTCATCGAAATCATACAATAAAATACGAAATATGATAGGGTTTTGTATGTACTTGGAATACAAGATAGAATTTTATGTTCTGACGATTTTCACGATTTTTCGTCATGAAATTTTACTCAATTGTTTTTATAATCAATGGCAATAAATACTACATTTTGAAAAGCCGTATGATACATATTCAGCCTCTTAAATAGTGTCGCGGACCTTGACATCCGTCCGAAATAAATGCTTCAACCGAATGTCGTCGCAGAGTGCGACCTTGATTCTTTGAGTTAAGTATTAGGTTTCAAGACTTTAGTGTTGTCTAAAATATACATTTAGTATCTGGTTTTAGAAATCTAAATGAGAACCTAACCAGAACAGGTAACGGTATGCCCCGCATGTATGAACCCGCAGCCGCCATAAAATACTTGATAATACCATTCTCTTATCAGTATCTGAGTTTACCTAACGCACGTTTTCATTTAAACAAAGGCTTTCTAAATGGAACCATTCCTCTTAAAACTAGATAAGTAAAAATATGAGTAAATATTGTGAACAATTGTAGCTGCCGTAATAACAGCGGCAACAAAGGCCGCGGACCACCTTGCGTGATATAACAAGTCATTCAAATGTTGAGAGAAAGTGATGATCGAGTCAAAGGTTAGACAAAGAAGTTCTAATACCGACGACACCATTTCTAAACCATCGTGACGACAATCTCGACGGTGACTAATTGCATCCTTTCAATGGTAACCAGTGAGCCAAAATGTTACATAAAGTTGCCTGACAAATGACACAAGCGGACCAAAAAATAATAGATACTTTGGTAATCGCAGAAACAAAGAGAAAAAAAATGTTCAGGACGATGCAAGCGTGTGAGAATGTATGATACAGGATCAAAATGGTCACATAAAGAAGAGTTAAGTTAACTACTTAAAATAAAGAAAATAGAAGTTTACTTATTTTAAGATCAAATATTTGCTACTGAGAGATCCTGGCGTTTGAGTTCCAATTTGAAAATAATAAATAACCTTATGAAGGAGCATCGATGCCGGCTCTGGTGTCAGGAGTAGTGTTGCTGATCAAGAGTGATGTCTTGGAACTAGTCCGCTTGGTGGAAGCTTGGTGGAAAGGGCTGCTAGTATTAGCGAGGCTACTGGTGCTGTACTGCACTGCTGCATATTGGTCTGCATACGGTACTTATCTAATAACCTACAATATATATATAGTATAGTACAGTTCCGATTTGAAGTTTAATATTTCCAGAAATATCAAAGGGCTTTTTTATGTCTCTGGGTAACAATCAGCATTGTTGTGGCCAGGGATTTGGACTTATGTTGTTAAAACATTTGCGCAGGACTGCTGTTATGGGCAGGCGTGTTGCTTACTATTAGATAAATATCATATTACAGCTTGTACTATTTTGAATTAAGTTACTCCTCGTCTAGTCGAGAAAACGGTGCCTGCCGACCCGGAAGCCAGCGAGTTCAAATCCCACGCGCACCACTGACTTTTCGAAGTCATGTGCATAATACCGCTATCTTAAAACAGTTGTTACCTAGAATCTTTCGAGGACTTGTGTGATCCACCAACCCGCACTGGGCCAGCGTGGGGGATTATGGCCTTTTTTTTTTTTTTTTTTGTAAATATAGAGTGACGAGACGATCAGGTCATGTGCCTGATGGTAAGCAACATGCCTGACACATAACAGCACAGTGACAAGCAGCTATTGGAACATGAAGAGTCCAAATCATTACCTAGCACTGCACTGCGCTCATCACCCAGAGATCTAAGATCTTATATCTCTAAGCCCTGTAATTTCTCCGGAAACATTGCCCTTCAAACCGGAACACAGTAATGTTTGCACATTACTGCTTGGCGGTAGAATAACTGGCAAAGGTGTGGTACTTCCCCAGGCGGACTCTGCCAAGAGTCCTACCACTACTAAATACTACTAATACTACCTTGACTATCTCCTTGCGAGAGAAGGCCCCGAGTCCCAGTGGGAACATTTAGTGGGCTGTTTATGCTACTATTTAAGAAAAGTGACCGCGCGAGCAATACATGAGCCTGATAGTAGGCAGCACTGCTGCTCATAGCAACAAAGCTACAGAACATGAAGCTTGTACTGCTTTTAGAAACAAATTAAAATACTACATTGAATCAACATTCAATGTAGTACTCGTATGTAGACACCAAACCTATAAATCAATAGAATATATCAAAACATACATTCGTATCAAATCAGATACAATTACATACATGTTTCAGATTACAAGTAACGAGTAAGAGCTACCATTTGCGTTATTACTTCGTTTGTAATCAACACGGCTCCGATAACTAAGATAGCGTTATCGTCCAATTAGCCATTCCAAAAGTATTACTAGACGGCCTACAAGGCTTAAAACAATCTAAATAGGTACATGTAATTGTGTGCCAATAACACGTCTTGAGATATGTTTTGGATTAAGAGAGCTTTTGTTTAATAGTTTAATGTGTACTACGAGTATCTAATTATTTTTCCATTATTCTAATTTTACTGTATAATATCAGACGACAAGTCGTTTGTTTTAATAAGCTAATATATAAATTAGTAGCTTCTGCTTGAAAGAGTAACAAACATAGATACATCCACACATTCTTACAAACTTTGCCGTTTGGAATATTTGTAGGAAGTAGGTAAAGTAAATGGCTAAATCATAACTAGCCGACACCGAAACAAAAATGTTCTGTGTTTATTGTGACTATAATTTGTCATAATTATACGATGATCGGCTAAATCTTAAATTTGGGCAAAAGATATTCAAATCGTGTTAAGCATCATAGGCGCCATCTAGATTCCACTCGTTTCTAAGATTCATAGAGTAGGCAAATGTTTTATTTGGGTTCGTATTTGTTGTGACGTCTATTTTTATATCAACTGTTTCGTTTTCATGTAAACAGGTTTATTGATTGCTTAAACATCCTTGTTCGTGTTGAGGTAAACGTCTCCAATTATCGAGGACAGCAGCTTCTGTGTGGCGTCTGCGCTTTTGTGTGTTTGAAACAACTTTGTATTAGTTACCTTATCATATTTATTTTAAACTCGTTTTTTTGGCGGTCATATTTATTTACGTTTTCAACCTATGGCACTTTTTCTTGTGTTGCGTTATATTTATTTATTTCTTTGTTTTTTAGAATAAATTATATAATGTGTATGTGTGTGATGTAGATATCCAATATCCATTAACTGTATACGTGAAGCAAGAACTTAGTGAAATCGTAACCCTTTTTATGAAATTGCATGGACGTAGGAGTATAAAATTTCCTACACACATGTAGTTTCTGTAAGATCTATGGCTTGCGACCTAATGATCTTTGACTGAAATTTTTAGATACAGGTGGCTCTAATTTGGATTTTTTTGAAAATAGCAAATAACTCAGTGAATAAAAACGATACATGAAATTTAATTTTGCAGAATGTCTAAAAATATGATGTGTTTCATTTAATGTTGGCACCAAAGCACCACGCTGTATAGAGAAAGTGTGCAGAATGCAATATTTTTTTTAAATTGTATGAAAACACATTAAACCTGGTCGGTTTTCGACCACTGGGCAACCAATAGTATATTTTAATATGTAGAATACTTTTTCGACGAAATTTTATTGATCTAGGAAGTAATGCGGCATTGGAAGAATTTGCACATTAATAAATTCTCGTTTAGCTTTTTATATTATGTCACCGTAAAATTGTCAACACAGTTACGATTATATGGTGATATAATATTAATTAGTATTAAATTGATTCAAATAAATGTAATAAACTGTGTTAAAAATAATCGTGCAATCTTGCTTTTTCAATTTACCTCTTTAAAATCTAAGTACAAATGCACCGTCGTGACCTCACCTACTTCGCTATTGAAAACCTTTACCTCATTCGAAATGGTTGATTCGCGTGACTACCTCAGGTCGACGATCTACATGTGGCTAGTCCAAACAAGCAGCCTTAACCACGGTAGTAAACTCAGTACCTACAGGTACAATTCATACTTACCGTTTATTATATCGTATCAATGTAAATGTACGAGGGTGATCCAAAAGTAATGATAATCAGTTATTTCTAGTGCACAAAAATACAAAAATTACAGTCACTTGCTCAATTACCCACTAGTTCAGGAAAAAAAAATCATATAAATAGGCCACGATTCCCGGGAGCTACATTCATTTGAATACGGACTGTCAAGGAGTGAACATCAAAATGGAAAAACACGAAATCAGAGCTGTCATTAAATACCTCTGCTTGAAAAAATGTCTACCAAAGACATACACAGCGACTTGGTGGAAACATTAGGGGACTGTTCTCCTCCATATTCCACAGTTGCACGCTGGGCTAAGGAGTTTAAGCTGGGAAGAACATCGACGGAAGACGAACACCGCGAAGGGCGCCCATCGACGTCCCTCACTGGAGAAAATGTGAAAAAGTTGAAGAAGTTGTATTGGAAGATCGAAGAGAGACTATCAGGCATGTAGCTGAGGTCACAGGGATCTCATATGGCAGCATTCAAAGAATCCTTGTGAACGAATTGCATATGAGAAAGGTCTCCGCGCGTTGGGTACCGAAAATGTTAAACGACGAGCAAAAGTTGAAACGAGTCGACATGTCAAGAGCAAATCTCGAAAAGTTCCAGGCAGACAAGGATAATTTTTGTCACGTTTTGTGACCATGGACGAAACCTGGATCCACCATTTTGATCCTGAAACAAAACAACAATCGATGACATGGAAACGATCCGATGAACCGACGCCGAAGAAATTCAAAGTGTCAAGCTCAGCAGGGAAGGTTATGGCGTCTGTTTTTGGGACGCTGAAGGAATAATCATGGTGGACTACTTGGAAAAGGGGCCACTATTACAGGCTCCTACTATGCAGAACAAATAAGAAGATTGCGGGAGGCTATTAAGGAGAAAAGGCGAGGCAAACTGCGGGCTGGAGTGCTGTTCCATCAAGACAACGCACCGGTTCACAAAGCTGCAATTGCCATGGCTGCCATGCAGGAAGCGGGCTTTGAGCTGGTGGAACACCCCTATTCACCAGATCTAGCCCCCAGTGACTTCTATCTCTTTCCACGACTCAAGGAACACCTCCGGGGCAAGAAATTTGACGATGATAGCGACGTGATGGCCGCGGTTGAGGACTTTTGAGAGTCAAGATAAAGATTTTTTCTAAGGGAATTTTAGGTTTAGAAAAGAGATGGACTAAATGTATAGACTTGCTAGGAGACTATGTTGAGAAATAAATTTAGTTTTTGATTTTATTCATTGTGTTTATTATTGATTATCATTACTTTTGGATCACCCCTCGTATGTCGATTTTTCTATTTCACGTAATGACGTCTTATAAATCGATGAATGAAAATGGAAAATGGCTGTACGCACGAAAAAGTGTCACGTTCCGCCTAAGCCAAGTGTGCCATCAAAAGCGCGAAACATACGATAGAGAGGCACAATCGGCCTAAGCCTAAACGTTCGACTTGTGACTTGTGACACATCTATCTCTCTTCCACTTCATCGGCTGATGTTTCCTACTAGAACAGAGGCAGCGGCAGATTATACAAAATAATGTTAATGCAATAATAATTATCTATACTTATAATAAAACTGTAACGGGTCGAATTCTGTACATTGAAGATATTTTGAAAAAAATTTTTTTGGGGCACTCCATAGTCGATACTGATGGCGAAACTGCATTTTTTTTCTTTCATGTCTCTGTCTGTCTGTCTGTCTGTCTGTCTGTCTGTCTGTCTTTCTGTATAGAGATCACGCATCACGCCGAAACTACTGATTCAATTCAGCTGAAACTTGGCATGATTTTAGTTTATACTAAGGACATTGCTGTAGGCTACTTTTGATCCCCGAATTCTGATCGGTTTTCTTGCGGGAGGGGGTGAAAGTCAGAATGTGTATTTGGTTGTAACTCATGTTTGCGTTGTTTAATTTCATTAATTCTTTTTTTGTTAGAAAGAACATATTTTTTATATTGTCCCGTCAAAATTTGAATATTATCGGTCTGGTGGTTCGGAAATTACACAAACATTAAATAATAACGACACGCGCGGCGCGTTCGGTACATACTAACTTCTAAGTATTCTGTGTATCAGACTATCCACAGAATATCTAGATTCTAGAAAGTGCACACGTGATCGCGTCGCGTCGTCTTGGATGACAAAATAATTGTCAAAGATATATTTTTGTGTGGAAAAACAAACATCATTCGGTTTTAATCGACTTCAAACAAGGAGGATGTTAGATCTAGGTATCTGTTACGACATAGTCATAGCTTCTTATAAAATGTAGTCGAATGACAGAATTAAATTACCTATCACTGAAGTAGATTTTTGTTATTTTGGAGAAAACATATCAGCATAATAAGTAGCAGCTTAAACAACCCATTAAATGTTCCCACTGCTGGGCGTCGGGGCCTTTTCTCGCAAGGAGAGAGACAAGGTTATAATCCACCACGCTGGCCCAGTGTCGGTTGGTGGATGACATATGACTTAGAACTTAGATTATAGGTAGATTTCGGTTTCCTCACAGTGTTTTCTTCACCGTTTTAATTACCGGCATTACGAACATGACTCTGAAAAGATAGTGGTACGCGTGGGTTTGAACCCTGGGTCTCCGGATCGACAGTCGCCGTTCTCCCGACTAGGTCAGCTGTAACTTACTAGACCAGCCGTAACTTATTAGAAAACGTATTATTTCAATCCAAATACTGTTTATAATTTAAAGGTAGTGTTCAACAAGCTTCGGTGACCGAAGCAGACCGTTGTTAGGGTTCTGTACACAAAGGGTAAAAACGGGACCCTATTACTGAGACTTCGCTATCCGTCCGTCCGTCCGTCCGACTGTCACCAGGCTGTATCTCAAGAACGGTGATAGCTAGACAGTTGAAATTTTCGCAGATGATGTATTTCTATTGCCGCTTTAACAATAAATACTAAAAATAAAATAAATATTTAAGAGGTGCACCCATACAACAAACATGCTTTTTACCGTTTCTTGCTCGATACTAATAATAACGTAGCTGTCACAGGTAGACGCTTTAACTATTCACATAATATTTAGATTTATGTTCTCTTTAAAAGTAATTATTTAAAATAAAATAAATTATTCAGGGGGCTCCCATACAATAAAATCCGTTTATTTGCTAATGGTTCAGAACCCTTCGCGCGCGAGTACCTTTTGCATTTGACCCGTTTTATTTTTTCTAAATTGTTGTTAAATCCTATGCTTTCCTAATAATATATAATTATGTCAATGTTTCAATTTTTGCTGCTCAATTACGTTGGAACGGCTGAATGTATCGAGTTAAAATTAAAGACACATTATTGGTTTAGCTTAAGTAATACATAGGGTACTTATACATAGGCAATGCTTAGCCTATGTGTTCTGCCAGACTTATAATCTAATTCTATTTCAAATTTCAACCCGATCACTTGATACGTTCCGCCATGATTAAGTAACAAACATCCAAACAGTGACATTCATAATAATTACAGGACAACGTTGGACCGGCTGAACATATTTTGAAGGAATTCGAAATACACGTAGTTTGAACTCAGAAATAGCAAATCGGTTACTTATAAGGTTACTGTGACGTCGGAAAGACTAAGCAAATTTGGTAGAAAATTGAAACAGAGATAACGTATAGTCTGAAATACCACATTTATGTATTACCTATCAACCTGAAAAGAAGCATGGGCCCTAAGGAAACAAATATTAACTATCACGTCAAAACGGCACAACGATATGGGTTGACCTACGAAACACATATAGTTTAGAGTCTAAAATTTCACATGGGCTAATAAGTCTATATTTTCATTTAACTCCATATTAATATAAGCATATATTTTCGTAAGGAACTTGATGTGATGGTAAGGTAAAAGCCTAAAATGAAAATTTATGCTCCCGTTTTGGCGTAGATAATATAGGTGATTTGCGTTCACAATCAAAATAGCAAGCAACATAATATTCTCATTAGATGGCGCTAATGCCAGTTTAAATCTAAAAAGCACTAAAGCCCCAATTAAATCGATGTTTTGCTATTGTGGTATGTATTTTTCTTTCATCACTAGGTGACCTTACTGGTATTCTAAATTGTACTAATAAGTTTTTGCTGCTAAAAGGATTATGATGCCGAATTTGGATTCTTTCGTTCTTGGATTTTTTCTGTGTTACCTACAATTAAAATCATACATTAACATTTCACTAAGACTTGGCTTAGATTTACGGGTTCAACTTGCTTGAATATCATTAAAACTCAAAATCTTAATCATTTTTATTCCACACAGGCTTCGTTCAAAATTTTACGCGGGCGAATTCGCGGGTAACAGCTAGAAAACAGCTTGCGGATAAAAAGAGATAAGTAGGTATCAGGTCATGAACATTCGCTTCAGACTTTTCATAATGTATCCTATAAAATCCTACAAACTTAACACTTGCGGCTATGTTCGATACTATGAAACCTTACTAAGTATGTTTGATATTGTTTAAAAAAAGAAAAATGAAGATGATAAAATTAAATATATTTTTGTGTGGAAAAACAAATTCACTCAAACTCAAATGGTTTTCAATGACTACTTATCCAAATATTTGACGTACGATACTTCCAACTAATGTATAAGTTAGTAACATCTGCTTACGCGAACGAAGTAGCGGGTTCAGCTAGTTCCATTCATAAAAGTATGAGTATGCAATTTTTCAACAACGTTTTATGACGTTATCACGTTAAGTAAACCGACTTTACAGACTTTTTTTTGTGTCATAAACCCTTCAGCCTATACCATAACATGATCATTGTTCTCAATTCCAGAATTGAAGGTGCCGACGGCAATGATGGCGCCGAGCGTGTTCCAGAGGACTAAATCTCCAAGATCCTCACCCGGAAACCTGCCTAGGAAATTACAGGTGAGGACAGTTCTTTTACGAAACTAATTTGTCTTTCATTTTGCGTATGATGTATTGAAACATGTAGGTTGTGTAGTGGTAAGACTCTTTGCAGAGTCCTCATGGCCAAGTAGGTACCTAGAACACCTTTGGCAGTTATCTATCGTGAAGCAAGGTTGATTTGGGAAAGATTTCATTGGGGAAAAACATGACACTGTATTTTGTTATTTATTGAAATTTGCTAAAAGTACTTACCAAGTGATTTTTTATAACTTAGTGCTATCATTTTCCTCATACATTTTAGAATGTTGTGCGTACTCTAAGAATTTATTAAACTTGTCTATATTTCTATATTTCAGAACGGTGTAGATACCACAAATCAATTGGAGCCAACGGCAGATTCGAGCCCTGGGAACTCTATCTCCGATGCAGAAAACTTTGAGTGCTACGGGGAAGGCGATAACGACGCTCCTGCCAATGCGTTAGTATATTTTTAATTTTATTTACGTGTATTTTTTGAGTGACAATCAGCTCTTTAGCTGTTTGTTAATTCCTTACAAAACAGTCGCTGATTTCTGGGAGTAATTATGGCTGATTCTCAAAAAAAATAATTAAGTTATACTAACATAAATGTCGAAGTTTGAATGTTTGTTGCTCAAACACGTCGGAACAGGTGAGTGGATTGAGTTGAAATTTGGGAAACAGACTGTAACATAAAATGCATGTTTGCTACTTTTTATTGATGAAAAGTAAAGGGAACGGGAGTTACGTTTAGAGTTTAGTGAGGTTTTAGACCAGAAACTTCAATTTTGCAAAGATTTTGAAGTAAAAACTTCTTTAGGCACTTTGAAAGCGGTTGAAGAAAGGATATTTTGCTAAAATTTCAATCATTCAATATACATACTAAGTTTTCAATATACTAACAAATTTTTTTTAATTTAATTAATTATCGTAGCTTTATAATTAATTTTCTGTAATAATTTAGTAGGCAATATATAGGAAAGTATACATTTTAGGGTTCCGTAGCCAAATGGCAAAATACGGGACCCTTATAGATTCGTCATATCTGTCTGTCTGTCTGTCTCTCCGTCCGTATGTCACAGCCACTTTTATCTGAAACTATCAAAGCTATACATACTATTGAAACTTGGTAAGTAGATGTAATCTGTGAATCGCATTAAGATTTTGATACAAAAAATAGAAAAAAAACAAAAATTTTAGGGGTGTCCCATACATGGAACTGAAACTCAAACATTTTTTTATCAATGCCATACGTGTGGGCTATCTATGGATAGGTCATCAAAAATGATATTGAGGTTTACAACATTTTTTTTTCTAAACTTTAAACTTAAAAACTTTTTTTTTCTAAAGTTTGCGCGAGGGAGTCTTCCCCAAAGTGGTAAAAAGTGTGTGCCCCCCCCTGTAACTTCTAAAATAAGAGAAATACAAAAATAGAAAAAAGTGTATGATGTACGTTACCATATAAACTATCAAACAAAATTGGTTTGAATGATATCTAGTAAGTAGTTTTATTTTAAATACGTCATAAATGGATAGTTCATATAAGACGTATTTAAAATAAACATGTGTTAAAACACTGATTAAAGTAAGAACGAAGTACAAGAACTTTTGTATATTATGTTACTTGCTGCTACGGAAGCCTTCATGGGCGAGCCCGACTCGGACTTGACTACTTTTATTTTCTTAAGTGTACATTAGTTTCTGAGTGTTGGTCATTTTGTTTCGTTCCGTTATTCCCTCAACCTTTTCATTTTTTTTTTAGAGAATGAGCCCTTTGAGTAAATTGTTTTTAAGATTAACATGTACATATAGTTTATTGGAAAGTTATACAGGTAGCTTATTATAATAGTACTACTAAACGAGTTTTCTGGTCATAAAACGCCATCTATGATTATTAGCGTGAACAATTTGATCGCGTGCAGTTGTTCGTTATTACAATGTTATTAATTATTCCGTATTGTACAAGTAGGGTTCTGGGCCCTCTGTGCTAGCCTGCTAGCCCAGAGTTCGTTAGGAAATAGAGGCCACTAGGTGCCATGGGTGGGTCCCTTTAAATATCATATTTTACCCAGTAATATCAATAAATCTGTAGCATGACTCTACATATACTCGTAATTAATTGAACCCGATATAGCGACCAAACACTTGGTTTTAGAAGCGTATGTTTACTATCAAATTTAATGATTTCTTTACGATATTTTAATAACCATCACAAGTTAGTTAATCCTCGGCCTAGTTCTAATGAAGTTTTTGTATGTGCGTCGGTCGGTGGTATCATTAAAACGTTTCTTACTGAGAACATCATATCACAGGTATAGGTAAAGTTTTTTATGATATTGATTTAAAATACAACAAAAACAGCACGAAAAACAAATTGTTGGCGTACTTTCAACACTAAAGCTTCCTTGTAAACTTGTTTCATAGAGCAACGTCGCGCTTTGCCTAGCAAGACTTTTAATATTGCTATCTGAGCTCTCTCCCCCAAATATATAAACAATCATATCTGATTTATTTATATATTTATTTAAAGTTTAGCCTTAAGGTAGGTAGGTATGTTCCAAGCAAAGATTTCTAAGTTTTGGGCATCGCAAGTTGCTAGCTTATCAGATACATTTCGAAGAGTGTGCAGTTGATCTGCATGGTCTTATTTTATATTGTCTTTTTATATATCGGAGCGCTAGTAGCTCGAAAAAGCGGCATCGTTTCGTTGTTGACGTTGTTGTGTTTCTATGGCAATTCTTGGTGTTTTCAAGTTGAGAGTGAATCAACCGACTTCTTCTAGGTAACTGCACTCTATCTTAGATCAGGAGAGATAGTAAAAAAACAAAGGACGATATTTAGAAAATAAAAGTGGTCAAGTGCGAGTCGGACTCGCCCAGGAAGGCTTCCGTAGCAGCAAGCAACATAATATAAAAGTTCTTGTAGTTCGTTGTTACTTTAATCAGTGTTTTAACAATAGTGAATTTATGACGTATTAAAATAAAACTACTTACTAGATCTCATTCAAACTAATTTTCGTTGACATTTTACATATGTACATCATACATTTTTTCAAGTTTTGTCATGCTCTTATTTTAGAAGTTAGAGGGGGACACACATTTCACCACTTTGGAAGAAAGAGTCTCTCGCCATAGAAAAGATAATATAGACTCGCGCGCAAACTATTCAGTTTAGAAAAAAATATGCTAGAAACCTCCATATGATTTTTGAAGACCTATCCATAGATAACCCACAGGTATGGTTTTGATGGGAAAAAAAATTGTTAAGTTTCAGTTCTAAGTACGGGACATTTTTTTGTTTTTTTTTCTATTTTTTGTATGAAAATGCGGTTCACAGAATACATCTACTTACCAAGTTTCAGTAGTATAGTTCTTATAGTTTCGGAGAAAATTGGCTGTGACATACGGATGGACAGACAGACAGACATGACGAATATGAGGGTCCCGTATTTTGCCATTTGGCTATGGAACCCTAAAAAGCATGAAGTCTAAATCACTAGCAATTGTTTATAATGCTTTTATTATCATGAAGTACATGTTATCCTTTATGTACAAATATGAGACTGTATCGTCATATGCCATAATCACAACTAATATTTTAGTCGCTCTTGTTTCAGATCTGAGAACGGCACTAGAAGTCCAGGCAACCAACTGAATCGTCACTCCTGGACCAGAACAAGCTTGAGACGAACGCCTCCCAGGTATTTATCTTATTTCAACTGTATAGTTGAAATATGTATATATTTACTCGTAAGTTGGAGTAGCAGTTTGCAAAATGAGCAATCACCGTGGTTTGAGAACCAACCACACGTAGCAAATTATTTGAATCACAAAGATTCCCTGGATTTTTATTAAAAACGTAAATAGGACTCTTTATAACGCGCTATTTGCCATTACCTTACTTTTTTTTCTTTGGTCGCTGTTTTCTTCAAATATTGTAGACAATTTAATTTAGTATCTAGTTTTTTGTGTTAACGCTTCACACTTTATACGTTTTTAATTTTTGTTCACTGCTTTACGTTTTTGCTTATTCTATTGTGTTGTTTTTATTTCGCTTTTTGTTGATTTGTGCTGTTCTCTTCCGTAGCCACCAGGAGAACCTTCCTCACCGCCGATGGGGCTCCATGAGACAGTAAGCTTTCCTTTTGTTTATTTCTTAATGCTTTATTTACTGTTTTATTGTTTTTAAACTTCCAAGATCTGAACTCATATTGAAATCATTACACAGAACTTAATAACAATCAAAATTGTCCTCGACGTTTCGGCACGTCTTCTCGTCTCCACGGGCGTTGTAACGCTGCTGAAACGTCGAGGTAAGTAATTAAATAATAATTTAGATCGCGATTAAAGCCCATGCAATGTTTTTAATTGTTATTCCTTCATTAATTTAAATATAGTGGGTTATATCTTAGATAAAGAGTTCTCTAGAACTGTATAACTCTTTCAGTTTTACAGTTTGTTTATATTAAAACGAAAGTGATGTAAATTATGATATTTTTTTACGATCAGGTCGTGAAATAATGAAATGAAATCAGCCATCCTTCGATTTTGTAGAATCCGATAGGAATGTAAGAGCCGATTTTTTTGGCATTTCAGAGTAGGTACGAATTTGTTCAAAATCATGTGTAACATTTTAAATTAATTACTGACACTATTAAAATATCTGATTGTATTTTGCCTGATAAAAAGTATAGTTTTGGAACTACCAAATATTAGTAGTAGCGTAGTAGCTACGAGATAGGATCACGATCATATTTTTTTTTTAAATCTTACGTAGACCAACTTTTTGCCATCAACTCGCCTGATTGAAAACGACGATGTGGTTGAAGGTGATACACACTGACCTAAGACATATTACATATTCAGCCTGATCTTGATAGTAATTTATGTTTTTTTTTGCAAATTATAACTTCCATTTATTGGTCTACTCTGATACTTAGATTTGCTCTAAAGGTTCTTATAACTTCTATTTTTAAAATTTTTAACTCTATGACAATTCTAACACAGTTTCTGTATACATAATATTAATGTTCTAAGTGCAACGTAGATCTTAAATACTACTACCTAAGGCTAACTATCGTCAATCAATACAAACTCACCACTCAACCAGTAACACACGAATCAAAGTTTTATTACATGGCATTAAGATATATTTTATCTCGTCTCTCAAATGGTTTTGCTTTGGTTTATGTCTAGATGCCATTGTGACTTGGAAACAATACGAGTGTCGCTATTTCCACATTATCAATGAGTCATCTCGCAGAGATCTAACTGTCTTCTATTTGTTTCGTTGCATAACTGTTTGTTTTAACTTAGGAACTAAATTAAACTCTAGGAAACACACGGACTATCCTTTGAAATACCCTATTACAAATTACAACATACTATGATATCGTATAATATGATCCCACTTCCTACTAATATTAGGTTAGTATTTTATATGCGAAAGTTTGCGTATTTAGATGTTTGTTGCTCCATCACGTCGAAACGATTAAAATGGTCGGCTGCAATTTGGAACACAAGTAGATTATTAAAGTCTGTGATTACACATGGGGTTTCTATTACGGGAAAATAACGGGAAATACGCTGGTAACTATATGGTGAAAATATTTGCACTGTATCTGGGTGTTTCTATTTATAATAAGTATGTATTTAAATCTATATAATTATGTATTATATCAGCTATCTGGCCGCCATATCACAAGCTTTGTTTAGGGTCAGATGGTGTTGTGTGTGAATTGTCCACCAATATTTATTTATTATTTAAAATCTTAAACTTTACTTGCTCTTTTCAAATTATTACACGGGAAACTCACGACACTCACGTATGCTATAGTCAGTCTAGTCCGATTTAACGTGAGTTTCCTGTGAATTGTTTGTTTTTTATTATATTATAGTGACGTGACGAGCAGGACATGTGCCTGATGGTAAGCAACATGCCTGTCACATAACAAGACAGTGACACGCAGCTATCGGAACACGAAGAGTCCAAGACCTAGAACTGCACTGCGCTCGTCACCCAGAGTTAAAAATGTGCTATCTCTAAACCCTGTAATTTCACCGGAAATATTGCCCTTCAAACGGAGCACAGTAATGTTTCCACATTACTGCTTATCGGTAGAATAACTGGCAAAGGTGTGATACTTCCCCAGACGGACTCTGCAAAGAGTCCTACCAAAATGTTAAAAAACCATGTTTGTACCAAAATTTTCTTTCTCTTATTTCACTGAACGAAGTAAAAGAATTTAGTAATTGACGATTGCAAATGGGCCTTCTAACCACTGGTTTATTATTTTCCACTATACCTACTCGTATGCATTTTTGCGCAACTAACAATTACCGTCGGCTTCTGAGTCAGCGAACCGGGTGTGTGATTAGACTGAGAACAGAAATACGCATGCAATAGATCCCCACGATATGTTATTACCTTAATAATGGATGAGATTCTTGTAAAATATTATCAGCAAATTGCTAGATAATGAATTGAGAGAGATAAACATCTGAGAAATGGACCTTGTAGTCAGTCGTTTTTGCACCTTCGAGTTTTTCAGGAAAGGTTTTAAATGTACATATTATTGTATCTTATGTATAAATGAACATAATAGATAGGTAAGTAACAATACTGTAGATAAGAACTACTTTTATTATAAAATAAACATAAAAGCATAAGCAGCCCACTTAATATTCTCACTGCTGAGACTCCTCGCCTTTTCTCACAAGGAGAGAGTAACGCCATAATCCACCACGTAGGCCTGTCATAGCTGCCTGTCACTGTGCTGTTATGGGCAGGCATGTTGCTTACCATCAGGCATATGTCCTGCTCGTCTCGTTACTCTAAACCAGGGGTCAGCAACGCTCAGCTATATGAGCCAGGAATAAACATTTCAAACCTATACAACTAAATAAAGAAGGGGCGGGTACAAATTAATTACGAACTTTCAAGTACGGCCCGCTATTATCTACTTTTTTCACCTTGTGACCCGTGGCTCCTGAAAAATTTGCCAAGGCTGCTCTAAACTAACAAAAAACTAATAGGAATGACAAACTTGTACATTAGCGCACTTGAAAAAGCTCTGAGGTGCAGGCAGGATTCGAACTTACGTTCTCACGATTGTGAAACCTGAGGCTCTAGAGTTAGACCATACATATTTTCACTGTGTTTCGTATCCGGTGTGCATAATAGAGTATTTCTGTCTGTCTGACGTAGTTAGTTGATATTATGGGTTCATAAAACTGCATTGAAATACGTAGTTAGGACTTGTGAGATCCTTCACCTTATCCTAAAAAAAACACCAATAACAAATAGTATCAAGGCACCGTTGGCTCCGGTATCAATAGTTTAAACACGGATATCGGATTCGGATGTCTATGAGTTTAAACATAAATTGTTCCCCGCGGTTTCGCGGTCTAAGTTCCCGACCCCGTTATTTTACCGGGATAAAACGTAGTCTATGTGTTATTCCAGACTAGTGTCTATCTATGTACCAAACATCCAGATTCCCTCAGCACTTTTTTTGAAAAAGTAACAAACAAACTTTCGCATAATATATAATAAAAGTAGTCAAGTCCGAGTCGGACTCGCCCATGAAGGCTTCCGTAGCAGCAAGTAACATAATACAAAGTTCTTGTACTTCGTTGTTACTTTAATCAGTGTTTAAACAATAGTCAATTTATAACGTATTAAAATAAAACTACTTACTAGATATCATTCAAACCAATTTTCGTTGGTAGTTTACATGGTAACGTACATCATACACTTTTTTTATTTTTGTTATTCTCTTATTTTAGAAGTTAAAGTTTCAGTTCTATGTATGGGACACCCCTAAAAAAATTTTTTTTTCTATTTTTTGTTTCAAAATCTTAATGCGTTTCACAGATTACATCTACTTACCAAGTTTCAATAGTATAGTTCTTATAGTTTCGGAGAAAAGTGGCTGTGACATACGGACGGACAGACAGACAGACATGACGAATCTATAAGGGTTCCGTATTTTGCCATTTGGTTACGGAACCCTAAAAATAGTAAGATGCATAAGTTGTCGCTCAGATTTATAAAATTATGGTCTAACCTAAACTATGAGTGAACTATTATGGAGACATCCATTATCTGTCATTAAAAGTTGCGTTAAAATCCGGAAGAATGAGCCTGTCACTTCGCACAAAGAATGTAAAATGGTTCCTTGCGTCCATTGTGCTCGTATAGTTTTACAGTTACGTGAACACACCTACTTTTAAATATGCATCTTTATTATAGTGCTTACGTTAAATTAAGTAGCGTTCATAATCCTGCTAATATTATAATTGTCAAACTTTGGATCCTTGTGTCAATCCCGTTGGAACGGCTGAACAGATCGGGGTTAAATTATGACACAGATAGTTTATAGTCTGGAGAAGCACATAGGATACATTTTATCGCGGGACAAATACGAAAACAGTAACTAGGTAATACCGCGAGGGCTGCTAGTTCTGTCATAAACGAATATACCTTTACATGGAAATAATGACACGTGGCCAAAATGGGAACTAACGCCGTCGTCAAGCCAACTAGGGTCGCCAATGCACAATTTCCCGATGCCTACACTCTCCTGACAATGTCATTATTTCGTAGTACGCCTATATTATAATGATATAGTCCAATATGTACTAAGAACCCATGCATACTCGCTACCTTGCTTAGACTGCCAATCTTGAAATATCAGGTGATGACGGTACATTAAAAAATTACTTGCTGCACGTAAATTCTCCTAACTGATTTTCGCGTATATTAATGTCAATATCCTTAAAAAATATATGTCGCCAAAAATATTCCTAGACATATTCCATGTGCTGTTTTACTTTGCAGTTTGCAGACGCTTTAAAACACCTAATAAATTAATAACATTATACTAAAACATTTCGATAACACGTTTTGCTAATGGATATCTCCACCTGGAGATTTAATTGATTGTGTATTTAAGTGGTGGTAATATCTATTATCATCGTTTTATTACTATTTAATTTGTTGTTCTTCTACTCATTATTATAACATGTTTTATCTCATTCTAATCTATCTGGAAACACTAAAACTTATTGAGTAACAATGCTTACTCTTTACTGGTTAGTGGTAAATAGGAAAACTTCCACAGGCACACACTGAAAAAATTCTACCACAACAATAGTCACTATTTTAGTACTTAACTAATTAACTGTTAAATCCTCTAGTAACATACGCATAACATGTACGTAAACTGCTTAAAGTAATGTAAAGAGTCGGGCAAGTAATTAGTCTTGGTTATACGCAAGATGGTTGCAGCATTCAGAGACCAGCAATTTGTGGTTAGAAACCTAATGTTAAACAGCGTGGGCTGGTTGTTAATAGAGCCTAAATGTTACAAGGATTGGGTAACGATATTCTAAAATCAGATTTCTTATTGGCTTATGAAATCAGACCATTTTAACGCTCGGTCGAGGACAGGAAAATGAATAGTTGTGTAGGTAGTACAAAATGAATTTTCATCTTATGAGTTGTTTGGTCTTGCGAAAAACTAATATAGAACTAAGAACTACCACAGTTCAATTCGAAGCCTTGGATACGGTAGATAGACGTGCTTGCTGCATGTCTCATAGGAGGGATTTGTAGTGGTAGGACTCTTTACAGAGTTTGCCTGGGAAAGTACCACAGCTTTGCCAGTTTTTCTACCGCCAAGCACTGCTTGGCGGTAGAAAAATATTATTGTGTTTGGGGGGTCTACCGCCTAACTAAAAATGTCTTAGCTTTGACTTTGCTCTCTCTTTTCCTCTCGCTTGAAGTGATAGAGACAGCAATAGCAAAACTATAAGCGATTTCGTTAGGCGGTAGAGGGGCCGGTTTGAATGGCAATGTTCCCAGAGAAATCACAGGGCATAGAGATAAAACATCTTATATCTCAGGATAAAGAGTGCAGTGCTAGATAATGATTGGAACTCTTTACGTTCGCAGTTTCCTTACCATTAGGCACATGTCCTGCTCCTCTCGTCACTCTGTAAAAAACCTACTATAAAAAAGAAGCTAAATTTCCACAAGTAGATTAGCCTAGAGCATCGCCGCGTCGGCATCGTAAGGCAGATGGTATTACGGGGCCCTTATAGATTTGTCATGTCTGTCAGTCTGTCCGTCCGTATCTCACAGCCACTTTTCTCCGAAACTATAAGAACTATAACTATTGAAACTTGGTGAGTAGATGTATTCTGTGAACCGTATTAAGATTTTCAAAAAAAAGGAACATACATACGGTCGAATTGAGAAAACTCCTTTTTTGAAGTCGGTTAAAAATTGAAAAAAGCATTTTAGAGGGTGTCCCATACTTAGAACTGAAACTGAAAAAAAAATGTTCATCAAAACCATACGTGTGGATTTATCAATGGATAGGTCTTCAAAAATTATATTGAGGTTTCTAACATATATTTTTTTCTAAACTAAATAGTTTGCGCGAGACTCTCTTCACTCTTCCAAAGTGGTAAAATGTGTCCCTATGTATCTTTTAAATAAGAGATTTACAAAACTAAAAAAAATGTATGATGTACATTACCATGTAAACTTTCAACGAAAATTGGTTTGAATGAGATCTAGTAAGTAATTTTATTTTAAGTCATAACTTGACTATTGTTGAAACACTGATTAAAGTAACAACGAACTACAAGAACTTTTATATTATGCTACTTGCTGCAACGGAAGCCTTCATGGGCGACTCCGACTCGCACTTGGCCACTTTTATTTCATACGTGCAGCGAAAAACGGTAAATATCTTTTATGTCTGCGTGTTTTTTCATCGGTCACAAATCTCGGTCACAAAAACAATTATACAATTGAAAGGTTTTTATAAAATGAGCAGTGGCCACCCTAGATCGTCATAAAAGCGATAACTAATTGCAAGAATTCAGGTAGAAATTTATTTTCTTACCAGCACACAGCAGCGATTAATCATCGAGACATCTGCACTAATAAGTGCGTCATTATCATTTGCCATAACGCTGAAGGAAAACACTGAGAAAATATTTTTTTGGGAAAATTTCTAACTCTCCCCTGCAATTTACAAGTGTGGTGGTAGCCAGTAACAGTCCAGTATATTGTACGTAAGGGGTGATTTTAGCAGTACATATACGTAGATACCTTCGTGCCTTTATGGGTTGTAGCCAGCGAGCGACACGGAATCCCTTCCGTGTCGCGTGTGTGTATGCCTACTCCCGTAGGCATACACAGCGTTTTCCCTCTGTCAAAGTACAAGTAAAAGTCCCCGTGGACCATGGAGTTTGATAATATACTGTGGCTCTGAGGGCGGGGTTGGATTTGTGAATGGTGGTGTTTTATTTTTAACCCCCGACCAAAAAAAGGGGTGTTATAAGTTTGACGTCGATGTCTGTCTCTCTGTCTGTCTGTGTGTGTGTCTGTCTGTGGCACCATAGAGCTCAAACGGATGGGCCGATTTCAATGAGTATTTTTTTATTTGAAGGTTAATATCCGTGCGGGTGTTCTTAGCTATGTTTGGTTAATATCGATTTAAGATGGCCGCCTCCACAAAATGGCGAACAAAATATTTCTGCACAACCTACCTCAATATGGGTATTAAATGAAAGGGTTTGACTAGCAGAATACTATACACTATAAAAAAATCAAATCTAAGATGGCCGCCACCACAAAATGGCGAATTATATTATTTTTTTCACTACCTACTACCTCAATATGGATATCAAACTAAAGGACTAGTAGAATATATTGCACTATGACAAATTTCAAATCCAAGATGGCCGCTTCCACAAAATGGCGAAATACATTTCTTTTTTCACAACTCCTTTAATATGGGTATCAAATGAAAGGGCTTGACTAGTAGAATGTTGTACAGATAACAGATCCAAGGTAGTCGGGGGTTAATCAAAATTTTTAGTTTTGTTCTTGTTTATGTGTTAGTGATTTGGTTGTGTGAATATGATCGCCAATGGATCCGTACAGGTATGTTTTGTATGTAATAGTGCGGCTTTGCGCTAGTGTGCATCTTTCCCCTCCCGCAAGAAATGACAGAAAGATTTGAACAATATTGTTTAGCTAAGGCTACTTACTCCCTTCCGTGCTTGCGCGGAAGATCGAGTTGCTCGATGGTTGTAGCGTACCCATGACGCAAAATCAACGTAGTGAATATTGAATTAATTTATACTCGTATATATTGAATTTAAAAACTTTTGCAATTTGAACTCAATTTTTATAGGACATTACACAGGACTCCATGCGCGGTCCGAGGGGGGGGGTCACGGGGGACATGACCCCCCCCAAAATCGTATACGTCGAACAAAAAATCTAAGAAAATTAAAAATATCTAATAGTACATGAACTATTTTTTAACGCGGGAAAACAACTAGAACGGGAACTACGAGGGTAAACCCTTGGGGGACTACTAGTAAAGTATTTTTTTGCTCGATTTATTGTATGTCTACTTGTGACCCCCCCCAAAACCTGAGGCTGCGTACTGGTGACCCCCTCCAAAATTCGAGGCTGGGACCGCGCCTGCAGGACTCAATCACGATCTAAACTATTATTTAATTACTTTGACGTTTTGTAATGCTGTCGAAACTTACGAGGTAATTAAATAATAATTAACGTCGTGATTAAGTCTCAAATAAACATTCCTGAGTTATTTTACTTATGGATTTAGAAATATGTATTAAACTCTAACTGAAATTGACTGGCCTTGTGGCTTAGTGGGTAGTAGCTCTGCCTGCGAAATCGAGGGTCGTGGGTTCGATCCCCACCCAGTGCAAATATTTGTGTGATGAACTCAAATGTTTGTACTGTCTTTTTTTTTAACTTTTATAGGTTTACACTTGACCGCCATCTCGCCTGATGTTAAACGATATGTAATGTGTCTGGTTGTTTCTATGTATAATAAGTATGTATTTACAACAACAAGCTATCTGGCCGCCATATTACAAGCTTTGCTTAGTTTGCGTTCAGATGGTGCTGTGTGTGAATGTATCCTCCTCCAATATTTATTTATTTATTTAATTATACTTGTGGCCTATCATGGAAATATTGCAAAAAAAACATTCTCCGAGTGTATGTGACATTCGCCAACCCGCACTTGACTAGCTTTGGCTATGTCCCGCTGTTGGGACTCCCGGCTTCACCATACCTGTATAGTTTTGCTAGTTATTCTATCACCAAGCAGAGTGGGCTAACATTACAATGTTCCGGTGTAAAGGGAAATGTTTCCAGTGAAATCACAGGTTAATGAGATTAATAGATCGAGATAGTGGTTATTCAAACGTGCAGTGGGTTGCTTCAGTGTGTAGAGGTGTAGAGTGTATACCAAACTCTTAATCGCGCACTACAAGACGCACGCATCAGTTATCAACATCGCACGCAAACATTACAGCCTTCTTTACCTATCAGCTGAATGCTGCCATGCACTTACACGTAGGGTTGACACTTGCGTAGCTTAATTATTCGATCGTATGTGTTTTTATATTATCACAATCATTCACAACTCTAGTAGGTACTTAGGTACGAGATATTTATAGAATCTATGTGGTCCAAATCCCCGAAATGTTGGTGAAAATTCATGCACCATGTTTAGAGGTAAATTGACCAATAATGTAAAAGATAAGATTAATTAATAGGCCGTAAAGTACCTCCACTTAACAACCTCATATTTTAATCAAGATTTACATGAGGTGTCACGTCCCTATGACATTTCTGTCGGTTGATAATTTATATGGCAGAACAAGCACGTTTGTGGATCAGATGTAGTTTTTCATGAGGTTCAATTAAGAATTACCACTCGGTCATAATTCGTTTAATAATAGATATGTAATGTGATAGACAGATAAAATCTTTATTGCAATTACAAAACAAATATCATCTGAATATCTGAAATCATCATCTGAATCAGAATCTGAATAACATCTGAAAATATAGTACCAATTTGCTTTCTTACTCGTATCACGAAAAGCGATATATTACAAGCAATTATGTCTGGGCATGTGTTTGTGTGGACGTAGTCATGGACAAGCAAGTGAACCGAAGATAAATTTAGGGGAATGTTACGTTGTCGCAGCGTTGTGTACCTATTGAGGCAAACAACGCTGTGTGATTGGCACTTATGACGTCATTTTTTTTCTGCTCAAAGTGCAGCATGTCTTGTGGCAACCCTATGTGCAGTCGAATTCTCCACAAGAAAGTGAAGTGGTTCCGGGCGGCCGCCGCCCAGCTGCCGCGCGGCGCCGGTTGCCCAACGGTAATCATGTTAGCAGCTTGTTTTTTGCACTAGAAATATTTTTAGGTGTCTAGAATATTATTCATTTCAAATATTTGCCGTAGTATAAATGTTTTCACAAACAATCAATCTTATTTTAAAAAGTGAGGACGTACGCAGTGCAACCACCACCTGTCAAAAATTGGTCATGCGAACTCAACCTTCTTTGGCTCATGCGCAACGACTTTACTAAAGACCAATCACATTATGACCTAATGCGCAGTTTACGATTTTACAAAGGATATACAGACAAACATTCATTTTAATCATCACACATTAACACGGTAAGTCATGAAACAATATTGATCCCGTGAAACTTAAAATGTATTTTGTCGTCATAACGTCTTTAAAATCGATAAACGTCGACTGCAAGCACGAAAAAGTGTCACGTTCCGCCTGAACCGAACGTGCAAGCGAGAGCGGAGAGCGGCACGATCGATCGATCTAAGCGTTCGGTTAATAATAACATTAAATGCTTGACTCGGTTGCCAGACGTATCCTAAATAAAATATGTTATGTCTATGATTTAGGATTTTTTTCAATGTGATGTAACCTGTGTATTTCGAATTAAGTAAACTTAAATTTATTTATTTAAACTTTGTCTGTTAAATTAATTAT
Organism: Ectropis grisescens; assembly: GCA_017562165.1. Lineage (NCBI taxonomy): Eukaryota > Metazoa > Arthropoda > Insecta > Lepidoptera > Geometridae > Ectropis > Ectropis grisescens. Next base: position 9,190,737 of record CM029777.1, on the reverse strand, counting down.
ACAAACTAGTCTAGTAATATTTACAGTATTAAATAAATATGATTTTTACATACAAAAAATTAATAATAATTAAGTAACTTAGAATTTATACTAGTTACTTCAAGTTCACTCTCGGGAACTATCGCCGCCAAATCTAGATAAAAGCTAATCAATCTAAATCATCGTAAACATTTCACGCGCGTCAAATTACTGTGTTCAAATAACAAGCTGTCCAATGTTTATGACTTAAACAGCTTCATACTAAATTGTTTGTACAGACAGTGGCTCTTTAACCGTAATATTGCATTAAATACGCATAAAAGAGTCATAAATAAATTATTCAGTAGCCAAATGACTATTGTAGTTAGTTTTAATATGGGAACTAAATCTGTAGAATAATTTAAGCGCATAATCAAGTCAATTTCCTGTTCAAGGCAGTCACGCATGGAGCTATTTAAGTTTTTGTGAGGATACCTTGAGAACGTTCACTGGCGACCGCTAAATAGGAGCGATTCTGCTACGTGGGATTACCCTGAAAAAGTGTAATAAACTTCAAAGAACGGGCTGTATCCCCCAAACATTTTTAAAGTGTAAACTTATTTTGGCGCGCCATTTAGATTTTCCGTGGGCTGTGAATTGAATTCTAGCGTCACGCTCGGGAATTATAAGAAAGATTTCTTATAATTCGGGTAAACTCGGGACGATGGCCATTGGCTATCAAGAAATGCGTCAGCATTTCCCATTGGTCATCTAGAAATGCGTGAGCTTTTCTAGATGACCAATAGGAAATGGTCATAGCCACGCCCTCCAGATTCACCCGCGTAATTTCCAAAGTGAGGTCTCAAATTCTGAATTTATATGTTTTCACACGTTCGTTGTGGAAATCTAGGGGGAAGGCCTATGTATGTTCAGCAGTGGACGTCTTGCGGCTGATGATGCTAATGATGAAGTTTTCTCTTCTGTCGGCAGTTTCTATGACTGCCAGTTTTTTGCATGTCGTTGACCAACCCACAAGATTTTTCCCTACCAAAAAGTTAAACGCGGGTAAAGAAATTTTGAATTCAAAAACAAAAATACAGAAAATCTTTAAAATTAAGAAGCAATTGCCGAGTTTTTCGCTAAGAGCTATTGTTTTACCTTTCGATCAGGATATATCCTATCTGCGTAGCCCTGCAATAAGTACATTAGCTGAGCGGTACCGTGGGAAGGATAAGACACAATGCTTGTTGAAAAACATCTCTGTCTAGCCTTGTGGTGACAGAGATGATGATGACACCTTATCTTAACCAACTTAATATCTATGAACGATCCTAGTCGGTTTTTTATGACTTGTAAACATTGTCTTAAATTAGATTTAAATTTTCCATTATTTTATAAATTCTTCATCGTGATTAGTATTTACCAGTCTGGTGGAAATAGATCTTTTCTATCACATGTCCTGTCATTACGCATGCAAAAGACATTGTCAGTCTGTCTTTAAATATGCTTAGATCTTTAAAAGTAACCAACAGATTTTGATGCGATTTTTTAATAGATAGAGTAATTCAAGAGGAGGGTTCATATGCAATAATACTTGCATAAAATAGTAGCAAAATACTGATAATTTTAAAGGTGATGTAATTTCTAATGACATGGCATAAATATAAGTATGTACAATTTTTTGCGCTTGTATTGCAAACACTGGCTGATGAACCCTTTGACATAGATCAACATAATGTACTGCAGTATTGTACCCCTTAAAAAGTCTACAAAAAGCCCGGGGCGGTACAAAAGTATAAATCTTATCTCTTAGGGATAACCCACAATAATCATTTGTAGTCATGTGTTCAGTCTATTTACTTGAGTAACCGCATTGGACGAGTGTGAAAAAATGGCCCAGTACACCTCCTGGCAACATCCAAATCATAATCTGCAATTCTGCATGCTTTTCTGAGTTCGGAACCGCACAACGAATGCGGTCCTCATATTTTACAAACTTAAATCCATCTAGCTTCTGCTCTAATCTAAGCTCTAATAGACCAATATCAATGGATCGGAAAAGCCAACCCTAACATTAAAAATGATTACGCTAGATACAACGGGTTCAACGTCTTTCTAGATTATATAATAATATGTATTAAAGTTTTCTTGCTTTCTGATCACTGATTTCCAAAAAGGCTATCCCCCAAATTCCACAAGCCATATCAGTTGTCTGGAATAGAGCAATAATACGCAATCATTATCCGTCCGTCGGTCCCTGCCGCGGGCTACTTAGTAATTTAGTAACGGAGCATTTCGCATTGTCCGCCCAGTATACCGCGGTTCCAGTTCCATTGTGGATAATTCGTAGTTTCATACCTACTAACTTAACTATACGCATAAATGAGGGAGCTACTACAATATTATCAGCGCAAAATTGATTTAAAACGTCCAGTTGTAATATTTGATGAATCTAACAGGTAAACTGGTATCTCTGTGGTCTGACCAGTCCGGTGCTGCGAGCGCTGATGCGTCAGTCCGACCGAACAACTCGCACTGAGCGTCACGCGAACACATTCCCGCGCAAACCAATTATTTTTCTTTATTTTGTTTTTTTTTCATAGTGATGTGGTTATAATCGCACGCGCCAGTTGCAAACGAAGTGATGCCCCAAATATTCCGCGTCTCATGTTCCATGTGACCGATTGTGGAGTGTGGTAGATCGTTTATCAGTGTTTCTGTTTTGTGTAAAGCTGAGCGGAACGGAGTTCACATGCATTACAGAAAGCGGCCCCTACAGGTGGGTTCCAAAAATGTTTGACAGATTTTTCGTCCATTCTAAAATCCCACGTGCTAAAATTCAATCGATTTTAATACATGAAAGTTTTGATATTTACGAAAAAGAACACTTGTTTACATTTGCGATTTTAGAATAGAATTATGATTAACATTATGAATAACATTCTGATTCAGATTCTGAATTAAAAATATCTAATGTAATGTTGTACTGTGTATAAGTTAGGTGATAGGTTATATTAATTATCCGGTACTTTACTGTACTGTGGTATTCGAGAATACCAAATGTTGTTACCGTACCAAAATTACCTAAAGTTGGAATTTTATGGGCTTAATACGCCTCATTACCAGTCACTATTATTTTATTGTCTTTTCACTTGTTACTTATTTATCAAATTATAGAAATTCTCGACAACAGTAGTTCAATCTCAGTAATAACATCAACAATAGGTACGCCATTAGTTACGGTACATAAAAATATATTTGCGATGACTGTTATTATTCAGGCCATAATACCACTTCGTCACCTTAACCGATTGAATTCGCAACGGCAGCTTATGGTGAAGGAATGACGTAAGGCACCATCAGATTTATGCCAGTAGGTGTTGCTGTATTTATTTGTGCAAGTTCTTTAACCTTAATCACCGGGTCTTGAGACAGACCCTCATAACGAAGATCATTACAGCCATAAACACTATTTCAAAGACAAGTTTTGCGCTTACTATAGATAGAATACTAAATAATATCTATAGATGATTGTGTTCGTACATACCCTCTGAAACCATTCGACCGATTTTTATGAAATTTGTGAACTTAAAGCTTTGAACTTGTAGCTTGAGAGCTTTTAGTTGTTGCCGACTGTATCCCAGGATGCGAAACTTTAAAAAACTAGTAGTGGTTTCACAGGCATGGTTCCTTTTTCCACGATGTTCCCTGAATGAATGTAGCCCGTCATAAAAGATGTATAAAAATTAGATATATTTACATATAGGTAGGTACAATAAAAGAAGTATAAAAATGATTGATTATGATCAATTATAGGAAGCGACATTTCTCTAATTCTTATTTCATTAAAAAAACACGTGAATAATTATGTTGTTAACTAAAATCATAGATTTAGCGTAATGTAAACTCTTTGGTTAACATAATATATGTACTCTGTTTCTAAAAATTGAGGTTATTGTTTTAGTTGCTCTCTATGCGATGTGTTATTGTCTCTATGATTGTGTATGTGTTAAACATTCATGAGAATATCCTTCTCGTATTAGTGGTTTCTGAAATATATCTTATTTATTTACGTACTTTAATTCACAAGTTGCTATGCCATAAAGGTTTGGAACTAATTCCTTTAGCTAAAAGTCAATTAATGGCTTAAAACTAACAAATGTTCAAATGTCTGATAGCTAAAACTATATAAGGTTGTGTAGTTTTCTTTGTAAGTATGTAATTTAGTTTTGTTTGCCAACTAAATAATATATATTTAACCACAATGTCATATTTTATTACGATCAAAAATCAACACAATGGTAATATTAATTTCTATTTACTTATTGCTATCAATTCTATTGTATTCGTATATAACAACTTCTGTACACGTAATAACGACCTCTCATGGCCGCGGATATGACTCACGGTTGAACTTAGAAGTTTCAGGGTTTCTTGATGTAGGTTTGATTAAAACACTCGCCTACGCGATCTTGCAAATACGAGTATGCCTATAAACTTGAGTTTTAACCCACTCCAAAAAATTACGTTTTAATTCATTTTGATTGATTTTAATTGAGTTGTTTTATGTAGGTAGGTTAATCAATTACTAACACGAAGTCGCCAGAACCATTTAGACATTTGATTTTTGTTTCAAAGGATAAACTTACCAGGAGGTGGCCCAATTTAAATTGAAATCATTCGAGCGGTGTTTGACAAATTGTTTACGCCGATATTTTTGTTTACTCTGACGCATCACTATCTCATTGGTGCAGTTCGTTCAATAGTCGATTGATTACAGATGAAAAAACCTAACAACCGACTTTTAATGTAACACATAATTAAATTTCAAACAAATTTTAAATCTTCTTATGTTACATTGAAGTAATTACCAAAAGAGGTCATGAATACATTTACGTACGGAATACTTCATGATCGCATAAGATTGATATGATAACTATATTTGTTTTGTAAATATGATACGGTAAACAGTACTGGAACATAAATAATATATCTATTATGCAATTTATATGACGCTACGGAAAATATAGTCTGAAAACGCATTCCTGTAGTCTTTACAATTGCCATGGTATTCATGAGTGAATGAATACCCTACAATCAGTCATTCTTACCAAGAATCCTTTTGTTGCGTAACTACCGTAATAGAGTGGACTGTTCTCCTAGTCTCAGTGTTTTCTGATAAATACATACTTTTTTCAAGTGAAAACTTATTTTGACGCGCTCAGACAGATTTTTCGTGGGCTGTGAATTAAATTCTAGCGTCACGCGTCACGTTCGGGAATGATAAAACATCTTCGGGTAAACTCGGGACCATGGCCTTCCGATTTCACCTGCGTAGTATCCAAAGTAAGCTAGCAAATTCTGAGTTATATGTTTTCACTTTTATCGGCAGTTCCTATCTATCCACTCTATGCTATAAAAAACAATTGACAGTCAATTGTTTTTTCGTCTCGTCACTCTATGCTATAAAAAACAATTGACAGTCAATTGTTTTTTCGTCTCGTCACTCTATGCTATAAAAAACAATTGACAGTCAATTGTTTTTATAGCATAGAGTGACGAGACGAGCAGGACATGTACCTGATGGTAAGCAACATACCCGCCACAAAACAGCACAGTGACACGCAGCTATTAGAACTTGAAAGTCCAAATCATTACCTAGCACTGTACTGTGCTCGTCACCCAAAGATCTAAGAAATTATATCTCTAAGCCCAGTAATCCCCCGGCGGACTATGGCAAGAGTCTTTACCCCTACAAAACACTACACTACATACATCCCTTTAACCGGCTAACCTATGCACATATGCATGGCATGACTTTGGTATTCTACTCAAAATAAAAATATGAAAGTTTGATATTGATAGTTTGTTCCTCAATCACGTCGAAACGCCTTAACGGATCGGGTTGAAATTTATATACGTGAATATATAGTATAGTTAGGGAATTACTGGACATGTACTGATAAAATATCTTATATATCTCGGTGACGAGCGCAGTGCAGTGCTAGGTAACGATTTGGACTCTTAACGTTCCAGTTGTTTTTTTTAACTATAATAGGTTCGCACTTGACCACCGTCTCGCCTGATGTTAAGCGATGATGAGATCTACCATGGAGCGTGGTTACCTAGAAGAAACCGATTCACTCTCGTTTGAAGACACCAAGATTGTAACCATCGGGAAAACCCACTCTGGCAACGCATTCTACGACCTAGACGTCCTTATCACAAACGTGGAGTCAAATCTCTTCGTTCGTGTTTTTGAACATCAACCATGAAACGACGTCGCTCTTTTATGGAACGAGAAGTCCGATGTTATGGGCAGCCATGTTGCTTACCACTTACCATCAAGTACATGTCCTCCTCTTCTAATACATTATTTCGCAATGCCGTACAAAAATCATGCGACAAGGAGAAATGATCGAGGTTTAGAACCCCCCCTCTTCAACTGCATTCAGTTGGACAGCTTACAAGTGACGGCATAGTGCTCAATCTTATTACTTTATACCCTTCTATCATCCTACATAGGTCTCCTGCTGTATCATAAGACCTATAAATTTTGTTCACGGGCCTGCAGTCTATCACTCCTTATAGAAATTATAAATGTAATAGCTACATTACAATTAAAAGTTGTATCGGCTCATCTGAGAAAATCTCATTGAAATCTTGTAGCAATGTATTTAAATTAAATATTTAAAGTTTAACACAATGGAATTGTATTTATAAACTATAGCTGATTAGATTGTAGATTATTTAAACTGGAATCCTAAACTTTAAACAAAGGTTGTGAACCTTTCAAGAATCTCAGATGTTTTAAAGTTGACATTTCTGATGGACACCTTCCATCTCAATATGTATTATGTTAAACTATAATTTTTAAATAGTACAGAATAACGAAGGACACGTGTACTATGCCAAACAAGAACAAAAGTAAAAATGTTGACTAACCCCCGACTACCCAAGATTTGTTATCTGTATAAAATTCTAGTAGTCAAGCCCTTTCATTTGATACCCATATTAAGGGAGTTGTGAAAAAAGAAATGTAATTCGCCATTTTGTGGTATCGGCCATCTTGGATTTGAAATTTGTCATAGTGTAAAGTATTCTACTAATCAAGCCCTTTCGTTTGATACCCATATTGAGGTAGTAGTGAAAAAATAAAATAATTCGCCATTTTGTGGTGGCGGCCATCTTGGATTTGAAATTTGTTATAGCGTATAGTACTCTACTAGTTAAGCCCTTTCATTTGATACCCATATTGAGGTAGGTTGTGAAGAAATCTTTTGTCCGCCATTTTGTGGAGGCGGTCATTTTGAATCGATATTAACCAAACATAGCTAAGAACACCCACACGGTAATTAACTTTCAAATAAAAAAACCGCATCGAAATCGACCCATCCGTTTGAGCTCTACGGTGCCACAGACAGACACACACACAGACAGAGAGACAGACAGACAGACAGACATCGACGTCAAACTTATAACATCCCTTTTTTTGGTCGGGGGCTAAAAAGGGAATTTAACATCAAACAATTTTATCTTGCTTAACTGCTGCGTGTGACAGTTCATTTTCTTTATAAACACATCTCTTGCAAAAGTTAGATTCCCCAAAACGTGTGTTGTCCCTACTGTCTTCTGTTATGTATGACAAAACAAATGAAATTCTACCTCATACTCACCTATATTCACCTGCAATGGCTTCTACGGCTATATTGCTGCGTTTCTTCATAAAAATTATACGAGTAAATTTCTTTATCAACAAGCATCACTCACGACTTTTTCTGCGTAAATTTTTTAACAAGCTTTTTCCTAAGGTTCTACATTTTTGTAGTGCAAATATAGTCTATGTGCTATTGTGCCAGGGCGTCTTCTATGTAAGTTCCCAATTTCAAATTGGTATGTTCAGTTCTTAGAACGTTATTTGACAATTCATATTATCATTCATGTAACTAGTTTTATTTTAGAATATTATAGAAGTATCCAGTAACATTTTATATTTGAACTTCGCGTCTTCCTATCTCTATTTCCTATTATATCTCTTTTTCCATCCTACGGTTGTATGGAAGAGAACGCTTTAAGCGATAAGGTCACCCATTGCTACTTTCATTTTGGGCTTTAAATTGTTATGTATTTTAGTTTTAAATAAAGTGCAATAAAGAGTTAATCTATAGAACATCCAAACTTTCTCGTGAATAGGTATAGGTAATATGATTAGGGAGTAGGATCGTCGTATTACCTTTGAAGAGGCAAGTTCGCGCTGAGACCGCGACAGGAGACCGGTACCGGAGACCGCGACAGGCACTGACACTAAAAATTGTAAGGGGCGCCAGTTCGCGCCAAGACCGCGACACGTGTTTCGGTCTCGTGTCGCGGTCTCGGTGCGAACTGGCGCCCATACAATTTATAGTGTCAAGTGCCTGTCGCGGTCTCCTATCGCGTTCTTCGCGCGAACCGCTACCTTTAGTCTCAGCGGGCATCTACTACCTACCTTCATACCTGCCTACCTACCTACCTATCTACAGTATCTACCTACCAACCTATTTACCTACCCAACTTAGGATAGCTCAGACCGGTTTATGCCGTAGAATACACCTACCAAGTGCTACGACGTAATACGACTAAAAGCGCTTTAATAATGATCAGTGTTGTTTTAAGACTAGCCACGAAGTTACTAACCTAGTTCAAAGTCCGCTCTTGCGTGACACCGAATTGAATGTATCTTCCGAAAACCAGATCTTTTCACGACGGACATGGTGCAATCTCCTATTTCCTGCAAATTACTACCGCTTATGAAATTGTGTGCAGAAGCACTCGTTTTAGAAAAAAGTGTGCTACGTATGATATAACTATAATATGTAACGAGTTATATTATACATAACATACGTGTATAACATGAGAAGTACATGGATGAAACCTAAATCGTGATCGTTTGGTTATAGTGGTTAGACGCTTGTGTGAAACCTGCGTTGCGGCTGTTTACTCAGATAATGAAATTTAATGAGAGAATGGAAAACATCTGTTACGACAGCATTGATCAATTTATTTGAGCAAATAATGAAAATTATCTCTGGTTGCTCACGACATATTTTTTCGCAGATCGTATACGATCGAAACTTTTTCATCACATGCTTATTAAAGTCCATTATAACATTTCGTAGTGATTTATCTTCAATGTATTTTATAGTATACTCGTAAAGTGACGAGAGAAGTAAGACATGTGCCGATGGGAAGCAACACGCCTACCCATAACAGCAGAGTGACACGTAGCTTGAAACACCAGTTCAAATTATTACCTACCACTGCACTGAGGTAGTTACCCAGATACATCAGATTATTTATTCATTTCTTCATTACCCTCTTTGATCTCAATCAAAACAGTTGTGTTTTCGTTAATGTCTTAAGTTTTTTATTTTAAAACTGTGATAAATAGTGTTAAAACATGATAAAACTTACATGAGCGGATAAACAAAGTCACCATTCACCATTATCGGGATTTATTGTTGCAATTAACCTGCCATTGTGGCTATAGCAAGTAAACAAAACCGTGAGTACGATCGATGCACTTGAATCATAAACATGATCTATGTCTTTGAGTTATATACTGAGAAATAGTTTTGAAACATAACAGAAATTATTTGCATAAACTCACAAAGTCACTATAGAAAGGATTTATGTTTGCAATTAACCTGCCATTGTGGCCACAATAAGTAAACTAAGCCTATTTTATTGACAACTGGAGTCAACGAGTCATCGGTCATATGGTCGAAAACCGGTTCCTTTGTTCAATAATAACGATCGAAAAGAGGCTGGTAACTGAACATTATTTTCAACGAAGTTGTCATAGTCTGTTTGGATCAGTGGCTTTAACAGTTGGATTGATTTGATGAACAGGCGTGGCTTCGAAACTCGTCAACGGTGATTTAATTTTGCACAATATAGTTGTTTCTGAAGTGGTTTTGACTAATACTTACACCTGCATACACAGAGAAATAATGACATGCTCCGCTTGCAATAACAAGATTAGAAATAGAAATTACTTGAAGTGTTGTAATTGCCAGTTGAGGTTTCACATAGAATGTTTAAATATTAAGACAGATCAATTCTTTGCTTTAACTCCTGAATATCGATCGTCTTGGTCTTGTCCTAATTGCTATGCTACTCCAGAAAGGCGCCCTAAGTTGGGTGTAGATACGCCGATACGTCAAAACCAAATGCCGTCAGTTAACAAACTCACGGATTCCATGGATGTGTCTTACGATAATTGTGACAGGGTAATAGATGAAATGCGTACTTTACCGTGTGTGCCCAGTACATCTCAAATGAAGGAAAGTAATACTGTAACAATGGACAAGATAGGTGCCCTCTTAGATAAAAAACTGGATACTTCCATGAATATGATGCTGGACAAGTTTAGATCTGTTTTAAAGGAGGATGTTAAGAAACTTGTACAAGCTGAAATGCAATCTACAGTTCAGGACCTTAAAAACGATTTTACACACACTACTGATTTTTATGTGAGGAACAAGAGTCTTTGAAAGTTCTGGTCAAACAACAATGCGATATCATCAAGTCTATGGAGGCTGATAGGCTAAAACTTCGACAAGATTTGAACGTTCTTACAACTCGTTTATCATCAATGGAGAGGATGTCTAGAAGCCAGAACCTGGAGATTCAGGCCGTTCCCGAAAGTCGCAATGAGAATCCTTTGGAATTATTTAATAACCTATGTCGCACTCTAAGTGTGGAGACGAAACCAGATAGCGTTCATTCCTGCCGCAGAGTAGCCAAGGTTGATGCTTCTTCCAATAGACCTCGCAACATTCTAGTTACCCTTATAAGTCCACGAGCTCGTGACATTATACTTTCGGCATGTCAGCGTTATAATCGGCTAACAAAGATAACACACTGAATACTAATGACCTTGGACTGAAGACTGAGAAACGCAAAATTTACGTCACGGAACATCTCTCATCAGAATGTAAAATGCTTTATGCATCTGCCAGGAAAACTGCAAAAGATAAAGGTTATAAATACGTCTGGGCGAAATACGGTCGCATTTATGTCCGTAAAGATGATACTTCAAGTTGCATACTGATTAAAAGCGCTGACTTTTTAGAAAAGTTGGCATAAGAATTTATTGTTAATTGTAGCTGTTTAATTCCTACTGTAGAAGTCTAGGGTGATTTTGCAGTTTTTATTTTATTTGGTTGTTAGGTTGATTTAAGAATGTTAGTATATTATCAAAATGTTAATCGGTTTAGATCCAAAACTACAGATTTTTGTTAAATCTACTAAATTACGATTATGATGTAATATGTCTGACAGAAACTAATAACCATAGTGTTTTTGATTCAGAAATGTTTGATTCTCGTTATAATGTTGTGCGGCGTGATAGGTGTCAGACAGATGCGCAGAAAGAGGAGGGTGGTGGTATTCTTATTGCAGTAAAAAAGCATATAGACTTTATTCGTCAGGCTCAATGGGATACAGATATAGAGGATTTGTGGATAACTGTTATGATTAGTGAGGATCTGAAGTTAAACATATGCTTATGTTATATACCCTCATATTTACCAGTTAAACGACTAGAAAATTTTTACACCAATTGCCAGAATATTATTGTTAATTCTGGTGACTCGGATGAGTTTCTTTGCCTTGGTGACTTCAATACGCGTGATATTACTTGGTTGAAATCAAGCGATAACGCATCAATGATTCCATCGTACCCTATAGGAGAGAGCGGAATTGTTATTGGATTTTATTCATATATGTAGTTTGAATCAATTCAATGATATCCCTAATCAGAATGGTGTGTTTTTAGACCTTGTTTTTTGCACTCTTAGTTTAGTTCAGGTGATTGAAGTGGATCCGATTAGTAAACCGGATAGACACCATCCAGCCATTGCTGCTGATATAGCGTCATGTGGCGTTACTGTTAAGCCATTCAAACCTAAAAAGCAACAACGATTGAACTACAACAAAAGTCATTTTGAATTAATTAAAAATGATCTCAGTTTGATTGACTGGCCTAACATACTACGTGGAAACGATGTGGACGTTCTGACTGACACATTTTATATAGAACTCCAACGAATAATATCAGAACACACTCCTGTAACAAAATATAACAATAGTGAATACCCAAGTTGGTTTACCCCTGCCCTGAAACGCTGTCTCAAGGAAAAGCAGAAATATCACCACCGTTACAAAAAATTTAAAAATCCACGAGATTATGACTGTTTTTCTTTATTGAGACGCAGATGTAAAATTTTAATTGATCGGGACTATTCCAGTTATGTAGCATCTGTGGAGTCTGGTCTGAATGGTGATCTTAAGCATTTTTGGAGATTCGTAAATGGTCGGAAAACTTCACAATCCTTGCCACAAACTATGAAATTTGGTGATGTAATTTCCTCGGATGGTAATGAAATCTGCGAACTTTTCTCCTCTTACTTTAAATCAGTTTTTGAAAAAGATAGTAATCTCCCTTTTAAAAATACAATTTCTAATTATCAAAATAATAACACTATTAGTACGATTTATATTAATCAGTCAGATATTATCAAGAAAATTCATAGCCTAGATCCTAATAAAGGTGCTGGTCCAGATGGGATACCACCACTGTTAATAAAACGTTGCGCTGAGGAACTAAGTGTACCGCTAAGTATAATCTTTAATGTGTCACTTCAGGTCGGAAACTTTCCGTCCCACTGGAAAACTGCACACATAGTTCCTATCTACAAGTCAGGCGACAGAACAAATTCTGAGAATTATCGACCTGTGAGTATGTTGTCGTGCATGGGGAAGTTGTTCGAGTCCCTAGTTTACGATTTGCTTTATCACCACCTTGAACCTCTGCTGTCTCCAAAGCAGCATGGGTTTATTAAAAATAGATCTACTGTTTCTAATCTATTGGAATACAAGTACTATTTATGCCGAGCCTTTGCTGAGACAGCTCAAGTTGATAGTGTGTACACTGATTTTTCAAAAGCTTTTGATAAAGTGAATCACAGAATACTTTGTGCTAAGTTGTCTTCGTATGGAGTGCATGGCAGTCTTTTACGGTGGGTCAAATCTTACCTATCTAATAGAAGTCAGCTGGTTGCTCTCAAGGGTTTTGTGTCGTCTCCGGTTCACGTAACATCGGGTGTGCCGCAAGGCTCGCATTTAGGCCCCCTCTTCTTTGTGGCGTTTATAAATGACCTAATAAATAAGCTCTCCTGCCCTTGCTTACTTTATGCAGATGATTTAAAAATGTTTGTTACAGTTAAGTCTTCCTCTGACTGTGAGATACTCCAAAAGGATCTGGATACATTATGCAAATGGTCTGAGGACAATTTTATGTTTTTAAATGTTAACAAATGTTTTGTGATATCGTTTACTGGCAAATTGCACAAGATTCGTTATGACTACAACTTAAAAGGTCAGAATTTAGTTCGACGGCATTTGGTAAAAGATCTTGGCGTTTTGTTCGATGATAAACTTACTTTTAGAGACCACTACGATTATATAACCAAGAGATGTAACCAACTGCTAGGATTTTGCTGAGAACTACAAGGAACTTCAAAAATCCACAAAGTTTTTTGTATTTGTATTGTACACTTGTTCGAAGTATACTAGAATACAACTCATGTGTTTGGTCTCCATTTTATAAAGTTCACACGGATCGCATCGAGAAGGTTCAAAGAAAGTGTCTTAAAATGTTGTGCTTCAGACATGGGCTGAAGCGCAAACATACATCTTATGGCGATAGACTTTCTAAATTTAAGCTGTTGTCTTTAGAAAATAGACGTAAATATTATGATTTCATAACATTGTTTAAGATAATTCATGGGTACATAGACTCTCCATCTCTTCTCTCATTCCTTAACTTAAATACCAAACCAAGGTCACGCAATCCCCACTCCATAATATTTATTTTACAGGTCTACAAAATAACACATCATTCTATAATCCTATTGTCCGTATGTGTCGTCAATACAATGAGGTTTCGTCCAGTCACCATAGCACTATTGATATTTTCAACAGTAACCTGTATAAATTTCGAAGGAATATTTTGGCTATCCTATGATATTCGTAGTTTAACTGTAGGAATTTTTATTTTATTTTTTTATTTTTCAATTATGTGTTTTGCAATGGTAACTGTAACTTTATATCTGGTATATACATTTATGTCATTTCGTCCAATTTACACATTTTGTTTGGAGTGTGGGACTTGATATTTTGCTCTTGTCGGTTGTTTTGTGTATTAGATAACTTATAAAAATGCTTAACAATATTTGTAATTGTAATTCGATTATTGATTTTCTTTTTTCATTATTTGTAATTTAACTGTGTAATCTTGCTGTGTTCACATGCTTAGGGATATTTACCTGCTCAGAACTATTATGCTTTCTCTCTTTGTATTATTTTGTAAATTTCCTGTTTTGTGTACCATAAATAAATAAATAAATAAATTTATCTCTTTGCCCTGTAATATTCTGGAAACATTGCCCTTCAGACCAGAACACACTAAGGTTTGCAGAATACTGTTTTGCGGTAGAATAACGAACAAAGTTTTGACCACTGTTCTGTAATTAAGATAAGATAAGGAAACTCTTTATTAAAAGCCACAATATAAAAACACAAAATAATAAAAAAGTTAGTCTCAATTGAATATTCTATAGAGTGAGAACCCAGGGCCGCCAGGACGTCACGTATTTTCTGATGGATGAAATGTTGACGATTGAGTAGAGTTAATACGTACTAAGAACACATATTTACCCGCTAACTTGCTTAGACGGCCAATTTTGAGATATGGGGTCCAGAAGATACATTACTTACTTCACGTATTTTCTGATAACTGATTTTCACGTATTTTATAGGCAATATCTTTAAAAATAAGGCTCGATACTCCCAGACACTTTTCATGGGCCGTTTTGATTAACAGACGCTTTAAAACTCCCAAAATAATAGAGTTTTAAAGCGTGTGTTAAGCAAAACGGCCGACGGAAAGTGTCTGGGAGTATTGGGACCTTATTTTAAAGATGGGCATTATCTAACGTATGTGAAAATCAGTTATTAGAAAATAAGTGAAGTAAGCAATGTATCTTCTGGACCCCATATCTCAAAATTGGCCGTCTAAGCAAGTTAGCGGGTAAGTATGTGTTCTTAGTACGTACTAACTCTACTCAATCGTCCACATTTCAACCATCAGAAAATACGTGACGTCTGGCGGCCCTGGGATCTTGAACTAATCTTTCTGTCAGAAAAAGGCTCAAACGTCTAAAATAACAAGAAATTAGCAAACAATTGAAATCAAAGTCACTGCAAGCCCTTCGTTCTGCCTTTGATTCGGTATTATAATTATTGTAACAGAACCAATTATTCATTACGTTGTCCCCTAATCCTACACTTGGCTCACGATTTCTTCAAGCAACCGTCAACCGTCATAATTCCATACAATTTCCAAGCAGGCAGGACGTCCGCAGGGACGACAGGAGAAATCAGCTGACAAATGAAACGTGGGTGCGCGCGCGCCGTGAAATTGTGCAAGAAAGTGACCAACAGTGCGACAGGTTGTAATAACCGTGGAATGACTGCCGTCGCATTTGCTGCTTGATGTTGGAAAGAGATCGAAGAATTGGAGCCCATTTATTAACTAACGTTCTCAGACATTTTTACTATGCGGTGTACGCTTTGAAATTGAGCGCGAGAAAATCATGCAACGCTGCACACGCTGGTCAAAGTATAAGACTAAAGAAAATCGGTATGAAGTATACGATTTAAACTCAAATAATGTCTTAAACTTTATTTGTGTGTAACAGTTGTACTTAAACAATAATTAGTAGACGACGAGAAGCCGATATTTGGATTGGGTTCCAACTACCGTGGTTCCAACTTTGATCATTTGGAAGGGCTGTTGTTGTGTCATTGTGTTTTATAAATTTCCTCCAAACGCTCTTTGGTTTTGCGTGAAAAGGTATAAAATCCATCCACAAAATTTGACGTTTATTATACTAGTATGATTGATCATAACCTTGATCAATTCGGCAACATGTTTAGTCAACAATATAGAAAAACGGCTCCAAATTACAAGACAAACCACAGTTACATATTGCCATCAATATCGGTAAATAACTTATTGATAGCAATTAATCTTAAACCCGTTAAAAAATCAAATGGCTATAAACAAGTTCACAAATAGAATGTAACTTATTATAATTGACCTTAACGATGTAAGTAATAATTATTCTAATTAAGTAGGTGATTATTTCAAAATCAGTACATCCACACTGCAGCGGTCGGGTCGCTAGTTGACCTGATTATGCAAGGCTCAGAGAAGGTCACACCTGTTCATACTGTTCAATGTTCATTGTGGCTCATGTGCATGGTACAGATCAGTTCCTCTGTATGTATAGTAGTTGTTTGCGTATAGTATGTTCGAAACAAATTGTTTTTTTTTTTTTTTTTTTTTTTTAACTATAATAGGTTTGCACTTGACCACCATCTCGCCTGATGTTAAGCGATGATGAGATCTACGATGGAGCGTGCTTACCTAGAAGAAACCGATTCACTCTCGATTTGAAGACACCAAGATTGTAACCATCAGGGAAAGCCCACTCAGGCAACGCATTCCACAACCTAGACGTTCTTATCACAAACGTGGAGTCAAACCTCTTCGTTCGCGTTTTTGGAACATCAACCATGAAACGATGTCGCCCTTTTGTGGAACGAGAAGTCCGATAGAAGAAAGGGCAAGGTGGTATTAGATCATGCAGATCAGTTGCACACTCTCCGAAGTGTATCCGATAAAAAACCGATAAGCTAGCGATTTTGCGGCGATGATCAAGACTTTGAAGTCTTTTACGCACAAGAGTGTCATTGCCTATGAGTCTTTTGGCACGTCTCTCAATAGATTCCAGAGTCCCCAGCTGAAACTTAGCCGATCCATCCCAAAGGTGCGAACAGTACTCATACAGGAGCGAATCTGTGCTTTGTATAACGTGAGCAACTGTTCAGAATTGAAGTTTTTTCGCACCTTTGAGAGGACACCCAGTTTTTTGGCGGCTAATTCAGCCTTAGACTCAATATATGTGCCAAAGTTGAGCGTCGATGACAAAGAAACGCCCAAAAGCTCGAGATGGTCAGTAACCGGCACGGACACGCCTCGAAAAGTAGGAGCCAGTTGGAACGGACTCCTTTTAGCGGAGAACAAACACGCCTGTGTCTTTCCTTCGTTAAACCTGGCTAAATTGGCATCGCCCCATTTCGAGACTGCCTCAAGAGCCAAGTTCAAACGCTCGATCATATTCTCTCTCAGTAGCTGAGTTTGTTGCCCACTGGCTCTTGCGCTGGATATATAACTCTCTACGACGGTGCTATCATCTGCGTACCCAAAAATACCGGGCTTCAACAGATCGTTGATATGTAGCAGGAAGAGCGTCGCAGAGAGTACCGACCCTTGAGGGACTCCGGCATTGATTGCCATTTGATCCGACGAGCAGCCATCAATGACAACTCGTATGGATCGATCCTCAAGAAGTCCGATATCCAAGCAATAAACCCAGGAAACAAACCATAGCCAGAAAGCTTGCTTATAAGGCCATCATGCCAAACCCTGTCGAAAGCCTTCGAGATATCCAGGAGACTGCAAGTGCTTCCCGTGTTTCTCGATAGCTTCACTCCAGATGTGGGTGACATACGCTAGAATATCCCCGGTGGACCGGTTCCGGCGAAACCCGTATTGCCGGTCACTGAGGAGGTCGTTCGATTCTAGGTATGTCAGGAGCCTGTGGTTTAAGACACGTTCCATAGTCTTGCAGAGTATGGACGTGACTGAAATGGGCCTGTAGTTGATAGGGTCAGCACGACTACCTTTTTTGGGCACAGGTTGCACGTTTGCAAGCTTCCACGACTTCGGCACTTGCCCAGTTTGGAGAGAAAGTCTAAACAGGCGCGTTAGTACTGGAGACAACTCGGGTGCACAAACCCTCAGTACTATGGCAGGAATTCCATCCGGGCCACTGGCTTTATTCACATCCAGATTGCGTAGCACTTTAGTAACCTCCTTTTGGCGAATATGTATTTCAGACATTACAGTCGGACTGCCAGGTGGAGTAGGAGGTATCGCACAACCAGCATCTAGACGTGAAGATTCCGCAAACTGAGATGCAAACAAGTTTGCCTTCTCCGTTGCGGTGTGAGCCAACGTCCCATCAGGTTTTAGCATTGAGGTAGTGAGGGCGACAGAAGTTCGATTCGACCGATTTAGCTAGGGACCAAAACGCTTTGCTACCCGCAGGGTATGAAGCTAATTTGTTCCCTATTCGACTAATATGGTCGAAACGAGCCCTCTGTAAAACCTTTTTGCATGCCTTAGCAGCCTTGTTAAACGCTTTCTTCTTCTGGTGTGTGTCCTTTGCCTTACGTTGTCGAGCATCAACCCAAGCTAGGTAAGCCCCATGCTTAAATGCCTCAGCATTTTTACACTGCGGACCAAACCAAGGGCGAGCTTTGCTGGATACTGGGACGTCAGAGTACGGTATAAAGTATTCCATAGCCGTTTGTATCACTTCAGTCACAGCATCCGCGCAAGTTGAAGGATCACCAGAAGAGAAGCACAATGACTGCCATGGGTAAGACGCAAAAAGAACGCATCTCATCCCAATCTGCTAACTTGTATCGCCACAACCGCCGGTTGCCTCTAGGGCTGGGATCGGGCGGATGGTACATTGATACTGACTTCACCAGACAGTGGTCGGAGCTGCCCAACGGCGAAGATACCGCCACGGAATATCGGTCTGGGTCAGTTGTTAGCAGAAGGTCTAAACAATAAGGAGTATGCGACTCAACGTCAGGTACCCGTGTGGCCCCTTGGACCAGCTGGGTCAGGTCTAACGATAAAGCTAGCTTTCTCGTTTCCAGCCCAGCGTGGTCAGTGTCCCGGTATGGGAACAGCCAATCCTTGTGATGGCCGTTAAAATCCCCAGCAACACTAGTTGGGCTGTTGGGTACTTTTGCAGAGCCGCATCTGCCGCCTCACTTAAATATTCCATGAGCCTAGTTGTCTCCAGGTCCCCACTGTGCGACCGATAGACACAGGCATAGACAATTTTGTCTATGCCTGTGTCTATCAGCGCCCAAACAACAGAGAATCTGGTGTCCTCAAGATTACGGAGACGCCGACAGCAGATATCGTCACGGGCGTACAGGCACACCCAGCACGTGGCTTAAAGTTGTGCTCCAACGTGTACCCAGGATATGTTAGGTACGCCACGTCTGACGGACGTCCTATCTGCGTCTCCGTAAGAAATAACAGTGATGGCTGCTCAGTCTCCAGGTGGTGGTGGACTGCTGTGATATTTGAGTGCAGACCTCGGATGTTCTCGAGGTGCACTTTGAGAATCAAGGAGTGCAGCCGCGTATTAACTGAGCTTCTGTTTTTACTTTCTTCATATTTGAGGGTGAATTACGGTGGAAAACGGAAGTAGAACGAGGCTACACACTGCCGACTAACGGCCACAACACACAACACGAATACATCTATGGGAAACTAGTCTGGAGACTGCGGGACGCCCGAGCCCCCGGGATGTCTATCTGGCCTTGATATCCGGTCGCCAACCGGCAGGATAGCGCATCCCGGGATTTTTCGCTAGATGGCGGGGCAGCCTTTCATGAGGGGCTAGCTCACTACTTGGGCCCCCTACTGTCTGCGGTCGGCCGCGGCAACCGTGCCTCGGATCCCGCTACCCTCCACGACTAGCTTTCCGATGCAAAGTATCGGTGTGTGGCATTCCAGTCTTGCAGTTATGCAGCAACTGTTCTGACCCGTTTTCCCTAATGGCGTCACCAGACAATATGCCGGAACACGGCTGGGCCGCTTGGCGGCATGACTTAGTCTGGCGGGTGGTCACCAGCCACGGCCGAGGCCTACCACCGGTATTTTTGTCAGCTGTTTAGCACCACCCAGGGACCACGTGTGGGGTTTCTATTTACAGGTCTTTCCCACGGACGAAGCTGACACAGTCCCCATAATTTTGTAGTTGTTGAGACGCATTTGGGGTGTTTGCCTGGGAAAGTACTACACCACCCCTCGTTATTCTTAAATTTTGTGAGGTTACAATAAATATTACTTCTTTTACACAACTGTTTTTTGAGAAAGAATGCTATGGTGAAAACTATTATTGATATTATACCTAAAGTAAAGATAACACTCCCATATTTCCAGTGCTCTCCACGAATAGAGTGTTGTACTGTATTCGTCTGGAAATCTATGATTTGGTCTTATACTGTACAAAATATTGCGTTGCAATGTGCAATAAGAATATATTGCTTATCGTCATGTACTGTAGGTACATATTCTTGTATGTCAATGCATTCGTACGCAAGACCTCTAAATGTATCTGATTTGTTAAACGACTTTTAAATAGCTCAAACAGCCAAACTTTCGAAGAACAGACCAGACAAGTCATTCATTATTTTAATGACATGATATTGTTTCTCAAAAATTCAATAAATAAATAACCAGTTATTATTTTGAATGAAATTGAAATTTTCCGGATATTGAAGAGCGAAAGGTTCAAGTACTTTGTAAATGTTGCAAAATAACCTTAAACAAAGTAACACAGCTATAAAATTATTAAACACAAAGTTAATTTTGCGTTACTGTTATGCGGCGAACGTAAAAACGTAGTTTTCTATATAACATATTATAAAAACTCAACGTTACTTTGCAACACAAAAGACATCAACGCATTGCTCCATTTTCCGCGATTAATTGCTTAGATAAATAAGAGACTTTCTTTCTATTTACGTAACAGACGTCTACATAGTTACATCTATCTGAGAGATCTCAACAGGGGATGCTATTAGGGTTTCCACAGTCAAGCTCGTTACATAGCGTGAAAACACTGCTACCCACACTCCTGAACGATTGAGTAAGGTTCTTACACTTTAAACACTTGAAGCAGAACTAAATTTTAGTTCCAGTATTTTATTTGAAATATTTATTATGTTTATTTGTAACACACATGCGTTCACTTATGGTATGCATTTGCAATGTGAATTGTTTCTGTAGACATTTTGTAGCGTTGTCTCTACAATCGAAATTAATATTTATAGGACGTGGACATGGACGTATAAAAAACATCGGACGTAGTCTCGCTAAAACAAAAACTGTGTCTCTAGAGTCGGCCACATTTGCATGTGTGCGTTGTCAGGTTGTCACTGATAGGCTGACACGCACACATATACTTACACAAATCTTCACAACATGCATATAAAATCTAATGTGCCATCTTAATAACTCAAATAATCGTAAATAAATAAATACATTATCACCCGAGTTTTATTGTAATTAATCTGTCCAGTTACGAAGTTGACACGCAGACTACGAAAACCACATTTGTTTTAACTGTGTGTTACTCGTATGATCTCAGTGTCTACGAATTAATTCATTGCTAATTTACATCACATCGGTAGCTATATAGGTAGGCAGCATTTAATAATTTCCTTATTTATATCGCGTGGAAATGAAAGAAATGCGCTTACCGGACATATAAACATAAGTAGCCACTAGTTACGTTGTATGTAGATTAACGAAAACATCTATAAACCTTGCATACTCATTAAGGTTGATAATTTGAATCAAAGTTTTAAGATGTGTTATGAAATTCTTAATTAGGTATGTAAATTCGTTTTATAGTCGTATGTACAGTTTGTCTACATAATATGAATGTATTACATTATTCTTAGGAATAAATTTCTTCTATACGCCAGTGACTTGCTTGAGCTAAGAAAAATGTGTTGCCGTTCGTATCGTTATATTTTTAGTAAAAGACTTGATAATAAAATTAAATATGTGTATTTATATATAATATAATTATACATGTCTACTAAAGGGACTCAATTCTTTAAACCAAAACATTATCGCAACTAACTAATACCTCGGCTATATTAAAATATGACCCAACCAGTGAAGTATCAATACATGAAAATTATTCGAAAAAAAATACTGTGAAATCCGCGTACAACGTGAATTTATTAATGAATTGTTATAAAGAATGTACCTATTAAATTAATACATCTTAAAATAACTCCAACCCGCAAGCAACCAAATTACATTTAGGTTACCTATCTAAATTACTTCAAGAAAACTAGATATTTTCGTTTTGTACTTAATATAAATTATATTATCTTTAAAATGCTTAGTTGATAATTTAATTTAATCTGTTATGTGTGTAATTTAATATTTTGTAATTAAATGCTACTTTCGGTATCTACAAAAACGTTGGAAAGTGCTTACGGGACTTACTTTGCTGTACTTTGACATCGATTCTAATATTGTAATGTAGTTTTTATTTCTTTGATATCAATAAATATTATATATGAACGTACTTTCCAACAGCTAATGTTCGGTTATATAAAACGATGTAATCATTTATATTTTCCACTAACTCAGTAAAATAATTCTAATTCAATGTACATTGCATGACATAAATCTAATTTCTTTTTGTCATGCATTGTGCATTACGGACCTACATACCATAATTTCGAACTAGATGGCTTGGGTGGATAGGAACGTATGTGTATCTTTACAATAACACAGGAAGTCATCGATGCAGTGAGATGGCGAACAAAGTGATTTAGGTCGTTGTATCCGCTGCTAATTGGAACTAATAGTAAATCATATCACTGGATATTTGTCCAAGATTTTTCCAAATTAACGAATAACTAACACATAGGTTAACACTTTATTTTCCTGTCACACCGAGAAAGTACGGCAACTGATGGCAACCCCTCGGCAATGAGTATAGATAGCCTTCTCTATCTGTAAGTAAACTAACTCCCTACAGTACAGTATTAGACCATAGTTCTAATATTTTTATTTATCAAAATGAAGGATACCTACAGTGCAGAAGGGAACGAAGATGTAAGACGCTTAAAAATTCCCCACGACACTACTGGCCAGTAGTGCAGAAGAGAAAAAAAATCCCCACGGCACTACCCGTAGTGCAGCTTGGTAGTGCCGTAGTTAAGTTCAGATCTGTTGGCCTAATTTTCTTTCAGTATTATTATCTCTAATTTAATAATATTAATATCAAATTTAAACAAATGTTGTTTCTAGGCCCACATAGTTTGGAATGTAATACAGTTCTGTACAGTTCTGTTTTTAATACTTACATTATGTTTTGTGTGCTCATTGAATGAATAAATAAATAAATAAATTGCACTAATTTCTTATAATAATTTATCATATTATAGTACCTACTTAAATACGTATTTCTTGTTTCAGCTCTGGGAAGCGGCAAATCGGCTCCAATGTCTTAGCCAGGTCAGCATTTTCAGCCCAACCTAGCGCGGCTGATAGGTAAAGTAAAATACTGATTAACTTCAGAAGTACATATAATTATGATTACTATTTTATTTTATTAATATCTTTATAAGACATTACATAACTATTTTGTTATATTTGTTCTTTCGTGCGTTGTGAAATTAAAGGTAAAAAAATTGAGATTGACAGCCTAATAGTACGGACAGCGCCATCTAGCGGATTTAGTAGTAACTATGTGATGATAGCGCCATCTTCTGAAGTCATCGCCAGGCATTATTAAACTTTCTAACTTTACGACGTAGTTCTGTAGATACCGACAGATGGCGCTGTTCTAAATTTGACGATGGAATTCATAACCAGACAGAGATGGCGCTACGAGAAACTGGCGAACATTTGAAATTTTGTCTAGGAAAAAATTAGGACCAATAAAGTAAATTAAAGAATATGACGATTGTTCCAGCCAATTGTACCGTTCGTCGTCTTTCAACTCGTCGGGGTGCGGGTCGGGCGGGGAGCCGGCGGACGACATGTACTCTGATGTGTCTCTGGAAGAGGACGTTCAAGGACTCAATTATAAGGTCAGTGGTAACATTATTGATAGATATTCTATTTAAATTTGAGAGAGACGAGACGAGCAGGTCATATGCCGATATAATCATGCCTGCACGTAACAGCACTCTGACACGCAGCTATTAGAACATAAATAATACATCCCATTACCTAGCACTCTACTGCACTCGTCATACAGTGAAATTATAAGATGTTTGATCTCTATGCCCCGTAATTTTACTGGAAACATTGCCCTTCACACCGGAACACAGAGATATTTTTGCACTGCTGCTTAGCGGTGGAATAAGTGGCAAAGATGTGGAACCTACTTTCCCATTCGGACTCAAAGTTTCCTACCAAGGTATACGATATCTTTAGTAACAAATGCCTCGGTATGTGGCCTAAGTACATCTAGATATCTCATTCTAGCATTTAGGTCTATCTGCGACAACTAGCACTTGAAACTACATGATAAAGGGATCACCACAGATTAAATAGCCTGTTGATCAGCAACGCAACGAATCTTGCTTAGATTTACTAGTCACCAGCGGGCACAGGACAAGGTAAAAAGCCGCGCCGAATTTCCACCAATGATCGGACAAAACGAGATAGAGTTATGCAAACTTCTAACGATAGAGCAGGATGCAAAGAAAGACATCAACGGGTTCCCATTTCGTTTTGTTTTTAATGTTCGTTATAATTTTGTAGATTTATGATGTTTTGTTTTTTCTAATCATTGCATTAAATTACTTAGGTACCTACTTGTGAAATGATATACCGTCCTTTCTAAAGCTAGATATCCTGCTATTCTTTCTACACAATTTCACTGTGCAGAAACTCATATTTTATATTTTTTTACGTTTTTTTTACCAGCTAGTCGAAATCAAAAGCCTGACTAGCCGAACTCGCAACAGGTATCGTGCAATAATTATGCTTACAAAACACTGAGGAGGGGCAGTCGTACGATAAGTTAAATGGATATATTGTCTTTGGGGATCACGTACGTATCGAACGCTGAAAGATTTTTTGAAATCAATCCTGTAGTTCCTGAGATTAGCGTGTTGAAACAAATAAACTCTTCAGCTTTATAATATTAGTATAATATTATAAAAGTATAATGACGAGCGCAGTGCAGTCTTAGGCAGCTAAAACTCTTCATATTCAAATAGCTGCGTGGCACTATTTGAACTACAATAATTGCTATTTTAATATTTATATTTATTAATATTTATATATTAATTGCAAACTTTTATAGTTACAGCGAATTTTTAGAGAGTGATGGCAAAGTTCCCGTAAAAATTTAAATAAATAAATTTGACATAGGTTAGTACAATTGCAATAAAGACATTATACTCGTATAATGCTTGACACTTTTCTGTACAATAATTATTGTAATACAGTAAAGTAGTAGTTTCAAACTTTGAAAATGTATACAATTTGTATGCTCTTTCTTTTGTTTTTATTTTTTATTAATTGACGTGTAAACTGTGTTGAAAAAATTGAAGTGTACATTTATGAATAAAGTACTTTGACTTTGACTTTAATGGGCAGGCGCGTTTCGTACTACCAGACGCAGATATTACGAAAAAAAGCTTGGTACAATGAACTGATAAGACACTTTTTTTTATTTAAACATAAATGAACAGCGCAGCAAGACTACCACGAAAACGCTCCACACACGAGTCCTGAAATCAGAGGAAATGACGTAAAAGTAGTAGGGAGGAGCCTACATCGCATCATATGATTGGCGATATAGGGTCCTCCCCACTAGTTTTACGTAATTTCCTCTGATTTAGGGCTCGTGTGTAGAAGGTTTAATACCTAATTGGTTTAGGCACCTAACCTAACTACCATGACTTTGTGTTATGTCATTCATGAGAAGTCCTACACTATCTTTTAAAATACTTCGAATCCAACTTACACCTTTAAATAATATTCAGTGCAGATAGATGTAGAAATAGGTTTCTCATCCCACTGGTTTAAACGGTTCCGAAAAACATAATGAGTAACGTGCATGTTCTAATACATTGTTCCCGACATTTGTTAACCTTCAAACTGCATATGACCAGTGTAATGGATTATGACCTAACTCTCTCCCTGTGAGAGAAGGGTCCGAGTCCCAACAGTGGGAATATGACGTGGGCTGCTGGCTTGGCTATCAATTTTCTCTTACTTAGCGTAGCCGCCTTGTTAGTGGTTTTCTCGCGGTAAAAAATAGCCTACCTACGTACTATTAGATTGCGTAAGTTTTTAGATTTAATTATCGTGTGTGATTGAACTTGAGCGATGTACCGTACTCAACAAGTACTACATCTCGTATGTATGCCTGGAAGAAATCGCTGTAAGTGATAAGGTCTCCTTTCATGGCACTAGGTATACGTTTGGTGTCTTCAAGTCGAGAGTGAATCGGTTTCTTCTAGGTAAGCACGCTTCATCGTAGGTCGCATCGTCTTTGTTTCTCTGTCATGTGTTTTCACTGTACTTCATAATATCTACTGTGTATAATAAACTGTCTGTAGACAAACGTAAAAGAAACTCAGTCTTTATACTTACTACTACGGTTTAAATCTGGCACCACTTTTCACACCGTAGTTATTCAAACAATGAATCACATTCTTCATTCATTCATCGTGTTATGAATGTTAGTTTGTACCTACACTATGAAGTATCATTAAAACATCATTAGTTTCTGGGAAAACTGAGACATTTAGGTGTAAAGCCTTTATCACAGGGTTCGTCATCTTGGCATCATGTTTATCAAATTAACACACGTTATGTCAACTTCCTTCCTAGACTTCTTGAATCGAATCCGATTTCTTGAATCATGGCGTTTACCGATTATTCGATCGATTGCTATTAAATTGATTCAGTAATTTGATATTTATTTAGCGTTACTGAGTCATAGTTCATATTCATGTCATAAGATACCGAAGAAAAACAAATATAATGCTCATTCAATAATATATATACTACCTTACCCTGGTTTCCGGGTATTTCTTCACTTAGATGTTACGGAATATGGAAACCACCGATTGAATAAAGTAACTGCAGAAGAAAATCAATATAGGTATTCATAAGCGTGGGTTATCTGTCAGGGGTACCTCATCAAGCATTGCCTGCCTAATTATGTTAATAAGCATTAATTATGTCAACACAAAAGATTTGTGCTACACCTACGAAGGTATAGAAAGCTAATCTGTTGTATGAATAAACATGATGATTGCGAATCGTCAAGGACATTGCGTGAAGCACAGTGATGCTGGATCGCTAAAATAGCCACCCTTGGTCATGGTTCGAAATAACTCTCTCCGATTTACGCCTATGGCTCATCCGTGCTCCTGGATATATTTATTTTTGTTGCTGTTGATTACTCATAGAAATTAATAAATATCATTCAAATCCCTGGATACTCTTGGAAACTAATAAATATCGCCCAAGAAGTTACGGCTGATCCTGTCGCGAGAAAGGCGACTGCCGATCCGGAGACCCAAGTTCAAATCCACGCGTACTACTGTCTTTTAGAAGTCATGTGCGTAATGCCGCTAACTTAAAAACGGTGAAGATAACTATCGTTAGGAAACCGACATGTACTTTGAATCTTTTGAGGTCATATGTCATCCAGCAACCCGCACTGGGTCAGCGTAGTGGATTATGGCCTTGACTTCTCTCTCCTAGCGAGAGAAGGTCCCGAGTCCGAGCAGTGGGAACATTTAGTATGATTCTTATGCATCATCCTGGATCCCACAAAGCAGGTAGCCTAATAGATGCTAATAGGTAAAAAGGTAACTAATGTGCGATCCAGTGCACGCCGACAAAACATTGCCCTCCTGGTTCTTGTCGCATTTCCGTACCTGTTAGCGAAATCGTTTCATGGTTTAAGGCCACCAATTAAAATGACAAGTTAATAGTATGTTTTATATTTATAGTATGATTTCTGTTTTGTGGCTTTTAATAAAGAGTTAGTTGTTGTATTGTATTATATGGGTGGGGTGGACAATTTACACACAACACCATCTGACCTCAAACTAAGCAAAGCTTGTACTATGGCGCCAGATAGCTGATAGTATAATACTTATGTAGTTTTAAATACATACCTATTTTACATAGAAACACCCAGATACAGTACAAACATTTGAATTCATCGCACAAATATTTGCACTGGGTGGGAATCGATCGTGTATTGTATCGTTTACGTTCCAAAGACTGTGACTATGATAAATCTTTATCAGAAATGTCAAAATCAAATCTGATCAAATCAAAGTCACGTAGTCGTTGGTCAAGTCATATAAAACCGTGCGACACCAAGTGCGTGCGTGGGTTTTTATAAGTACTCCAGTCCTCCACCTAGTTTCTGGACCCAGCCTAGGGAAGGGTCATGACCCCCATGACCCCTTCTCTGGATTCACCCTGCATGACTCTTTTATACAAACTATACGATTACGAATCGTTTAGTTAAAATGTATATCTAATAGTTTAGTTTATAGATGCACAACTTATTTTTACTTTTCTCAGTGCAAGGTCAGCTGGCGTAGTGCCAACTATAAATATAAATCTTTCACCAATTTTACAGAGCCGCTGAGTCATAGTGGATGTCCACATTTAACGATAAAGTTGTTAATTTGTTTCTTAATTCGTATTATTTAATCCTTCATGAAAACACGTGTGCATTACATTCAAAACTAAATTACGATTGAGTAGCATCAAAAATATAATTTGCTTTTACAGCGTAATGTTATCTAATATCCAGACCGTGCAATATAAAAAGTAACTTATTAAGAGTGTTAAAGTGAACGAATGATTCATGTGAAACGTAGGCAATTGATTTTAGGATTATGATGTTCATGTTTTGAATTGTAACCATCACAACGGGTATATCGAATCCTCAAGTAGAGTTACTAAAACCATACGGATACTAATAAACAATGGGCGATGTCTCGGTTCATTTGATAGTCCATTGGAGCGTCGGCAATGGCTGCCGGAAACACTCCCGCGACCGCCGCTTCCGGTCAGATGCGTGCGTATGATAAATCATTTTACAACTCAACTATGTCAAAGCTATACGAGGGAGCTACTGACGGCTTTCCCTATAAAGCTTTACTCAGTTTTAGAAAATATTAGTTCCATTTATATATAGTAGCCCAAGTTTGGTGAAATGTTGGCGTTTGTACAGAATTAGCCTGAATGTAAACACTGGCTTTACTGTGACTGGGGGACGTAAATAGAGGTGACTTCATTTGTAAGCTTTACATAATTTGTGTTTACCAGTCACAATCTCACGTCTCGGTCATCAGCTGATAGAAAACTATTATGACCTACAACCCTTGTTCTGCCACATTATAAGTAAAGTAAATTATTAACAAACATAATTAT
This sequence comes from Ectropis grisescens, assembly GCA_017562165.1. Classification (NCBI taxonomy): domain Eukaryota; kingdom Metazoa; phylum Arthropoda; class Insecta; order Lepidoptera; family Geometridae; genus Ectropis; species Ectropis grisescens. Next base: position 9,161,549 of record CM029777.1, on the reverse strand, counting down.
CTCAGAATGAATGTCTTAGTCATTGAAGGTAACTCATTAATATAAACTAGGAACAAGAAAGGTCCTAATATCGATCCCTGAGATACCCCAATTTTAAGAAAAAACCCCTTGAGATTGTAGAATTGTGCGTATTAATATTTTAGGTACCTATAGCATATTCTCATTTCTTCCAGATTTCCAAAAAAAGTATTTTAAATCGGTCAACCTGTTTCAGAGGAGCGAGGAGACGAACATAATTACACGAGATTTTTGGAAATAAGATATTTTAGTTGTTTCAAAATGGAGCCTAAAAAAAAGGCTGAATTAAAAAAAAAATGCATGGTCCATAAAAAATGATTACGTACCTAGTTCATACCAAAATAGTTACGATTTCTAGGAAAAACAAAACACAACTGACTAATTATTTTGGTTAAGTGTAGGTTTTGCATAAAACGATAGCTTGACCAAAACTGTTTTTCTGTCTTTATTTTTTTTAGGTAACTAAGATGACACAAACATATAATTGATGGGTCTAGAGCAGGGGTCGGCAAGTAGTTTTAGGTGGGGTCCGGATGAAGTGCAGAAATTTTAACGAGGTCCAGAAAAAAACAAGTAATAATTGCTTTAATGTTCCTACTGCAGAACCTCGGGGTTGGGGCCTTCTCTTGCAAGGAGAGAGTCAAGACCATAATCCACCATGCTGGCCCAGTGCGGATTGGTGGAAGACACATGACTTCGAAAGATTCTATGTACATGTCGGTTTCCTCACGATGTTTTCGTTCACCGTTTTAAGTTAGCGGCGTTACGAACATGACTTCGAAAAGACAGTGGCACGCGTGGTTTTGAACCCAGGGTCTACGGATCGGCAGTCGCCATTCTCCCGATTAAACCAGCCGTAACTTGGTAAATAAATTAGTGCTATTTATTTATTGTACGGTATCAAACTCAACTTGTAAATATAAAAAAACATAAGACTTAAAATCAATGCGACAAATTACACCGATCCTCTTGAACCAGCTCTTTATAGTTTGATACTCGAGAAGAATAGAAAATTCGACGTGTGTCTTCTACGAGTAGTTGGGTGTCGCTTAATCTCGAAAGATATTTGTTTTAAAAAAAATGAGAAAGATAACCCACATAATTCGAACAAACATAGTAGCCAAATTGATAGTTAGTTTTTTGCGATTTCCATATATTTCTGAGATGTGTTTGGCCCAAAATTCTTCAGTAGATACAGTTTTATACATTTGCAAAGATACATCTTCTTGAATATCAATTATTTCCATATGAAGTGAAGCCTTTGACAAATTGAACAATTTGGCAGTGTGTCAGCCACAATGGCTCCAAAATGGTTCATGAGAGCTTCATCCATCATAAAGCAACTGAAGCTGAAGGCGTTCCGAAACCATTTACTAGAGCAGAAGCCATGGTTCGCACTCTGGTTTTGACCAGGTTTCCGATACGGTGCGATAGCTTTTCTCTTAGATCTTTTGGTCCCTCAGTTGTTGTGGTGATGATGGTGTCTTTATCTACGTCGAAGTTTCTAATCACTCATGTTGTCCCAGTTGTCCCAGTTTTCCTAACCAGATTTGACGTTTGAGTTCTCCTCGATAGTCTTGGCCATCTCTAGGATTTTATCGTCCAGCATAATCTTGGTGCATCGGGCAGTGACTACAATTGGATCGTTTGGAGGTGTCGCATAAACAGGTCTTCCCATGCGCTCTCTGTGTCATGCCATCTCTTTTTTGCTCAGTGTCACAAAGCCATTTTCTGCACTCTTTCCTTTTCTTTGATGACCCGGGAAGTGACATTATTGTAAATGACTGCTTCAGTCTCCGCGAGTTTCGCCATTAAGAGGTTTTCACTTCCTAGCTTATAGGACTGCATGATGTTTTCACAGATCTTGAGATTGACTTGTCTTGTCGCTGTCAATGAGGCTATAAATTCGAAGAAAACATTAAGTGCGTCACTCCTTGGCTCCGCCTTTGGTTGGCGGCTCTTTCCGCGGCTGTCCTCTGCTGGGCTCTTTCGGAGCCGGTTTGGATGGTCGAAATAGAAACAGATATCCTCATTTGTCAGTTGCATTCGTTTGATTATGCAAAGGGGTCTGCCAAAGCTCAGAATTTTTCCCCTATCTTCGTATATGATGTTTACCAGCATTTCTCCTCAGATGTGCGAGCAGCGCTCTAGCGTAAGTGCAAGGCGTCCGACCTTTCGAGTACTCTATTAATGCAATCGTTTTGTTTTTCGATCGCACCTTCGCACCGAAATCGGTGGCCGTCTACCTCGCACACATTAAGTCGTAGGTTTCCCTCTTCATTGTGACTTTTGCGGTACTGCCATTGAGCAGGCAAGGCAATCCAGGTGACAAACGGGCTCGTTTCCGTTCCCAGACGAAGCCAAAGCTTATTTCCAATCTTTTTTTTTGTTGCTGTCCATGAAGAGAGCCACTCTGCGGATACGGATCTCTGCCTCTCTTCGGTCTGCGTTTTCTAGTAGTTATTGGACGGAGATGCTCTTCGAGGAGTTATCTTGGGCGGGGACCGCATTTCACGTTCGTGTGGCGAAGAGGAGCGTGTATTTGAATGTGTTGAATTTCTCTTAGCCGCATTGCGGAAAATATTTAATAGAAAAATAATTTATTTACTAAGGTAGGTAGATTGTATGTGGCAAAAAAATATTATTTACATTAATAATGGTACAGTGTACCTTATCTATATTTTAAAATGTATACTTGGCTTACAATACAATACAATATTTTTTATTGGCGGTCCGAGGTTCGACCCTTCGCGGTCCGGATACGGACCGCGGTCCGCCTGTTGCTGACCCTTGGTCTAGAGGTTTCCATTCCTCTGGATAGTCGTATAACGAAAGCGAAAAGAAAAGAGAGAGCAATTTGAAACCAAGACAGTTTTAGTTAGGCTGTAGACCCTCCGGCCGGAAAACGTAATAGGTCTCCGAAGATAATTACCTAAGATCATTCAGATTAATAATAGTATATACATTGGATACAATAGATTTATAGAATAAATTATAAAATAAATGGATGTGTGTAGTACCTATGTACATTCAAAACTTTACCCAAAACACTTGTTAAAATTGAATGAAAAAGAGTTTTTAAAACCAAGTACAAAAAACATTAGTAATAAAGCATTTAACTTTGATACATAATTGGAAAGTTATTAGAAAGTAAACTTATTACGAAATACTGTAAATAAAATAAGATCTTACTTATATATAGCTTACCACCAAAGGCAATTTATTTATTTCGAAAGGTTTTTATTAGGCTTGACAGTTTTTGTGCTATCATATCAAGCACTCCGATATGCGGATGCACATCTAAAACATAATATGGAGATGATAACATTTAAGATTTCTAAAAAACGTACATAAACAAGATGAAAATAAGACGATACTAGATAATGAACAGATACGGGTACGCCAAAATCTCCTTGCACCGACTGATAAGCATAAGATTAGTCACTTGTGAGATAAAATTACCAGAATATAATCGTAAGTACAAAACAACTTCATAATCAATCACTCCCTGGAAAACAAAAGTTAAATGTAAAGACAGGTGCTCTAGAATACGGAAATGAAATGCTCAATACACACATAATGATTATACAAGATAGAGTTAGTATTTCAAGGAAGATTTCAGATGCTTTCGTTTGCGTTTACCAGGCCGATTCTTGGTTTTTATCTGCCGGCGGCAGTTGAAGCCGAGATCTTACCGTCTGAGCTGCTGAAACCAAATGATACAGACATGAAACAATGTCTACGAAACAAATAAGTTGTGGTACCATAGAAAAAGTTTTTTATTATCGATACGTCGCTTTGTAAGTTTACTCCAACGTGGTGATTTTCCATAACATGTTAAACAATGCCTCTCCCCCACGAGAATATATTAAATTGACCCTAAATAATGAATAGTACACAAACTATACTGCTAAAGCGGTGTTGTGCCGTCTCGTACTGTGGGCGGCGGCCGTGGGTGGTCTGAAACGGTGTCAAGGAACGCCGGGAATCATACCAATATGTAACAATTTTGCAATTGCGCTCAGTATTGATATAGATTTATGGCAGTGTGTTATTTATTGTATTCGGTTATTTGAGAACTTCTATTATATTACTTCCAGAATGACCTTACTTCACCCTAGATAGCGAAGTTGTACACATGTACACTATCATGTGAAAATTTTGAGTCTTTTTTTTCTATCTAGAGAAATAATTTTTGAATTTTGAACTTAGCAGGTACAATATCATCAAATCCACGAACATCCTACTAATATTATAATTGTGAAACTTTGTGTGATGAATAGATAAACGTTTGTTACTCTTTTGTGCATAAACTACTTAAAGGATCTGGTAGAAATCTGGCTGAGATAAATTACAGCCTGAATTTAAACATAAGCCACTTTTAATCGAGGGAAAATTGCGGGAACATGGGTGAAAAAGCTGGACTCTGTGCTATAAATAACATAAAAAAGCAGACGTACAGATAAACAGAAACTACAGCATGTACAATTTGAGTGCTCACATATTCAGACCAGAATAAAACATGCCAGCGATGGTGCAAGTTTTTGATAAGACGTGTAAGATTTTCAAGTAAAATATTGTCTCGAAAACAACTGTGCAACACCTCTGTCCCACTATCAAGTCACGAGCTGAAGAGCTAACACCTATTTCGGCCCATTATCTTCACAATCTATCAAATTGTCACCCACGGGCGTAACGTACGTCAAACAGTGTAGATATATATATACCTATGTCGATGTTATCTAAGCATCCCATCTCCCAAGATGGGAGATGTTACGCATACTACCGGAAACCCCATTCTCGTACAATCGAGATTAATTTTCTACCTTTCCTAGTCAGTATTATTTTGAAGTCGTAGGATTCTTTGCAGAGTTCGTTTGGGGAAGTATTTACCATACATTTCAGTTTTTATTGTTCAAACATTACTGTGTGCAGGTTTTAAGGGTAATGTTTCCAAATAAATTACAGGGCAAAGAAGCCATCTCACATATCTTACTAATGTCGCAGTGCCGTGTTAGGCAGTAATTTAGATTCTTCTTATTCAAATAGCTGCATGGCACTGTAATGTAACGGACAGAAGTGTCAGGTGCACTATGTCTCGCAGTTCGAGTAATTTAGCAGAATTCCTTTCTATTCGACTTAAAGACGTCCAGGAAACCTTATTGTTCTTTGTTCTAGCTTAGCAAGTCCAGCAACCTTTGATAGAGAATAACTCTTTGAGAGAAAGAGAACGATATAGCATTGAGTTTAAAATTATTATCCTGTTAGCAGTTAATTTACTTTTTATTATCTTTCGTTTAAAACATCATGAAACAGATAATCTCGAGCGTGCGAGAATGCAGATATTTTTACAAACAGTAGGTAATGTTGTAAAACAGCGTAAAGAAACTGAAAGTGGTGCGAACGACACCGTGCGAAAGCAAACACATTGTGCGCAGATGGTTTATCTGTGCCGGTTTCCGCGAGGTGCAGTGGGGGTAATTAGCTTATAGCTAGCTATCTATAATTATTGTGTTAGTTACCTCATACCATCTACTTGCTAAAGATTAAGTTACAGCTGGTCTAGTCTGGAGAACGGTAACTACCAATTCGGTGCCTTATTTCGAATCCTATACCCACCACTATTTTTCAGTAATGTGCGCAATTTCGCTTATTAAAAACAGCGAGGGAAAAGATCATGAGAAAAGCCACGGACATCGGAGAAAAGCGATATGTTCCTACAATATTTCGAATGTGTGTCAACGCGCATTGGGCCACCGTTGTCAATTTGGGTTTGACTCTCACCTTGCGAGAGAAGGCCCTGAACCCCAGCTGTGGGGGCATTTAGTGGGTTAGTTACTTGTGATGGTGATATTTAAAGATTCTAAAACCAAGATGCCAAGACAACTCCAGTGACGTACGTTATTTTTCAAATATCCCAAAGAAACACCTTGTCTAGCTAAAAACAACATTGTTTTAAACCTGTGACTTCAACGATAATTTTCTAATAATAATTGGAGAGGTGACGTCTACTCTCAAAATAATTTCAGTCGATATTCTCTAGAATATCTTAGATTACATGAGAATGATAAACACTTAATGCTTCACTTAGCTTAATAGCTTACTTAGTTACCTACTTTTAAAATGAATGAGACTGCACATTTTAGTTTTCACGCATTCGTAGTAGGATTACAGCATTCTGTAATTGGTCTATCTAGGTCTTTTATTATTGCTATTTTGCGATTCTAGACGATGATATAAGCTTAATAATAACTACTTTTAAATGTCAAACACTTTTTTTACCACTGTTACCACATTTGCGTTACTTTCGAGCTACATCGAAATGACGGATTTACTAAATCTTTCGTTTGTAAGTAAAAGACTAGCAGTGCCTCGCGATTTTACTCGCGTAGTTCCCGTTCCTATGTTCCTATGTGCTATTTCATACTAAACCTCCAACCGTCCAAATATCTATCCATCTTCATATACTTTCAGCTACATTGTTTGGTTTTAAGTTTTAGTTATTTGGTTAAGTAAATAAATATTTTCTTGTCGATAACTTGTAATCGTACATTATCTACTACCTTCCGTATAAGTCTCTTCTCTTTTTCTTTGCAATCTGCCTCGGTTTTGGTTCTGTGACAATCAAGTCCAGGGGTCTACATAATCTAAAATGGTGTTGGCTTTAATATTTGTCTTTATTTTCGCTTAAAATAAAAGTGAAAGCAATACCAAAGGCATAAACGATTTAGTTAAGCGATATAAGGGCAGGTTTGACTAGCGACATATCATCTCATCATCGTCGACTCATTTTGCTAGGTGATCGACGCTCTGTCTAGCTTGTCTCGACCTCTGAGAATAAATACATTCTTTGAAGAGGATTACTAGTGGTTCATATTGCTTCACATTGGCAACTTCCACGTAACTCGGTTAACTTAATGCTGGTTATCCAACTAACCGGTATTTTAATCCATTGTTATCACTTGCGGTATCGCTGAGCCAGTTTAGCTAATTATTCTTTCCGTTCTCGTTTTCATTAATTCTGCTTATCGTTTGTCCTTTGGCTTGTTTCTCTTTGTTTTTTACGTTTGTTTAAAAGGAATTGCGAAGTTGAATTTAATTGTTAGTTAGTGAAGTTCTTGAATATGTGATGTCATTATTTCAATGAATGTCGTTTGCTCATTTACAGTTAGACTCGTTTTTTTAGGAATTACTATTATATACACGCGTAGGATTTTGTGAATTTAATGTTGTGATTACATTAAATTCAATTTAAATTCAATTAAACAACCTCTCAAAGAGATGGTAAAAAAAAATATTATTTGCATTTTGACTCAAGACAGACGAAAATAGGTGGAGGGTAGGGAGGGAGGTCTTTCCTAAACATTAGGGCACAATGCGCTCTTAATAAATAGAAGACAAGCTGCACGTCTTTAGTAAAAGTTCTCGGCATATACATATCACTTTTTTATTCCTAAACCAATTTGTCATTTAGTCACATTACTCGACAAACATCTTTCCCTTTCTTGGAAAGCTAACAAGGGGGAGCGAAAAAGTAGATACTATTATGTATTCTGCGATGACACTAATTGAGGTCACAGATCGAAAGAAAATAATTATAGCTGTTTTAGTGGTTTTTGGGGCGCGAAGATCTCTGTGTGGTGTGAAAGCGACGGTTTTAGATCTAGATTAGATCAACGACGACGAAGTAACACTGCTTAACCAGCAGTTACTTTTTTAAAGAGACCTTATTGAGCGTTAGTCTCTAGCTCTCTACTTGCGTCGAAGTACTGCCTACCGAACGTGGCTAGCCCAGAAGGCGTAGAGCCCAACTAACCTTATTTTACCTTACTCAACGATTACTACATCTAGTAATAGTAGTCGTTATCGACTAGGGCAAGAACACCACATACGGAACGGCCTCGACTTGAGCTGCTCCCGATAGGGAAGATCTAGGAACGACCTGTCTTTTCGCAGAAGAGAATGCTCTACGTCACTAATAGGGGCAGTGTTACTATGCTTAACATATTGTTTGTCATATATTTCATCATTCATATTTTTCAAATCAATATTACCTACAGAACTAGACACCGGTGTTTCTCCCGTAACCGGTTTTTTTGGCTATTTAAAGTAGTCTAGTACCTTTTTCAGACTATTATGTAACTGTGTTTACTGTTAACTGCCATTTCTATGTGATTGAGACACAAACATTCCAACTTTTAAATTTATAATATTAGTAGGTTGAGGGCTGAGTGAGGGTGAGGGCAAAAATTCTGGTACTGTTTGGGATAAAATTATGTTTAATATACAATATTATAAATTAATATACCTATAGGATCTAATACCATTACAATATGAACATATATTGAAGTATATTGTGATATTATTTAAAATACAATGAGAACTATACTACGCTACATACCTAATAACTAGGTATTTACACTAAGCGCACCTGAAGTATCCATAGAACAATGAAGGTCTACAGGTAATCAAGATGTTCAAGCCCTCTATCAGTCGGAAGCGTACCCAGCATGCTGGCGGTATTACCACGCTGAATGGCAATGCTTGTGCGTTGGGCCAAAAAACGCCAGCATTTTGATCACGCGTCGCGTCGATCAAGCGCTCGGAAATATTATTCGTTTTGTATACGGATACTTAAACAGTATAATAAAACGATGGGTACCCTTTCTAAATAGCCTCGTATACGTGATGCTGTTATAATTTCTTATCATAGCTAAGTGGTAGATGACATGCCATGTGAATCTGGGAAACTGGCTCGTTTGTACCGCTGCCTTATTAAAACCTTGTTACGCGAAATATGTACTACCTACTAAAGTAGCTTTACACTCTTCAGTATAGCAGCCAACCAGCATACCAGTAGCCAGCTAGTAGGTATATCAAAAACAAGCCATTTTTAAATACCACTGTTGTGACTCAGCACATTCTGTCACAATGACTCAAGACCATATCCAGAGTACATATACAGAGTGGCTTAGCAGCTGAGTGAGACATGTCCTCGAAAAATGCCATTCCTCACGATGTTATTCTTCACCCCTGAAGCCGGATAAAAATAAAGAAAAAACTGCCGAAATTCATTAGTAGTTAAAATGAAATGAAATGTATTTATTTCACAAAGATTTGTTAAAAATATGTTTGCTGGTATTCATTTAATGGGTCAGTGGTGCAAAAGTATTTATACGAGAGTACGAGAGTATAGGTACTAGGAAGGTGCAGCCTACCTACACTAGAGCAAGCAATGTCGTAGGTTCCACGCATATAGGTATTATAATCATTGTTATAAATGAATAGTTATTTTTACTTGTTATGGTGTACTTCAAGGAAGAGGATCTGTCCAATCATAATAAAGGTCCGTCATCAACAATACCCTTATCTTAAATGTAGGTAAACAAAGTGATTTAAACCGCAAGAAACCGCGACCTTGAACCATCTAGAGGTCGACGGTATTGTCTCAGAGTCAGTTTGCGGAAAAATAGTGTAACACGCCCATTATAGTCCCATTATCGTACCACTTGCTGCCTGCGATGTATTTGAGGAAACTCAGTTAGTCGTATGTATTGTCATAGCGTAGATAACATTTGATAGAATAGAGACTCCTAATAGTTTTGGACGACGATCGGGGTGTGGTATTGGAGATATCGTAAGTGAGGCCATAGCGTATAGTGTTTATTTATGTTAGTCACTCGTATGATGAAATTGGTACCAGTATGTTCGATTGGGAATTACGAGTAATGATGTTCCTTTGTCTCCACTCTGTGGCACTTCCACCCTAACGTTTACTATCGGTCTAATGACAGAGAGACCAGCCGTTCCACGGCCTGAATTGGCACCTTAGGTGTTGGTGGTAGGATCAGCACAAAATCTGAAAATCTGCTTAGAATATGACGTATCAACTATTTCAGTTTCAAAACTAATAACACAAAGTAACCAAAAACTGGTGAATTTCAGTCTGCTGGTTCCAACACGTCGTTATTCATTACTTAATTTGATAAAATGACTTGCATCTTGACTCGACAATGTGTGCGTTACTCGAATTTTACCAACCACCCTAATACTCGACCCCTATTATTTAATTAATGGATGAATAATGGGGAATTCCGAATGAGGAGCCAAAGCAACATTGCATGTCTAGCTGCGATAAGCTATGATTTGTTCTTCCTCGTCATTTTGGTAGTAAAAGAATGGATCGATTCTGAAATAACCAACTTAGTACGATACGCATTACATTTGCCGGTGAAGTTAAACGTGGTTACATAATTACATTCGTTAATAGGCTTAGAAATATTCCTAATAATATTACAAAGAGCACACAGAGTCTAAATAAGTTCTTTTCTTAGCAGCCGTAACACAGGTCTCCAGCCTAGCACGGCTGCTAATGAACTATTAACTTAGATTAAGTATTTGTTCCAAGTGTAATTAAGAATTTTGATGTTTTTTAAGCCAAAATAATGATTCAGTCAATAAATTTAATTTAATTTAATTGCACTTGGCAATCTTAATAGGATAGTCTTGATAATGTATTGTTGCAATGATGATCTACCTATAATCAAATAAACAAACTTCTTTATTTTGTACCCTTTCAAATACAAAATAATTTTACGTGTGACTCCATAAATGAATGTGACGAAAATAACTACAAATAACAATACCTACTCATAATTAAGGATAACATAAAACTGGTTATATAATGAAATGAAAATTTATTATTCTAACATAATTACAAGCACATTTTTGATACAATTTAGGGTACTGAAATAAGCGTATATTATGTCTTGTAGCACATTGTAAGTCACGCAACACCTACACTAAGAAAAATCTTGTGTCGTAGATGCTGCTAACCTTCTCCGTTTACACACGAATCCAATCGAAATAATTAATTAATTTATAGTATATTATGTGTTAATTCGGTAATCAATCAATCAAAAATACGAATAACATATAATCAAATAAGAAATATAAACATCGAATAAGAAAATAATCCTCAAAATCAATACGCATAATATAACAAAGACCTGCTAAGCACACATAAAAATATAATCGAACTGAGAACCTCCTTCTCTTTTGAAGTCGGTAAATAAACCAGAAGAGCAACAAGATAATTGGCAGACAGAATACAATCAGGAAAATGTATCCGTTTTGTTGTAAATTTCTGTCTAGTAATAATAGAACATTAATTTGGGAACCCATAAAAATATCAATAAATAAATTAACCATTATTATTCTTATCATAACTGTAAGTTGAAAAATAAAGAAACAGATTAACTTCATTAAAATAATGAGCACAGTTAAAGAAAACATCATTATCTGCGACATTGTTATACTAGATGTTTTGACATATACACAATATGAATTGTTCGACACATATTGAGAACTTGGTCAATAAGTTAGTTTTGTACACACTTAACTGCAAAACTAAATATGGGGACTACTAATGTAACATTTCGTGTATGTTTATAAATTTCTATGGGAAATATTAGTGTTATTATTTGATCAACTTTACCAATAAGATTGTTTTTCTATGGTAATTTTCAGTTCGCCACGGTCACAAGAAATGTATTAAAATGTATGAGAGCTCATTGTTCATTGACAATTGCGAGAGTGTTGCGTTGTATTACTTGTATATTATAATTCATTGCTGTTTTACGCAGTCGTCGAAATAAAGTGACATCATTCTGAATTCGTAGAGAATTGAAACTGTTTCGAGATGACCAGATAAAGAAAAATAAGTGTTCGTTGTAGAAGTGAACTTTTTTGCAAATACATTCTGAGCAAATACGCCCAACAGTCCTGCATACGTTGTGAATAAAATTTTAGTTTAGTAAAATTTTCTGACCATTATGTCAGTTTTCTTGTATTTGAACTGGATATTCTCAATTCAATCTAAGATTTCATGGTTCCAATACTTTCTTGTTTTTTTCTATCACCAATTTTTATCTCCGTCATTGATTCTATTACGCAAGTTAATTATACGTCAAGATTAAGTGCACTTTCTCTCTGTTGTATAGATTCTGTTTGAAATTAAACAGAAATAGCATTACAACCATAAATTGATAATAAATCAAATCTTAAAAGCGTTTGAGCAATTCAAACCTGCTGAAAGTTACGATAAATTTAATTAATTTATTGGAATAATACCATACTTTTTGTTGTTATTCTATCTCTTGAATTAAAATCTTAAATGTATTCATTCGTAGGACGATATAATATCCCTTGTTTACCATATAAGAATTTTATTAGAAAAGTAAGTATATTGTCAATTATAAATTTGAGAATCACTCTTCAGTCTTAAACATTAGTTTTGTTAAATTTAAACTGGTGTTGTTGTTTTACTCGAATTCCTATTTTAATTGCTTTTGTTAAGTACCTATGAATTAAAATACTTTCATCGTAGACAAGTTATTAATCTGTTTCCAGGCATTGTTTTTGTATTGTCCACTCAATTTCGTCAGTATCTAGTGGAAGTGTGTCTGTGTGTTTCATAAAACTACCAGGTACTAATAAATCATGTAATCTTCTTAGGTTTCTTCTTTAGACCTTTGCGTTGTTTGTAAAATGTGCAGTCTAAGTAATCAAAGAAACATTATGTGCATTCAAATGCGTGCTCCGAGATTGTGATTGCGAGCCGGTTACATTCTGATGTTGTTCACCTGTCGGTTTCACGTTTTGTACAAGTTTTTGCATCAAGCTCATTTCACTCTATAGATCCAGTTTTCACTATCAATCTACTCATCAATCTTCCATGGATTTGGTACTATTAGTACTTCTACTTTACTTATGTCATATTAATTTAACAATAAATTTAATTGGTTGCTTAATCAATCAGAATAAAATAGATATAATCGTTATTGTAGATATTATGGCCATGAATTTTGTGTATCAGGCCACAATTTTCCTTCTTAATCATTCTAATATTCGTCAATAACGAATGTTTTGTAATGTTTCCCTGTTATTATTTTTGTACTTAAGTTTTCTGCTGATAATAATGAAAATATTTCATCGAGATCTGTAAATATAATTGGAATCGAAATCACGGATTTGGCCAGGCGTAAAACGCCTTTATCAGATAGCCCAGCGTAATCAGTTTCACTTTTTCGATTTCTTCGTTGAATGATTCGAAGCAAAATAGCTTCATGAATAATTTAGCAGAAAAACATTCATCGAAAGCGAGCCGGCCAAGTTGTGCGTACATCTGGCATCGCAATGCAATCATGGGAGCTCCTCGCCCGTAAAATTACGAGATGCAACCGGGACTGGGGAGCGTTTGAAAGGGTTATTGCCTCGGAACTATCTATCAGGCTGTGCATATGTGCAGGAGCGAATAAAGTTTATTTGTACGTCGGCTGGCCGGCTGATAATCGTGTCGTGTCGACGGGTGGGGCGCGGTACTCGCCGGCTAGTGCCGCTGGCGAGACCGTGTCGAACGCACGTACCGACGTCATTTCTGAAGTTTTGCTTCCGATACGACAATAATTCCGAGAATCAGCGGTTACATTCAAACCGAATTCCGCGGTAGTCTGGTTTTCATCAAGATTCGTTTCCGTAAAGGATGCCCCGGCAACAGACGAACATTTTAAATCGACTTCGACGAAGTCTCCTGCTGCCAGTACTGATTCTTGTGTACGACGACAATTAACTTTAGTGTTATCTAATTGGTGCACCATCAATGAAGCTCGTTATGAAGTTTTTGATGTGGAAAATGTGACAGTTTGTGTTGTAGCGTTACAGTGTCATAATCGCATTAGAACAAAAGTGTTGGAAATCATCATTCGACTGTGCCATTACTTGAATTAGCTTTATCGTCAACGAAATTCTAATCGAATTGAAAGTCAAACTCGTCATTACGAAATAAGATTTAGTTTATGTTATTAAAAGTAAATAAGCAGTGCAATATTGGAATCGATCCAAAGATATCGTATTGTTTCAAGTGTCGGTGTTTAAATGTTTAAATCGGGATTATTCAATCGGTCCGGGCACACGATGGGTGAACAAGTTGAAGTGGAAGATAGCTTGGAGTTGGAGTATGACATGTGGGATGGACAATTTGACTTCGTGGGTCCACAAGGGCCCCCTGTGTCGCGACTACGTATCACATCTGATGCCAGCCTCACTGAGGACTTATTCACGGGATCTCCGCTAACCCCTCATCTAACAAACGGACTGAATGGTGGGAAGAAGACGGCCGCGCATCAGTGGTGCGACAACTTGTCAGACCAAGTGAGATTCGCTCTAATTATTGCTTACAAGTGTAAACTTGTAGTGAACTTAACAAATAGAAGGACTTCTTTTTTTACATAAAACTGAATGATTAAACCAGCATGTCCGGCATCTGATGATGAGTAGCAAGATGCAATCAAAATTTTGAATCAAAACTAAAATGCATAGGTCGCACCGATTACATCGCTTGTAGATGCGTCTTAAAGTGTAGGTATAATAATGTACTAACATGCTAGTGTACTAGGATTTGCGTCAATAAAAGTCATATAATGCACAATTAGTATGACGAGTAACGTTTTATCCGTTATTGTTATAAGTTTTATTATTCACTATAGGCAGAATCGCAATAATTACCCATTAATTTCATGACGTCAAAGTCAAAGCACAGTCATCTCAAAGCACCTATGATACAACTGAAGAAGCTTACTAAATAATTTTCTTGGTTTCGCTTAGGAATGGATATTTCTGTCTGTGTAATCCAGAAATTAAGATCTTCAATGTTAGTATGCATGCCTCCAAATTTCGCCTTCGGTTCTTTCTGATTCGATCATCGCCTGATCAAATTCAGAAATATTCACTTCGCCATTTTCCAAAGTTACCCTGTTTCTACTTTTATAAAAGCGAATACTTGCACTAAAATATAAAACGGTGGGTTTTCAACGACACTTTTTCTGAAAAAACGAATTTAAGTCGTTTAGTTCCCGACTTGTCGTGCCATCGCTGCTTGTGATTTGTTCTGTGTTGTCACGCAAAGGCCTATTGCGTCTTTATATAAATCTTTCTGTTTATATGCAGTATTTCCATTGATCAAACCAACTTCAGCAGTATTGATTGTACCAACTCGTACGGTATTCAGTTCTGAAAATAAATCATCATGTATCTCTGTATCGTATTTGACGTGTGATTTCAATATACCTCTGATCTCAGATACCTTTTCATCGGAATCGAAATTCAGAACTTCTATCTTACCATCTCGACGCTCAAGAGATTCGTAACAAATATTTGTTTAAATGAAAGTCTTCTAAGAAGTATACAAATCTGTATTTTGTAGGTACTAGAAGTTTTAATCAGATATGTACATTATTTAATTTTATTGATAGCAATCCACGTTATCAAACTCCTGCTTTGGTATTACGAGTAGGTACCTACTTACTCGTAGTCTAATTAGCTTTTGGGGTTTCTTAACGTTCATAAAATTTTACTCAAACATTCAATTGCCGGGACTTTGGACTTCAAGATGAGTGATTCTATTAAATTAATACATCACCAATGACACATTTTTTACAAAATAAAATGAGGGTATAAATCCCATAATTTAACATAATTATTTTCCTTCCTCAGTAGCATGGTCTGATTTTGCTTGCTTTGTGAACTAAAAGCCTATTTGTATCGGTTTTCAACATAAATCCATTCGTTATTGCAGATCCTTATCGACTCGTATCTCAAGGGCCGATAATATTCACATGTTTCGTAGATTGCGTTCGAACTGATATAGATTAAGATTCTTTGGACAGGTAAATCCAAAAGTGAAATTAAAAACTGTATGAATCATATCAGTATTGCGATAAAGGTACGAGGGCATAATGAATTAGCGCCATCACTAACCACTAGAGACTAGAGGGTTGGATTAGTTCGAAATACGTATGACCCTTTTATTTCGAGTTCTGCGCGTATAGGCTTCAAACCATATCGTTTAATGAAGTTTGTTTTTTATTTACCTATTTTTCACTGTTTAGCTTTGAGTATAATTTGTTCGATGAACAGATTTCAGAAAAGAAAAAAGTTGATATAATTATGTCCAATTTTAATGTTCTATCAATGTCGATGGCAACATTTACAAATAAAACAGTGGTTATAAAACTAACAGGATTTATTGAAGATTGTTTGTTCATTTTGCTATGTGTAAATGATTTATTATCTTCCAAAATAAAGCCCGTAATTTATTACAGTCACACACTTTGACAAAACCTTATCTGGGGGTACGGTAGTGCCCCCGCCAAGTCGAGCGCAAAGCAAACACTGCCGTAGCATCCTTTACTGGAACCATTTCGCTGCATTTTCAGGCCCCTATTTGAGAACCTCGATATAAGACGAGAACGCTGAAATTTTCGTCATATAATTTACACGTCCAATTGTGATAATTTGAAAAGCAGTTACGAGTATACACAAAAAAACTGCATAAATCAATGAATTAATGAATCCTCTCCAAATACTTCAGTTGTGGGAACGACACAGTCTCTTTATCTTCAATTAGCATACATTATATGCCTACACGTTTGTTTTATGACCTGTAGTAATTGTGGTGATATAATGCTAAGAAAACAATGATGTTTTAATTAAAGTGATTGAAGTTATGATCCGTTGAATATTGCCATAATATTTTAAGAGTGCGTGGGCATGGGGCCAGTTGCATAAGCTAACTAGCCTTTTGTAACAGGTTATTATTTGTGACAGTAAGGGAATGTATTACTGTGTATCCATATACTCATTTAAAACCTATTACATATTTAATAATTTTAGTACGGGCTAGCAAAAAGTTATGCGAAAGGACTATTAAAACCTGTCAATACTGTTGACAGTTTTTTGCGTCCTTTGTAGTTCGTGTTACAGTTACAGGTGACGTTAATAATTCAAATTATTTGACAAATTTACAAGTATCTATAATGGGAATGTCATTAGCTCATCGTGTTAAATGTCATTGCTCGTCACTCCAAATATATATATATATATATATTTAAAAAATGTGACATGTTTACACTGATTTTTCACTTAAATCTGTCATCCTGAAAACGCCTCATTATAACAAATTTAAAAGAATGCACTTAGATAAAGTAAGGGAATGCAGCATAAACTACTTATAACATTGATGATGGTACGAGTACAGTTAGAGACATCAAAACAGCCAAACTTGTAAGTATGCATTCAAATTGTTTTTTTTTTGTTTTTACCCGACTAGAAGAAGGAAGAAGGGTCACGTTTTTTACTCTTCTTGCTAAGTTGTACACTGTAGCCAATGTCTCTTCTTCAGTGTTTTGAAAGTCAGTAAAGTTTTATCAGTTTTTAAAGATAACCTATGCGCTCTTTTAGAAGGTCTCATTGAAATAAATTATCATGTTCCTTTTTATGTTCAATTTATGTCACAGTATCCATTTATCAATATGATTGGAGCAACTAGTTGTATTTTCGTCGTGGAAGGACTCTTTGCAAAGTCCGCTTGAGGTTTACTAGTTATTATTCCGACAAGTTTATAGTTACATGCAACCAGCGCTGTGTTCTGTTTTGAAGGTAAATGTTTCGAAAACAATTACAGGACAAAGATATAAATCGTCTTATGTCCCGTGTGTAGAACGCAGTGCAGGGCTAAGCATTGATTTGTATTGTTAACATATTCAAAAAGTTTATTTACATAATAAGAATACATAAATAAAATAAAAAGAATGCAAACATACAATTTAAACTATATAACTTCGTTCATTAGTTACAAAAATAAATTTAACAGAACAGTTATTTTTCTAGTAATGCCTTATTCAAGGGAAAAGTGGCCAAAAGAAGAAAAACCTTTTATTTCTCTTCGGTATTAGTTCAGCCCATTACGTAACGGTAATCGAAATGGCATCTTGGACTGTTCGATCATTGCTTGAGCTACTAGCTTCTCCTGTTCCATTAAATTCTAAGAACATGTACAGTGTTTTCCAGGAAACTAATATTCTTCAATCAAAGAGTTTACTAACAACTTTGCAATGAATTTGTGCCATGGTCGCAACGGCACGTCATACCAGTTTTGCACACAATTAGGTTAGACTAGCGTGCAAGCTGCAAATTCCTTCATACCACTTCCCTTAATTATTTAAATACCTTGTTTTTGTGTGAATGTGACTTGTATTGGAAACAATATTTTAGCTTCAAATTGCAATGAAGTGTTTTCGTTCCAACTGTTTCGTATTTAATATCTTTCTCATCATATAAATTTCAAGCTTCAAAAGATACGAGTAATCGTAGTTTCAAACATAATTTTCTATTAATATACACAATAGAACTATCTTTTTACAAATGTGATATCAAAACTAATTTCACACTTACCGTCTGCAGAATAACATTGTCAAAATCAATTCCAAATTATTATCCAAGATTCTGTAGTTCCATTTTTTGTAGCATATTAGTAATTTTAATGCATATTCTAACTTTATTAACCTACTTTGCTTTTTATTGATCCTGCTACCCTATTAAAACGACAGCATAGTTGTGCTCAAAACATAATGAGTTTTTTATCGAAGCAGTTGGCGTTTATCTGAACTCATGTGGTTCGAACAATATCCTTAATATTGTCGTTACGTGTTTAGTTTTATCTTTGACGTGAACTATTTTGTTTCTAGAAGGTCAGACGTGTAAGTGGAAACTAGAGTTCAATAAACAGTTCGTATACTTACACAAGTTACGGCTGGTCTAGTCGGGACAACAGCGACTGCCCATTCGGAGCCCTGGATTCGTATCCCACGCGCATCACTGTCTTTTCGAAGTCATTAGCATGTGTAATGATGCTAACTTAAAAACGGTAAAGGAAAACAACGTCAGGAAACCGACAAGTTCTTAGAATATTTCGAGGTAATGCGTCATCTACCAATCCGCATTTGGCCAGCGTGGTGGATTATGGCCTCGGCTCTCAAAATCAAAATACTAGTACGTACTAATAACTCAATAGGAAAGGGGTTTATCATTTACAGTTTAGACAATTAATTGTATTTTCATTCACCATGCTACCTGACCTAATGACGAATTCAGTTGGACATCTTCATTAACATGCTTTATATAAATGTGTTCCAATTTTGCAAAAGCCAAGTGACCGTTACGTATATCGTGACTGGGAATTATATCATAAATGCTAACCGTATCGATGACCGAATCGCATGGTTGACCGGTCACATACCCGCCGATAACTAGTGCTTATTCGAGACTTGTCATGCGGCGTAACTACATGACATGAGCTTGAGTGGAATTTACATAAAAACAAAATTTTTTTTTTGATATTAACAATGTTCTAATTACGCACCAACTTCGTTTTTTTTAATGTAATATAGAGTTACGGGTCGAGCAGGACACACGCTTGATGGTAAGCAACAATCTGGCCCATAACAGCAGAATGCGAGGTTGCTATTTGTTCTAATTAAATGCTGTCTAGCACTGCACTCGTCACCCAGAAACGTTAGATGAGTCTCTTTGCCCAAAGTAATTGCTCTGGAAAAATTGCACAAACCGTAACATAGTAACATATTTGTAAATTGCTTCTTGGTGGTAGAACAACCGGCAAGAGTGTGGTACCATCCCAGACAGACTCCACAAAGAAATTTCTACGACTACTTAATACTAAACCAACTGGTTAAGAAACATAAACAATAAAGTGTATTACAGATTACAGTTCGTAATTACGAACATTTCGGAACGTCATAGTTTTAGCCTAATACATCCAAGTTTTCGGGAAATTATATCAAAAATATATGCGAAGATAATTGGCACTCTCTCATTATACTATACCTAAGTAGAGATTTTCAGGTGTCTATTTAAAGTAATGTTGATATTAATAAATGTAGAAGGTTGGATGTTTGTTGTTTAATTACGTCGCAATGGCTGAACGGATCGGCTGAATACAGTTAAACTACAGTTTAACAGGAATAATACGGGAAAAAGCGCGGGGCGTTGCTAGTATTTTGTATAGTGTCCTAATTTGGTAATTTGTTCATTATTGTACGTGTTGATATGGTTGTAACCACACTGTAGGGTAGTGGAGCAAGTAACCACAGAATACTAACTGTTCAGTGCCGATACTGATACAGGCGCCATAGTTTACTTGATAGTAGAATATAATAGTCGTAATTGTTCAAGTGGGCCATTTGGGAATACAACACCAGCTGCTGTGTGCACTGTGTGCTGGTTATTGACCTCTTATGTTAATATCCCTTGATTATAGACTAATTTCTATACTAATACATCCAAGTAGTAATAGTGTCTTCAAGTCGAAACTGAATCGCTTTCTTACGAGTACTTAGTAGGTACCTAAGTACGCTCCGACGTAGACGCATCGTCGCTTCACATCTGGCGAGATAAATAAATATAAATGTACATTTACGAGTATTTGTAGACATAGCTGTGTTAGTGTGTGTTTTGCTAGTCACCCGGAATTGATATAAGATGGATGGATATATTTATTTGCCCTGTACCTAATTTCTTGAAATATTGCCTTTCAAATTTTAACACAGTAATCAAATTGTAACACAGTTTGCACGTTACTGCTTTCGCGGTAGAATAACTGGGCACATCTGTGGGCTTTATCAGGCGGACTCTGCGAAGAGAGTTAACACTACAAATTATTACAAAACCTGCATTGTTCTTGTATTTAATTGCGTTTTAGCCCTCTGTATGACTTAATGAATTGGTCTCATGAGATGTAGGCATTGAAGCGAAAATTTGTTTAGGCAGGTCTTCCGTGCATTGTTACATCAACGCAAGTAATCCGTTACACTGGCACAGTGATGAATGGCCACTATTTTTACTCGATGACATGACCTCTTTAAATGACGAAATACTTTTGAGTTTTGTTGTTTAGGTATCTTCATTGATTTTTCTAGATTCGTATGAGCGAATGGCTAAACATAAACAGACCACTAAATGTTCCCACTACTGGGACTCAGGGCCTTCTCACGCAAGGAAATAGTCAAGGCCATAATCCAGCACGCTGGCCCAGTGCGTGTTGGTTTTCTCGCAATATATAGCTAAACCCCAATTCTTCTGCATATTATGAATGGAGAAATCACGGTATTTGAATATCATTTTTGACTAAAACATAGAGAATCTCAAAAAATAGGGTCATTCATTACCTGGCTGGTGGAAACTTCCACCAGCCAGGTAATCTAAATTAAGGAATTAATTTTGCCCTGCTACTCAGCAGCCAGGTCTGCACCTCCTTGTTGTTATGTGACAAGTTTTTAGCTAGCTTCAAAAGCCAAAGAAGCTTTCACTTTGAACATTATTAACTTGACTTCACCGCCATCTCAAAAGATGTTAAGCAATAGTGTGGTCTACGATGGTGCGTTCTTGCCTAGAAGAAACCAATTCTATTGTAATGTTTGCACTAGAAATTGCAACTAGGAATCGTAATGCAAGTAAACGTTCCATGTTAACAAATACTCGATGGAAAGTTGCAAGACAACTCCAAGAAAATATGCTCTCTTCGAGGAAGTCACGAGTGCTCACTTTGCCGGCTATTCAAGTAACTGCCTATTGATTGCCACTCCGTAATAAGCAGGTTTATCTGTTTGTTACCGGCTATCGATTCTATATGGGGATTGCGCAAGGTATTGTTCCCTAGTGGAGATCTAGCATCTTATTCAAACAGTGGTTGTGTTCTGCGATTTCATTCGCTATACTTTTTAAAGAACTTTTTTTGCATTAAAAGTCCTTTCCAAAATGTATCTTAGTGATTTAGTTTATTTTTTTGTTGAAAAGGACATAGTACGAGTAGCAGGTACTAACCGACTTAGGGTTAGCTCTAGTTTAAAAACGAACTGGGCTGTGTAACGCAATGAGTATTTATCCGATGCGAAGGGTAATTTCAGAGAATAGCGCATACAGTCAAACAATGGATTATCAAAGAAAGTGTAACTTAAATAATAGTACAATCTTAGTATATCTATAGAATTAATCCTTTTTGTTTTTAGGCGAGATGGCAATTAAGCTTTAGCGTATCAATGACAAAAAAGCGTATCCTTTTGGCTATCCATCATTTGAATAGGTACAATTTCTGACGTAATTATGGGCATTTTCGAGTATTATACTTATTTTGTTAGATATTATTTAGTTACTCTAAACAGAATGGTCGTGCCCTGTAGTAGTGGTTAGCATTTCCATTCTTCGCCATTCCTGTCGCGTTAAACACTTGCCTCACGCATTCAAGGTACAGTTAAGATGCACCGTGTTCCGGTGTCATAATTGTCACCAGCCAATACATGCTTTGATGTTCACACAGGTGTATTTTAACAGACATCCAATTAGGTGTAGTTTAACTGTTTTCATGTTGTTACTTAGTATAATAAGGCAATGGGGCGTTTTCAGGATGTAAGTAGGTATTTCATAGATAATTCTCAATTACACGAAATATGACGCCAATGTTTCATTTTGTAAAATTTCTCCAACAAATTGAAA
This sequence comes from Ectropis grisescens, assembly GCA_017562165.1. Lineage (NCBI taxonomy): Eukaryota > Metazoa > Arthropoda > Insecta > Lepidoptera > Geometridae > Ectropis > Ectropis grisescens. The sequence goes on along the minus strand of CM029777.1, from coordinate 9,139,127 downwards.
CATTGACGCCAGCTATGGCAGATTTATAACTTTGACAATTCTATTTGCATCTTGAAACCTATTGTTCAAATCAGAAAACATATATTGGTCAAGTTCGATTTGGCCTCGCATACCAAATAGTCTTCACCACCACAACAAATACTAATATAATTTTCTTTTCGTTCCGCTCGAGATTTTTATAGTAGTCTAACTCAGATATGGCCAGTTCTTGGTATTTGAACAAAAATATATTTCAATTTTGTTTGTACTTTGTAATAACCATAGATTTTGTATTTTGCGTAGCTGTATTTATGGTATTATTTATCAGTGCTTCTGATGAAAGGTAAACAAACCGTTTTAACCACGGAATATCCGTGGTTTTAACGAATGGAGTTTCTAGAAAATATTTTTTTGTGTAAACAAACGGTGGATGGAGACTTAAAGCCGAAGATAGGGCTGAGTGGCGAACTATGGGTTAGGCCTATGTCCAGCAGTGGCCTAAGATAGGCTGATGATGATAAAACGGTGTAAGTATTGGTTTCGTTTCGAAATTACTAAAATAATAGAAATAATTTTCGAAACGATCCTATAATGTAAAATAAAGCGTGGAGAAATGAAAACAATTTGAACTATTATTACAGTTGTGTGCCGTATTATGCAGCTATGAATAACCATGATTGTCTACTTTCTAATGCAAAATCTATTTGTTTCAATGTTTGACGTGAACTATGTTGCTTTGTTCCAATTTTGCGGCGTAGCATGTATAACGTAAGATTTATATTATTCTGAAGCTATCCCATGATTTATCATAGGGCCATGGAACGAACACACGTTCGCAGTTTGCCAAATATTTTAGATAAACATAAAAGGAAAAGCAAATTAAATGTTATAAGAGGTCAAGGTCAAGCACAAGTAACCAAAGACAGCCCTTATTCTATGCTATAAATGAAAGCAAAATTGACCGTCAAGTTTTTTCCCAGCAAATTCATCTGTTACTGTTACGCGATTTCAAAGCCCCTTGAACAAATAAAAGGTTATGGACGTTTTCTCTTCGAATTATTTCCTCTCAAATACCTAACCTGAGAATACCAGCTTAGACCTGCAAGAATGGTTAATTAAACTAGTGCTATCAATTAGTCCTAATAATAGTGCAGAGTACTCGTAAGTGAATGGCTTAAAATTATAACAATGTTTCAACGGATAATTATATTTTACAATGAATTTTCTATCTTGGTTTGAAATTTAAAGTTATAATTCTTTGTTTTCTGTTTCAGTATGCTCAATACCGATAATTTATTTGCATGTTCTGAACACATTTAATCTCTTATTTTTTAGCCTAAAACGTTGAGTATTTAGCACAAAATCGTTGGCGTCGCTAATTTATGTATTTGAAATATAATAACTAGAGTTATTTATAAATTTAAACAAGAATGTCTCGTTTACATGTAATAATTACTATTATAAAATATGTATAGGTATTAAGTACATATATTCATAGCTGAATCGTTTCGTTGGTTTATCAATATTTGAGAAACACGTCGACAGGCCAGGTCATATGCAAACGACGGATGATCTCAGTACCTAGTTTAATCAACAAACAGTCTTGTAGATAACTTGAGCTCAGTCTCAACATTGTTAGGGGTTATCACTTGCTGACCTCGGTGGCTTGTTGACTTTCAACCAGTTTTAATACAAATACAAGGACCATTTATGTGCTTGTAATGAGAAGTTAGCTGACATTTTGGGCTATTTGCGAACTTACTACTTTTTTCACAGATTAATTCCACCAGTTCTCACATTAGTTGGCATTTTATCCGCTTTATTTTTATTTATTTTATTTATTCTATTTATTTTATCCGGAACATGATTTAAACAATAGGGATGTTAACACTAATCACACATTAATGCTTAATGTTATAGTTTGCATTAATAGAATATCAAAAACCACATTATTATAATTTAATATTACGTAGTAAATTTATTATAAATGATTAAATACTATATTTTTAATCTGTTGTCACGTGACTGGAAACACCAATATGAATTATTACGTCACTAGTCGCAAAACAAACTGTCGAAACTGATTAAACTGTTAACTTTTCTGCATTTTTATTATAGTTTGCGATCTTAGCGACGACGATTTTGATTGTTTGTATTCAAGTAATTATAAAAAAACACATAAACTGGAAATACAGTCATGAATCGCGACCAATGTTTTGCGACTAGTGACGTCATGTCAGTCGATAGTGTTTTAGCGGCAAAATTCTAAATTAGTCTAATATTGAATTTTTACTCATCGAAAATACGTATTGTACGTTATTATACGTAAAATATTTTGAAATAAAATGTTATTTTTTATGGTAAACAAGGGTCAATCTTCAAAATAAAAGCAGTTTTTTGATTCTTTTTTCTATTTTTATTACAATCCTTGTGCAATAACAAATGCAAAAAAAAGTATTTTTCAGTTTGGTGGAGTCATTCCAATGTGCGTAATACATTTCAGTATTTTACATTCTCTTTGAAACATTTCTGCAGATCATTTTTATATTGACGAATTTATTTATTTCGCTTACTGCAAAGATTTAATAAAAACAGCGTTAATATTAACTATAACCAGTAAGCGTAATTGTTGTGTAGGTAACCATTGCCCGATCAGAAAGCCGGTCAAGAAGACTAAAAATAATTTGCAGCTTTTTGAATCATGAATCCTTGCGTAGAAATTTGAAATACGGGGGTAAGCTATATTTATTTGATGCAATTATTTACTAACACTTATTCTATTCAAACCTTACAAAATTGATTTAAGATTTTTAAAATCTACTAACTTAACTTAGTAGTTAAAACAATATTACAAATTCCTATATAGTGACCCCTAATATTTGTGACATTCATTATTGTCTAAAAATTACTATAACTTCTGAGATGTTATATAAATCGGTTCGCATCGTATTCAATCCATTCCAGGTTCAAGCTTTTACTTTCTATAATCGTCACTGGGGGTAGCACCTTTCTATAGAGCAAAACAAGCGCATTCTTTCGAGCACTTTTACCTATATGGCCGGAGAAACTATTGAAGCCTGCGTCTCGACAAAGGAACTGAACTTAGTTGCTCTTTGGAGCTGATTGAAAGTGCGATACATTTCATTCAATAACTTCGAAACACAGATTAACACTTTTCCCATGACCGAATGGTGTATATTTTAGGTATGTCTACAATACGTATCAATGCGAGCATCTTGAATATTTAGTAGAGGTACAACTCTATTAGGCATTAGGCCGTCTGGAGAAATAACACACCTTTGTCAGTTATTCTACCTAATAGAGGTAATGTGCAGACATTACTGTAATCCAGTTTAAATGATGTATGTAGGAGAATTATGGGGCAAAGAGATTATACATCTTATACATATCTCTGAGTGACGAGCTCAGTGCAGCGCGATACGCAGGCATTTTAACTCTTCGTGTTTAAATAGCCGCGTGGCACTGTGCTGTTGTGGGAAGGTGTGTTTCTTACTATCAAGCATATGTCTTACTCTTCTCGTCACTGTATATATCATTCAATAAAGTAAATTTCTAAGTATTACATTTAATTTCACCGAACCCGTTAGTTACTATTTTCGTCAATTTGTAGAGACGTACGTATTCACAGGCCAAATTCCACTGAACATTAAGCACCGCAATTCCGCCTGCGCGCCTGTTATAATGTTTTAAGCTGAGATACTTTTAAATATTAGCTAAATAATTCAAATTATTTTCGGACTTTAGTATTTTTAAAAACTGACTTAACGTTTCCTTTCCTGATTGATAACACCCGCTGACTGTATTGCACCTTAAAACAATGTAAATAATCTTCAATTTCTGCTGATGTAGATACTTGCTGAAGTTATTCCAAAGTTTCAACGAAATGAAAAATCTTTACCATTTAGTACTCAATAAATTGTACAAATCTACAAATTACCGAACTATCGGCTTTGCACGATTTGATACCATCTATATTCCATTTCAGTATATATTCCCAAAGATGAGTTTGTATTCAATAGACCGTGGATGGTACTCTTGATTATTCTGTGAATTTCAACGCGTCAATGACCACAGTTTTTTGTAATCCAACAGAAGTAGTAGGTTTACTGATGGTGTTGTGTAGTTTTTGCTTTATTTGTTTATTTATACTTCCTATAAGTATACGATTAAATTATGAACTGAAATGCGGTAAGAAAGTGTAAATATAATTCTAAACTGGGTGATAGGTATATACATATATCACAATAACAAGTATTTGGGTATCGGTGCCTATATAGTAGAATGCAGTTCATTCCATCATTATATTATTGGACATAACACATTTTATTAATAATTAGATTGCTTAAATATTGCTAGACATAAGAAAAACATGTATTATGAAAGCGAAATAGCTGATATAATGCATATTATGTATTCTTCACAAAAAAAAATTGTCCTGGCGGATCGACGATCTTTGTCTCACCACCAACTAAGACACATAGGGATCGAACCCACGACTTTAATTTTGTCTTACTACCAACTAAGACACGAGGACAAGCAAATTCTGATATGCTTTTTATCGAGAAAAGTGGAGATCAATGCAATGCATAATCTCTCGGCACTATTAATGTGGACAGAATCAAGTTGCAGTCTCTACCGAAACCGGTTTTTGGTTTATTTTACTACGAGTACTTCGCTTTCACAGATCGCAAGCATGGTTTATAATAAGTAATATGCAATGCGGATGAAAATTGAAAGTGGTGAATTTCAGATTCCAGTCTGAAATCGATAAAATTTGTTTAAAAATATCTGTAATTTTTCTTAGAACAGCGACGCAAAAAGTTTAAAGTAGGTTAATAATGAATTTAGTCAAGGTATCTTCTGATTAAATCTTATAATAATAATCATTGATTAATGATTATAATCATTGATAACTCTATCTTCTAGTTTTGTTTGTTTTTTTATTATATTTATAGGTTGATTTTCTTAACAGGTTCTATATTCGTTTATTATTTATTATTACCTGCTAACAAAACATTCACGAAAAGGCTTACTAAGTAGGATCTAACGGTAGAGCGACAATAATTTTGCCGTCTACACAAGGCTTGATAGGAAACAATGGGCTGGGCGTACCCATTATATTGTCATACAATTATACTTCCTTTTACTATGAATCCCTATATGATTTATTTATAATTTACCTCTTACCACGTCAGTGGTCCATTCCATAGTGTACCTAAAGGCGATACAAGACAGTGATTCATTTGGCAAGCGATCAACTTTATTGTTATCATTTCGCTCGTGGATTTGTAAATTTAGACGTATGCCATTCACGTGTGGCTTTCATCGTTTAATTACGGCTGTTATTTAATACAGTCGTCAATTAATGCGTGTCACTCCGCGTGAAATTACCTGTACCTACCATACGCCCCAGGGTATGTATTCGCGATGGCCAACATTACTAACAATGCATGAATTTACCTACAAATGCTATTTTGATCTCAGAAGTCGCTCGCTGTGTTGTTGCTTTCAATCCTTGGTCATTGGGAATCACAGACTTGGATATAAATCCTGCGTCTATGTAAGTGTAGTTTGATGAAATTATTACAGTAAAAAAATTAAATCCTTTGTGCTATCTCGTCCAGATAAACCAAGGCTAACAAAAGAACGTTACTTCGTTTAAGTTTTTTCCTTATTTTCGTATACAATACCTGATTTACCATCATCCTCATCATGCTATGTACATATAACCGTTCTGGAATATACATATAGGGAATTTCGTTACAAGTAGGTACTTAATAACAATCATAACAATAACATCTTATGACGCTTCATTGGTCACTGATATTACGTACGGAGCTAAATCATCTCCTTCCTGTTTGTCACTACTGAGTACATCACGCCAAGGTATGTTAGTCATGTACGAGTACGTTACTACGGGTAATGTTACTAAATATTGAAGTCTAACTGCATAATAATTAAGTACATTATTTAATACAGCCCTAATGATCAGTTTCCTTGTTTGAGAGACATGACAATCCTTAGTACTTCTTTAGGTATCAGGGAATGATGGTACCCTAAAATTCATAGATCAACATTTTGATAATTTCCAATGTCACGTAGATTACGTCTACTTATTACTGTCTTAAATCAACTGGAGCACATAACATTTATTACGGAGGCTCTCGACTAATTAATTATACCTACCTACTGCTAATCGGATTACTATAGTCTGAGCTAGGCAACGCGATCGGGCTTCATAAAGTCCAATCCACACTTTACGCAACTTCTTTTGAATGGATACTGAATCTGATGTATGTATCAGTACTTGAAACCAATATCAAGAATAAGCATCCCACGGTTGTGTCTGTCTCATTAGGAAAGATACGAGACCATAATCCAGCACGCTGACCAATTGTGCGTTGGCAGATGAGACAAGTCCTCGAAAATGTCTTTCTTAGAATAGGCAAGTTTTCCCACGGTGTTTTCCTTCACCGTTAAAGCACCCGCAATCTTGCACTTGAAAAACTGCTCAGAGATAGAGATGCAAGTAGGAACCAAACCTGCTTCCTCACGAGTGAGAAATCGGATGTTCTCGCCGAGACGCCAGCACGGCTATACTTAAATTAAATATTACAAACCTCATCGCCGATGTTAGAACAGTTTTTACCATTATCTTTACGTAGGTATAACTAAATATAAGCTACTATTAAAAAGATACATCATCGTTTTCCTTGGACCAACATTTTCCTTACTCCAGCTGTGATCGTGTTAAAAATATATCGGAAAACTAAATGAAAATCTGTTCCATTGCTTCCGTCAATTTAGAAACCATCGTAACTGGTTAGCGGTGACGTTGCGAAACTCGTGTGATTAGCTATGGCTTAGTTCATTAGGTATTTAGAACCTTGAGGACTGCTTACTGAAGGACATTTCGTTTTGTTTGACGCAATACTCGTCAATTGTTATGGCCACCTCTGAAGTGGTAGGGTCGATGTAGCCAAATAAATTCATTCAAAGAGATTTTTTCGCATAGAAAAATTGATCTGGTTGATTCTCCAAATCTAAGGTTCTGTTGATATCAATTAATTACACATTACATTCGTAAAACTGAAGCTTTTGTTTTAGTATAGATTGCCATGTTTTTGATTCTCATTTTAATCTTACGCATTATTATATTTAAACAAATCATGGTCATGGACAGGCGTATTACTCACATAAAATGTTTGTATTATACGCAAAAGGGAAAAATCTAACATAGGTGATAGCTATGTATATGGTACTAAAAGATCTACTACTGCCACCTAGTACATACTCTATTGTTCGTCATCATTATTTAAAAAAAAATTGTGTGGTCAATTAGGATCTTTATTGCTTTATTACAGATATATTTCCACTGAATACAATTTCGTCTGAGGAATTACTTCAGGAAAAAATATCCTCTTCTAATATTAGGTTTTAAACGACTATTAAGTATCTAAAAACTTAACTTTTAAAGATTTTAATCCTTATAATATCGTAAATACTAGATTAAACGGCGAGTATGCTTATAGCCTAGGCATACCTAAGCTAGGTCGCGGTCTTGACCATGAGTGGATATTTTTTACACGCAACAGCAGTTAACGTGTTAAATTCTGGTATTGAATTTGTTAAGGTTATTTCAGTAGCGGATTCAATTACGCAACGCTTTCTTTCAACTTTGATATTTATTTTTGTTTTTTCTTTCTTTGACCTTTCATGAAGGTCTTATAATAAAGCACGGAATAATAACTAGATTTTCACATTCAGTCCATTAAAATTAACCGCACCGATAAATTAATTTTCATTTAAATTTCGTATGAATCTATCAAGTACCTATAATAATTATTTATAACATCATCACTTCCATATACCTCGATAAAGTCATGGCGTTTATCCTCACTTTGTGCAAAATTAGAAAACGCACACTATTCGTAAAATGTGAAATAATCTTCCTTCAAAGTTTTTCACAATCGTGCAATAAATAACATCTTTATGGGCTATTTTAAAAGTCCCTTTCCGGGTTGGGAAACCATTTAAAGTTGCAAATATTCATAAGCTGATAGGTTTTTTTTTTATTGACGATATTTTTTAAAGAAAGTGACAAAAAAGCAGGTGGCTCTCCTGAGAGTAACATTCTGAGCCCGTTAACTATTGTCTACAACTAAGCTAAGCGTAGCTTTCTTACAGATATTAATTCTGTGCGACCAGACCAGTCTTGTTCAAGTCTTATTCTCGACCTTTCGAAAGTTGTTCTGGCAGAGGCTCGATTCTTAAGTTCCCTATTCCATCCGACGACCAACATTTTTGCCCTCCTGCCAAAAATAACTTGCCTATCTTTGCAAAATTATTTAGAGCTTCATTAGAATTTGCTAAAATAATTAATTTAATTTGATTATTTTGCTTTGTCCTATAGGTGCAGTTACTGCAACAACAGGTAACCTCGCTGGCCGATACGCAGAGCACATCGGACGAGCGCTACGCCCGCGCCAAATCTGACAACGCGGTCTTACAAGCCAGGGTACACATGTTGGAGGAACATGTCAGAGAGGTATGTTTCTTTAACAATAAATTACTGATTATTTGCAATCCTCGTATTTGTAGCCCTTCTCTATTATCCTCTTATTGCATATCTTCAATCGACTTGAGGCTAGCTATGCTCCGACATATTTCCAAAAAGAAATATGTATATTTTGTTTAGTGATGGACAAGCAAGATATGCTTCTGAAAATAGGCAATAAATCTTTTAATACAGCATTGTACTATAGTTTAACCAAAGAAATTTCCCTGAATTCATATAATACAAGTGACTTTGATATCGATTCACATAATAGTCTAGCACCGGTGCTGATGACAATAGTGTACCTTGAACCTTGAAAAATATTTGTTTTTTTTGGTAATTTACAGATCGAATGTCGGTGTGAAGAGAGCGTTGCAGAAGAGAAGAGAAGGAGCCGGGAAGCCATCGCACGCGTGGAGAGGGATCGCGACACACAGCTTACCGCAATCACGGACCGACTGACTGTGGCAGAACAGGAAGCGTCCGATCTCAAGCAAGAGGTAAATAACTAAATGCACCTACCAAATTTCTCAAATGCAAATAAGGCCAACCACTACGGCACAGTAATAGGAATAATAAGTAGAAAACTAAATAGTCCGGCAATTAGGGTTTAATAAAATAATCTACCTACACGTATTTTTCTTTTCTTTGATAAACAAAATAAAAGTGGTCAAGTGCGAGTCGGACTCGCCCATGAAGGCTTCCGTAGCAGCAAGTAACATAATATAAAAGTTGTAGTTCGTTGTTACTTTAATCAGCGGTTTAACAATAGTCAATTTATGACGTATTAAAATAAAAGTACTTACTAGATCTCATTCAAACCAATTTTCGTTGATAGTTTACATGGTGATGTAGATCATACACTTTTTTTATTTTTGTCATTCTCTTATTTTAGAAGTTAAAGTTTAACACTTTTTACCACTTTGGAAGAGTCCTCGCGCAAACTATTCAGTTTAGAAAAAAAATATGTTTGGAACCTCAATATCATTTTTGATGACCTATCCATAGATAACTCACACGTATGGTTTTGATCAAAAAAAAATTTTGAGTTTCAGTTATAAGTAAGTATGGGATACCCCTAAAATATTTTGTTTTTTTCTATTTTTTGTATCAAAATCTTATAATGCGGTTATAATGCGGTTTATTTCGGATTACATCTACTTACCAAGTTTCAATAGTATAGCTCTTATAGTTTCGGAGAAAACTGGCTGTGACATACGGACGGACAGACAGACAGACATGACGAAATTATAAGGGTCCCGTATTTTGCTACGGAACCCTAAAAAGACGAAGATATAGTGATTTGAAGTTTCGAGTCACGTCACGTCTATAAGTCCATATATACCATATATATACGTTTTTTATAAGTCTTCAGACTGACTGACTGTCTGGGTTGTGACATCACTTCGTCATCATGGAAGTTGGAGGAACTATATCTTTGTAGGTTAGGTATTTATTAATTCAACTTCCTACTAATATTATAAACGCGAAAATTTGTAAGAATGTATGGATGTTTGTTACTCTTTTACGCAAAAAAAACTACTAAAGGTGTTTAAAGAAAATAACGGGATCGGGAACTACACGACTGAAATCGCGGAGCGAAGCTAGTAATTTTATAAAACAAAAACTACGTGTGCCATATAAGATAAGATAGATTTCCTTATGCTATGTACCTGACGGACTAATTACGTCATTTTGACCCACTCATCATCCTCATCAAATTCTGAAATACAGGTGGGCCGGCTCAGAGGCGTAGCTGAAACCCTCCGATCGAACGCGGAAGCCGCGAGCCGAGCGCATCGCGACGCACAAGAGCAGGTGAACGAGCTCGCCGCCCAGCTCAGCGCCGCCAAGGAAGCCGAGCGGAGGGAGCGAGAAGCCGCGGCGGCCACCGCGGAGATGCTCGCCGCCGCCAAACTAGAACTACAAAGACTGAGAGACGTACCCCCGCCGCCGCCTGACCCCAGGCTTGATGAGCTGAGGAGAGAGCTCACTCTGCTCAAGACTCAAAACAAAAGTGAGTTTCTTTTGTTCTTGGTGTTAAAACTTAAAAGAATTCCTTTTTTGGTTGTGAAACAAAATGGCGGACAAAATATTTCTTTACAACCTACCTCAATATGGGTATCAAATGAAAGGGCTTGACTAGTAGAATACATTGCACTATAACAAATTTCAAATCCAAGATGGCCGCTTCCACAAAATGGCGAAATGCCTTTCTTTTTTCACAACTCCCTTAATATGGGTATCAAATGAAAGGGCTTGACTAGTAGAATGTTGTACAGATAACAAATCTAAGGTAGTCGGGGGTTAATCAAAATTTTTAATTTTGTTCTTGTCTAATAACTGATTGACTGCCCTCGTGGCTTAGGTGGTAGTAGCTCTGCCTGCGAAGCCAAGGGTCGTGGTTCGATCCCCCAGTGCAAATATTTGTGTGATGAATTCAAATGTTTGCACTGTGTCTGGGTATTTCTATGTATAATAAGTATGTATTTAAAAACTATATAAGTATTATATCAGCTATCTGGCTGCCATCACACAAGCTTTGCTTAGTTTGGGGTCAGATGGTGTTGTGTGTGAATTGTCCACCAATATTTATATTTATTTATTTATACGGACGGACAGACAGACAGACATGACGACTCTATAAGGGTCTCGTATTTTACCATTTGGCTACGGAACCCTAAAAAACATTACACACTTACTACCATGTATTTGTATTTGGCACACACTCTTAAGTACTACGTTTTTACTCTTTTGTTTATTGTTGAAGTCTGTGATCAAACTGAGAATAAATTAAAATTGCTGTAAGTATGGTTGAATTTCGACCACTTGTATATTTTATCTTAAATACAAGAACACTAAGACTTACATTACAAGATTACAACCAAAATTGTTTATCCACTCTTCCGGCTGAGGGTATTGTCACGCTATCACACAGGTTAACTTCTAGCTTGGGTGGCTTCTAAATCTGGACTAAATTTTAATTTTAATTAGCGATTAAGTCATTGATTAAATTGATATGCACCGTTTATAAATTCATTTCATTTCAAACTCTAAACTGTGGGCCTCTCGTACTTCCAGGTCTAACAGAAGCGCAGGAGGAGTTGCAAGCACAGATCCTGACCCGGGGGGTGGAGGAAGGCCGCAGCCTGCTGGACGGGGTCAGCGGACCGCTCGTCGGGACCAACTCCTTGGCGCATGAGCTCTCACAAATGAGCGACGATGAGGTACAGAAACTTCAATACCTACTCACAATTTTGATCACTAGAACAGATGAAATTTCACCAAGATGAAACCAACATTAGTACATTTACCTATATTTAGCTTTTGAACTCATATTGTAGACATAACACTGGACTTAATCACGATCTAGGTGTTACACTCCGCGAGGCATAAGCTGAGCTTTGCATTTGTGTGAGTGTACATGGATAGTGTAGGTGTGACAACCGGCCTTAGGCGCGGCGCCATTCTGTCTCGCCGCGCTCCTGCCTGATAAGTGATCACTCACACTAATGCAAAGCTCAGCCTATACCTCGCGGACAAAATTTCAAGCTCCTGCCTGATTGGTGATCACTCACACTAATGCAAAGCTCAGCTTATACCTCGCGGAGTGTACTAAATTATCTCGAAGGTTCGGCAGGGTTACAACCGCCGTGGTCACGAGAAGACTGACGAAGAATGAAAAAAAGAACTCAAAAAGGTCTTCTCGTGTTCACGCCGGTTGTAACGCTGCCGAATCTTCGAGATAATTAAATAATATACCTAGATCGTGATTAAGTTCTGTGTTATGTTTACAATATTGGTACATTTTACTTTATACTCTCTAGTTAACGTTATTTTTAGGCCGCGTGCGACAATGTAAAGCTTTGCCTATAAAAAATACCGTTTCTCAAAAACAGCAGGGTTGTTGCCGTGTAAATTTCATTTGTTGCATTTTTAATACAGCAAACACCATTCACATTTTGAATGTTCACCTAGATTTTGCTTTATATCTTGTATAATTCATGTTTTTTTAAGAATTATAATATTATTATACTTTGTTTTGAATCATATAGTTCTAATAGCATCATTGCAGCAGCATTGCAATATCTGAAGTAATTATTATCGTCATTTTTAAAAATGTTCAACGTTTAGCATCCAGTAACTCTCATTCTATTCAGTTCTAGATATATTTACGAAATTGAATTAACAATGCTAATCTATATAGCAGCTGGATTCAGGTTAATATTAATGGTTATAATTCATCAGCCTGTTTCGTAAATATGTCTAGAGTTTACAAGGAATACTTCACAAATATGCATACTTTGCTACTAGCAGCTTTGCTTTATCAAGCTTTTTTTTTACTGACTGACTCATATAAACGCCACTTTTATTATCATGTATGCATTTTTGCAGCTCGATGGTAGAGATACACAATCTGATCTCAACATAGAGATGGAAAAGGTACGAACTTTTTACTAACTGTGCATGACTGTACCTTATACCTAACTATTGCCTTTTGCATGCTTTATGGAGAAGTGTGATGTTTTGAGGGCGATAGTACCTTTTTCATACTTTATACCTATTCCATACTAAACATTACTAACAAAGATTTTAAATATTTAACAAGCATTTACTCGTGTCATGGCTTCTATAACTACCCTCGTTTTTTGTTTTTCTTTTTCTGCTCTAATAACATGTGTTCTTTGTCATTATTTAAGTATTTTTTTGTCTTTTTCAGTTGCAGAAAGCTTTAAAAGAACAACAAGACGTCAACGTTCAACTCCGAAACTACATTGACGGAATCTTACTTTCTATAGTAGAAAACTACCCTCAACTTCTCGAAGTCAAGTATCAAAAAGAAGCGTCTGTTAACAGAATATAACTCTACTTTTGTTGCCATTCTACATTTCAGTTTCTCATAACTTTTGTTTATCTTATTTTTTTTCAAAAATATGTGGAGTATACACTACAAAATTTTAACATACCATGAAATTAAGTTATTAAGTACTGTGATAAGGTTGAAAATTATATGAAGAACTTCATAAATTGAAAGGAAGAAGAAAAAATGTTTGTGAATGTTTATAGAAGTCAAAAGTTATTAAATCGATGTTGCCTTCTTTGGGTCTAAAAACTATGAGTATTTATAAAAGTTATTGTAAATAAAATGTAAATATTTTTTAATTTAATTATAATTCTATAAAAATGATATTGTACTGTTCCTTGAAGTTATCTCAAGCAAAACTACAATAAATATTAATGTGTTGACTTGGTACCTAAATATAATACAACTATAGATCTGCTGAAATGAATTAAACTTTCATTTTAATTAATAGCAAACAATTTTTAATAATATATTTTATATAATGGTAAAGGCCAGGCCGTCCATAAAGATATTACTAAAATACTTAAAGCAATTTATTGAAAGACTGTGTGAATGTTCGGTGCATATAGCTGGGTGTCTTTTTATTTTCTATAATTGCTAAGAGCCGACCACTCAATTGTTTTCTTTCTCTTGGCTTACTTTCTAAACTCGTGTTGTTGTACTTTTATTAACAAAATAGCGGCCTGTTCCGGCTTCGCTCGGATAATAAATAAATAATTGGAAATAATAAATTTACCAAATATGAGGCGCCATCTGTTAGATACTTATGAAACGTATGATAAATAACAACTAACAAAATCAGTTTATCGTAAATTATTGAGATCATTCATCGAAATAAAAACTATCGCATCTCTCAAGTTGTACATAAATGACAAAGATTCGTGAATATCAGTTGACTTGGTGTAGAGTTCACTGGGAATATACACCATGACACTGGATTCTTATTACTATAAATATTATAAGATAAGATATTAAAAACATCAACCAAAAGAAAACGTGCAGTTATAGAAAATACAAAATACCCGTGTTCGTTGTAAAGCCATTGTAATAGAAAAATAGAGACTATAAGAGTAGGAAATACTTTACGATAATAAGAAAAAAAACATGTACCTATATTTTTACAATGAGATATTTATGTAAGTTAGCATGTAGCTAGTAGGCATTTGTGTAAATTTTGATAATTTTTAAAGTAACATAATGAAATATGGTTCTTGTATAACAGTCATGAAACAATAAAAAGAATGCTAATACAATATTTCAGTCTTTTATTTCACTAACACACATATCATGCAGGTAATATTCCAAACAAACTTAAAATTGTCATCGTTACATTAATCTTGATCAGTCTGGCTATGATTATTATCATCATCTTCATTTACGTTGTCGCCTCTTTTGCTATGATCAAGATTGCTTAGTACTTTCTGTACGTCTAACCGCAGCATCATAAATTTTGGGTCCATTAAATCCTGAAACCAATAAACAAAATTAGATTCGACGTTGTAAAGGTATGCACACACCGCATTATATTTCAAGTTAATTAGGTACCTTAAATGGTTCAGACTCGACTGGCGCGGTATCGGCACTTTGAAACCTAGGCTCACTGGTTCCACTATTCCCCATTTCTGTGTCATGTCTCAAACTATAGTTTCTACTTAAAAGACTAGCGATATCTCTTTCAATATTATTCATGGCTGCATCCACGTGTCTATTGTCTCTGGAAGCTGGAACATGTAGAAAAGATTCCGGCAAAGTATATCCTGGATTATAATCCGGTATATTCTGGGTAGACTTGCACAAAGAACACTGTTGTCTACTTTCCACTTGCTTTCGCTCATTGTGCAAAGCCAGTCTTTCCCTCGATAAGGCAACTTTTCTCTGGCAATTTGTTTCTCTCTTGCATTGAGTGACACGACATGCTCTTGGATTCGTCTGATTCGCTCCTCATACTTCCTTTGTAGGAATTCTGACTCAGAATACTTTTTGTCCGCTTGTGATTGTTTGTCAATAGCTGTCTTAGCCAGAAGATCGTAGTCCCGGCTCCTAAAAAATAATTTGTGACTTTATAGAAATTGCTTTGAAAATTGGTATTAATAGAAATATCAAAATATTCGTACTTCGCTAAAATTCTTTGCTCTTCCATATGCAGCTGTTGCTTTTCAACGTTCAATTTTGATCTCTCTCCGTTACTTCCTCTAACTGAGCTTCTAATTCGGCTTTCATTTTCTAAATAAAACAATAGTAACATTATCAAAATAATTTCAGACAAATATAAAATATATTTTAACATATTACCTACCTCTAGGTCCTGCTTTAAATTTTGTATGGAAGTTTTTTCCTTTGCTATTGATAAACTATCTTTTTGAGCTTTAACTTTTTCTTCCTCTATTCGTGATGTTTTATCTTGATATTCCTTTTGTATTTCATCACGTAAAGCCTGAAACATAATTTACGACGATAGTTATTAGTCTCATTTATATTGATTAATATCATTTGTTTGTGGAACTGAACTGAACCTTTATCTCTTCATCTTGTTTTTTGAGAATATTTTTGGCAAATTCCGTTTGCTTACTAAATGTTGCTTTTTCGAATTCGAACTCCATCTTTTTTTGTTTTAAGGTAGCAGATTCTTCTTCAATCATCTGTGAAATGAAATTTGAAATTACAACCCATGAATGACAACGAAGTAATACACATATTATGCACAAAATAAATATGTACTTTATTGTATAGTTTAAACAATATACATCATCTACATACATTATTCATTTGCTTCAGTCTTGTTTCAAGCATTTTAACTATTTCTCTGCTCTCAAGTTTCTCAGTCTCAAAATTGTCTCTTTCCTTCTTCAGCTGCTGAATCATGTCTACGAAATTGAAAGGAAACATTGATGAGAGTCATCTAAATCTAATGTTGGTTGAATGTTAAATTTATACCTACCACTGATCTGTGTTTCTCGTAGTTGTAAACTTCTATCGTTGTCTTTTTGAGTATTTTCTGCTAAAGTTTTAACTTTCTCGACAAGCTCTTGAAATTGCACTTTATTGTCTTTTACATCCGTGACTAATTCTTGTAATTCAGAAGAAAAACTTGCTGAATCTTTAACTAAAGCTTGTTCTTGTTTAACTGCATTTCTGAAAAAAGGGGCTTGGACTATGTTACTCATTCCGTATTATTTAATGAACGTTTTATCGTTGCAAAAATGGTTACAAATAATTTACTTTATATTCTCCATCAAAGCAGCGTGATGTTCTTGTAAAATCCTAATGTTTTCCAAATGCTGCTGTCGTATCATTTCATTCTCAGCCTTATGTCTTTCAGTTAAGGTGCTTAGATTTTCTTCTGTCATCTTCTTATACAATTGATGGTGATCTTCTAACCAGTTTATCTTTTCCGAATAGAATTTGATCAGTTTGTCGCTTTCTTCTTTCATCCGCTCTTCGCCTTGTTGGAGAGATACTTCAAGGAACGTTAGTTGACGTCTGAAGTAAAGAGCAATTCATATTGAGAACTCGTGTGGTTTTGCTGTTAATTTTGTTACTGGAAAAATATATTAGGTATCTAAAACTAGCAGCATTCCACGGTCTCGCCCGCGTAACTCCCGTTCCCGTTGTTTTCCCGTGATGATAAGTAGCCTATGTGTTATTCCAGACTATAATTTAAATGTACGCCAAATTTCAAGCCGATCCATTCTGCTATTTCGACGTAAACAAACATTTCAAGCTTTAGTATATAGTATAATAGGTATTAGTAGGATAATGATGTTGGAAACAATGTAATTAACAGACTACGCCTGAATAGGTACGGTATTGTAATTCTTCAACATTTTTGAAGTGAAAACTTCTTTTGGCGTGCCACAGACAGATTTTTCATGGGCTGTGAATTGAATTCTAGCGTCACACTCGGGAATGATAAGAAATCTTCGGGTGAACTCGGGACCATGGCCATTGACCATCTAGAAATGCGTCAGTCAGCATTTCCCATTAGACTGACGCATTTCTAGATGGCCATGCTACGCTCTCCGGTTTCACTCGCGTAGTTTCCAAAGTAAGCTATCAAATTCTGAGTTAAAAGTTTATTATAAAAACACTTCTATCGGCAGTTCTTATGACCGCCAATATTTTTTTTTGTTTCGAAATGTCTCTTCTAAACGACAATAAGAATGAAATTTACATTTTAAATTTTATTATTTAATTTTATTGTATAAATTGTGTATACCTGTAAGAACTTTCCATCAGATCGATCTCTTTATCATGGTTCTGCTGCAACGACTGTACAAGCTGCAGTAATTGTTTCTTCTCCTTATTATGAGGAGTTTCCCTCTCTTCTGTAACGTTTGCTTCCAAATCGTCATTTTGATCTGTGTTCTCGTCGTTTTCGGCATTAATACCTAGTAGAGACTGAAAATGACGTAGCCATACATCTACTAGAAATCACAAAAACTAAGCAGAACTATCTCCAATGCTTTACTGCTGCGTCCACCCTTATGAAGGTGGACGACGCGCCTTAAACTGTACGCGTTGGAGGATGGAGCAGCGCGGGAATATTACAGCAATATAGGTAAAAGCAGCCAACTTTATCTCATCATATACTCGAGGCCTTCTCTTATAAAGAATTGTTTTTATTTTTTATTAATTGACGTGTACCTAAATTGTACATTTATGAATAAAGTACTTTGACTTTGAAAGAATCAAGGCGTTCGAGGACATGTTTGCATCTTATGGCAATATTTTCTTGGAAAAAGCCAGTTTCCTCACTATGTTTTCCTACACCGCAGTTGTTGCACCTCTGACGTTCGATCTGAGATGGGTAAATTAAAAAATGCAAACACTAGGCCACTTTTAACGTTTAATACTTCCATGTATGATCTCAGATTCAATCCAAATAATACCTCTGTTTCATCATATACTCGATAGGCCTTCTCTTATAAAGAATTGTTTTATTTTTATTAATTGACGTGTACCTAAATTGTACATTTATGAATAAAGTACTTTGACTTTGAAAGAATCAAGGCGTTCGAGGACATGTTTGCATCTTATGGCAGCTTGGGTAGCGACGCGGAGGACACATGTCATCTTTCTTGGAAAAAGCCAGTTTCCTCACTATGTTTTCCTACACCGCAGTTGTTGCACCTCTGACGTTCGATCTGAGATGGGATTCGAAGCTACGGCCCCACGATTAAAAAATGGGACCTTTTAAACACTAGGCCACTTTTAACGTTTAATAATAGTGGATGGATATAAATTCCATGTATGATCTCAGATTCAATCCAAATAATACCTCTGTTTCTACAGCGCGTAAGTAGGTACATATAACTACGATTATGAGTACCTGGTACCTGGATGACTGAGCTTTGCTCGGTTTAGACACGGATAAAATGAGGTTTTATAAAAATCAAATCTAGCTATATTAAGATCGGTTTATCGCCCCAGTTATCAGGGGGCATAGGAATTTTCATGAAAATTGTTGGAGGCATTTCCAAGATTCAGATTATAAATATAGATAACCTATACACAAGAATTGACACTATTTAAAGGAACCTATAAGATAAGATTAGAACGTTATTGCAGCCTTTGTAACTTTCGAAATTCCTTTGTAACTTAGAAAATTCTATTTCACGCGTCAAACCTTGATTCTAGTTGATATCCTGGTCTGATGAGCGGCGATGATGTCCTGCATCTGTCGCCGCTGCTCCGCCTGGCGTCGCAACATGGCGTCCAATTGCGCGTGGTGCGCAAGCGCAGCTTCTCGCTGCACTCGCTGGCTCTCTCTCTGACGAGCTGCCAACCGATAAATAAAATTAATAAATGTTGGTGGACACTTCACATACGACACCATCTGACCCCAAACTAAGCAAGGCTTGTACTATAGAACCCATGCAGATGGCTGATATAATAGGTACTTATACATATATATATATACTAGCGGCCCGCCCCGGCTTCGCCCGTGGTACATATATATAACCTACAGCGTTCAAGGATTACGAACATATGAAAGAACGGTGAACGATTTTTTTAAATCGGTCCAGTAGTTCCCGAGATTAGCGTGTTCAAACTATATATATGCTATAGACTACTTTTGATCCCCAAATTATCGTGCTGTTTACTGGGTCAGAAGTGACACCTGTAGACATTTGGCGGGACCAGCGGCGGGAGTTTTCGACCAGAGAGGAAAAGATTAAATTACTAAAATTACTATTAAAAATAGGAATTATTTTCCGTAATTTAACCTTAATAATCAGGTTGATCGTAGAAGAGTGAAAATTGAGGATTGTATGTATTTTGTATGTTGTATCATTAAAAAATAGAAATTAAAATTTTGTCTAAAAATAAAAAATATATTTAGGGGTGGACTACCCCTAGCATTTAGGGGGATGAAAAATAGATGTTGGCCGATTCTCATAGATACCGGATAAGCACAAAAAATTTCATCAAAATCGGTCAAGCCGTTTCGGAGGAGTATGGCAACGAAAACTGTGACACGAGAATTTTATATATTAGATATATACATCTTATATTATATACCTTTAAACGACCAATTCTTGTAGGTATATAGAATCTGAATCTTGGAAACGGCTCCAACGATTTTCATGAAATTATGTATGTACAGCCTTTTATAAACGCATTTAATTCGTATCTAAGTAGGTCTAAGTAAGTCATCACTACGTAATTCGTACCTGCCTAAATATTATTTAAAAAAAAACGAGCAATGCTCGGTCAACCAGCTACTATTACTTTAAATACATACATACAAAGCTCCCAGGCACGGTACAAATGGGTATTCATATGCATCGATATGGCCTATATTACCTAGTATAAAATCATCATCCACCATCCACCTACCCTTGGTGCTGAACCAGTGGCGTCGTATGGACTATTTTAGACGTGGGCATAGTCGTAACAGAGGGCTCTTTTCTTTCGTTTCCAAGACCTATCTATCATTAAATATATCTTACAAGATATGGAAAAGTAGGACTAGGAGGCTCACACGCTGGTATTTCGCTCTTGGTGGAACACAGTTCGGATAACGTAAGTAGGTAGTTCTCTAGTGACCACTGTTTCTACTGACTTACTTACTCAGTATCTTTTCTTTGTAAGTTTTGTGAAGCCATATTTTATTTTATTTTACTATGTTCATTTGCGAGAGAAGGCCCCGAGTCCCAGCAGTGGGAACATTTAGTGTCATCCACCAACCCTCACTTGGCCAGCATGGTGGATTATGTTATTAACTCTCTCCTTGCGAGAGAAGGCCCCGAGTCCCAGCAGTGGGAACATTTAGTGGGCTGCTTACTGCTATCACTTCAAGCTACCCGGAAATTTATTTATTCAAACTTTGACGCAAAGCGTTCTGTAGGCACAATAAGCATAAGCAGCCAACTAAATGTTCTCCCGCAAAATTTTCAGTCATCGTTCTTCAAAAAATCTATGCGCACCTGCGCGTGGTATTCGAACTAGGGACTCCGGATCGGCAGACGCCGCGCGCCGTTCTTCCTACTAGGCCAGCCGTTACTTGGTAGGTACGTAGTGGACTATAATTTACCGTGAATAGATAGAAGTCACATGATTTTCTGGTTGTTCTATAATGAAAAGTTGGTGTTGGGATAAGGTTGTATAACTCAGATGCACACTTTCCGAAATGAATCGCCTAGAAATTGGTCAGACAAGCTGTAGTATTTATCCAAGCGGCCAAGGCTTCCCAAAGATGGAAAAGGTAGAGATCGTTCGCACGGAGTCGGCGCAGTAGTTTTTTTTTTGTTTTGATTTAATTTTGTGAATACTTAACATTTTTAGCCCCCGACCAAAAAAGGGGTGTTATAAGTTTGACGACGATGTCTGTCTGTCTGTGTGAGTGTATGTCTGTGGCACCGTAGAGCTCAAACGGATGGGCCGATTTTGACGCGGTTTTTTTTTGAAAGTTAATATCCGTGCAGATGTTCTTAGCTATGTTTGGTTAATGTCGATTCAAAATGGCCGCCGCCACAAAATGGCGGACAAAATATTTCCTCACAACCTACCTCAATATGGGTATCAAATGAAAGGGCTTGACTAGTAGAATACTATACACTATAAAAAAAACAAATCCAAGATGGCTGCCACCACAAAATGGCGAATGATATTATTTTTTTCACTACTACCTCAATATGGGTACCAAACGAAAGGGCTTGACTAGTAGAATATATTGCACTATGACAAATTTCAAATCAAAGATGGCTGCTTCCACAAAATGGCGAAATACATTTCTGTTTTCACAACTCCTTTAATATGGGTATCAAATGAAAGGGCTTGACTAGTAGAATGTTGTACAGATAACAAATCTGAGGTAGTCGGGGGTTGATCAAAATTTTTAATTTTGTTCTTGTATATTTAATCCTATTTCATGAAAAATTCTGATACCTTTTAAATTGACGATTTACCTAACGCGACAAGCAGGGACTGGAAAAGAAAGGGCTGAGTGCTGAGTAGCGTGTCATGTGAAAGACCTATGTGCAAGACATGGAATAGATTTAAGAGGATGATGACGACGAATCATTTTTTCCGAAGTTATAAACGCGATACTTCTTTTTTTCGTGTTGAGTAAAATTTTGGGGGTCATGACGACCCCCCCTCGGAGTACATTATTACGATTTTAAGATTTTACGATGCGTGCGCACACCGTGACGAAAAACCGACACCGTGAAGTAAGCTAGTCAAACTTCTAATAAAAATTGTAACTAACTTCACGATAATACCATAGAATAGATAATACAGATAGAACGGACACTCCCCACCCCCCGCCAATTTTAAGCTTCCTCACCCCTCAGGCCGTTTCGGATACTCTAGGAGCACTCAACGAAGGGCTGGTATCGAACATCTAATTCCTAACGAAATATCATCATGGTGGGTTGTTGTGCTGTTTACGGCTGTCCGTTAACTACACGGCACAAGATTAAAAGCTTTATTTAATTTCCTAATGATAAAATAACGTAAGATTAGAAACTTTTCAATAACGTTGCTTTATATGCTTTATAATATTACAAGCTTTGCTTAGTTTGGGGTCAGATGGTGTTGTGTGTGAATTGTCTACCAATATTTATTTATTTATAAAAACGAAGTCGTTTTTAACTCAAAGTTCGTAACTCACACAGCCAGTAACTTATGTGTCCAAGCACGGATTGATAATGCCTGGAGGAATAATTGTAGTGACAGAATAAAGTTTCCTTCATGGGTAAGTGTAAAATAAAATGTGAATGTGTACCTACTAACAGAAATAGATATCTAGGTACCTGATCTAATCTATCATCGGTTTCGTTTCATTTTATGCGGCAATACAAACACCCACAGATTTCTGAAACAATTTAGAAATCTGTGCAAACACCCTTTTAATTAGAATAGTGTAATTTGGCTCCATTCTATTTATGTAACTCAACATTATAGCAAGTTTATAGACTACGTCACCAGGTGAACTCAAGGGGCACAACTATTCAATAAAACAATTCAGTAGCCCTAGCGCTAACGCACACATTCATGCGTGTGTACGAACGACATCTGCGTAGTTGTGTGAAGAGTAGGCAACTCCACAGCGGCGGTTGTATGGAGTTTTAGTGGAGTGTCCGGGGTGTGATAATACCTACTACTTGGGTTAGTTGCGTTGAATACCTATATTGTCTACTACAGACCCTCGCGGTTTTACCAGCGTAATTCCCGTTCCCGTAGTTCCCGTTATTTTGCCGGAATAAAAAGTAGTCTCTGTGTTCTTCCAGACTATAATCTATAATCTAACTGTCCAAATTTAGGCCCGATCCGTTCCTACGTTCACCATTGACATTTATAATATACCTACAACATATTATAAATATAGGATTCTATGGCTGAAGTTTGAAGTTAGAATGCTTAACATTTGGAATAAAGTAGAAGTATTATTTTTTCTTGCGAGCGTACCTACAACCACACTTCTTTATCATAGAATGGTTTGCGCATGATCGCAACTCAACTCGATTAAAGCAATGATAATTAAACTTACTCTGCATAGCAGCTAGCTTTTCTTCCTGAGCTTTGAGCTGCATAGCAACCATCAGCTGAGATTCTTGCTGCTGCAAATACAGTGTCGCGCCTTCCGCACTTATATCCTCTGTACTGCCTTGTAGCATACTAGAGGGCGCCATTTTGGCATACGAAAGCTCCATGATTGGCTGATTTTCGACTTGTTGCTTCTCCGCCTCTTTCTCCTTTGGTACTTCTCTTTCTATCTGTACGTTTCGAGGAATTTCTTTGACTTCATTTTTAGGCTTTTCTTCTTTTTTCTTTTTCGCGTCTCCAACTAGCCAAGATGGCATGCCCGAGTCTTCGTCTGCGGGTTCTTCTTTTTCTTCAAATATCCCGAGCCAATCGTCGCTTGATTTCTTCTTTGGATTTTCTTTAGCTTTTTTGTCTTCTTTGGGTGGATCACTTTTAGTGTTCGTTTTAGGTGTTGACACATTTTTATTTGGTTTAGATTCGGTTTTACCTAAGAAAGAATCAAAGTCGAAGTCCTGACTTTTTGCGGCAGTCGCTGGTCTCGTGGGCTGAGACCCTCCGGTTTTAGTAGAAGATCCTCCTAGAATATCATCTAAAATGGATTGAGAGCTCTTCCCTTTCTCCATCGATTTTGAAAATTCTTTCTTGTCTGATCCTATTTCGCTGAGTATGTCCAATTTGTCGGTGCTAGCTATTTTTGCCTTTGCCGGTGATTTAATCACATCCATTGCCTTTTGTTTAGATTCAACCACAGGGGTTCTAAACGATTCTTTTGATACACTTCGCTTTAACGGGGCCGGTGAAACTGCTTTAGGAATTTTAAATTCATCCGAACTTATTTTAGTTTCGCCACCAAGATCAAATAAAGCATCTTTCTTATTGTCAGTAGCATTTGCGGAAGATTTCAGCTTACTGGAGTCTTCGAAATCAAATAGTGATGACTTTCTATCAGCAATTGGTGTAGTTTTCTTCTTTGGTGGTTTTTTCTTACCTAATATGTCATCATCGAAAAAACTATCATCACTGCCATCGCTAAGAATACCAGCCAAGGGGTCGTCTATATTTAGACTCATTTTAAAGTATTGTTTGATTGCAAAAATAAGAAATACTGGACAGGTTGTTTTGCTTACAAATTTGTCGCTACGGAAACGGATACACATTCAAAATCATTAAAAAAACTTACAAGAGATGAGCTAATCAAATAATTTTGCAACCATAAAGTTTTGTAACTCAATTACCTTGACAACTATTCGAACAATAAAATTAATAACTCTCATCTCTTTTACTCTCGTTTCTAGTACTAAAAAAAATATTTGTCAAAATACTGTATAGTCTATGGAAAAATTGTTGCTTCACGTCAGCCAGGCGGCTGTATTTTAATTATTTTTTCAAAACAACCAAGAAACAATAGTGATTTTCTAAATATTTACACAAGGTTTATTTGGGTTCCAATCTGAACCATGGAATTTATAGGTGAGTATAGTTTTCATTCACAAAAATAAATAGCGAACTGACCGCTTGACAGTCTTTGTGGTCCAGCATACTGAGACCTTTTGTTCTAGAAATTATGCTAACTCACCGTTTGTATTTATTTACTAGCTTCAGAAAAAGGAGATTCGACAGAAAATTGTGATCCAAACACTATTTCAAACGGCGCAAAAGCAGCAATTGAGAGTAAGTCTGCCGTCGAGGTGGAGGTAGAGAAACCTCAAATAGAAGTTCCTGTAGAAAGTGTTGCAGGATCTTCAGAGCCTGTCGAGGACGCAGAAATATGTGAAATTCCAGAGCAAGTCGAATTTACCGTAGTTTTTAACAAAACCAAACATGACATTACATTTGCGTGGGATGCGACGGTACTCGAACTAAAAGCACATTTGGAAAGAATATGCGGCGTGCCACAATCTAATCAGAAACTGATTATAAAAGCCATGGCCAAGGATGAGATGACACTGAGGAAAGCTGGTGTTGTAAAGGGTGGGAAGGTGATGCTTGTTGGATCCAAGATGGATGATATTCTTGCTGTGAAGAGTGCTCCTAAGGTGTGTAATGATTAATGTTCACAATAATATATTTTGTCTCTTAAGACTTGGTTTTAGTCTAATTTTTTAATGTTATGTTTACTACAATATTCTGTTAGAGACTGCTATATATCATTAATTCATCAGGAATTATTAGAAGAGAAGGCGAGCAGTCAGGCCAGTAAGGAGCCTCTCTGCATGCAAAAGATTCACCGAAAAGTTTTAGACAAGGGCATCCCTCCTGACGTGATGCCTGGAATCAAAGGAGTAAAGGTAAAGAATACTACTAAAACTTGCAGCATTTCCATAATTTAATACAATGTAAATATGAGTTTTTCTTTAAATTGTCATATATACTCTTCACTTCCACCAAATGTGACTAATATTTGTACTATAGGCACTAGAGGCTTTCTGAGGTTAAATACTATAGGTCCCTTTAGTAGAAAAAACAATGCTGTCCCAATGCTGGGCAAAGCATCCCTACCCGGAGAGGGTAGGGATGTTTTTCTTCTGTCTTGGCATTGTCTCCCATTCTTTTAAATGACTGTCAAGTCTGTCCTGCCTGGGTTTCTTTGATCTGCCAGATCGTCAGTTTGCTATCGAGCTTGATCTTGAATGTTGATCACTGAGTAAAAATCACAACTCAGTGATTGTTGCCAAATGATCATCTGACATAGGGCAGACATCTCCAGCCCAGTCCCATTTCAGATTTTTTTATATGTAAATTGTACTAATCTTATACCTTTAAACGAGCAATTCTTGTATTTGTCTATATATATTAGAATTTGAATCTCGGAAACGGCTCGAACGATTTTCATGAAATTGTGAATATAGGGGTTTCGGGGACGATAAATCGATCTAGCTAGGTTTTATTTTTAAAACATCATTTTATGCGCGTTTTAGACAATGAAAAACTCCTACAATGTCATTAGAATACGATAACTTATTTCGCCACTGTTCTTCAAGTCTAAATGGCTCAGACGGAATATGCTCGCCCTCGGAGACAACAGGCCCCGGTTCGAATCCTGGTGGTTACTTTTCTTTTTGTTCCTTGTTTTGCTCGCCCTCGAAGTCAAATAGGCTCCGGTTCGAAGACATCCTGGTGGTCCTTTTCTTTTTGTTCTTTTTTTTCTGAGAAAATCTTATACTTAGCGCCTTTTAGTAGGTCTATTCGTATTCGTATTATTCGTATTCGTAGGCGGGCTGTTTTCCGCAACTCGACGTCTCGATGCGCCTATTTTGCGTGTGTGGGAAGTAGGCTTCACTCCTGCCATCCCAGCTCCAGCAGGAAGCCCAGCAGCATCTTCACGTTGCCGCATGCTTCGCGGAGCGACCCCGGTGTGCCCAGGAATTTTGCCCGATGATCCGCCACTCCCGTGCACTCCGTGAGCACGTGAGCGGCCGTTTCTTCAGCCTCAAGGCAAGCTCTGCAAAGAGGACTGTCGGTAATACCTAGTGTGAATAGGTGTTTATTGTACAAACCGTGACCTGTCAGTGCGCCCGTGACCAGTCGCAAATGTTGACGATTCAGGTTCAGCAGCTGCCGAGTGTACCGTGTATTACGCCCCCCCAGTGCTGCCCTGGACTGTCTACAGTCTAACCTCTTGGTCCAGTTGTCGTTGTGTTCCTTAAGTGATTTCTCGCAGCCATTTCCGAACCTGCGACAGTGGGGTGGGACAATCGGTTCGGGTCCATGTACCCGTTCCGCTGATGCCCTCCTCGCCAGTTCGTCTGCTGCGTCGTTACCTCTCGATCCACTATGGCCTTTGATCTATTGAAGAACGATTTGGTTTTGTTCACATACCTCCGTAAGAGATTTGTGGCATTCAAGAACTAGCCCCGAAGTGATGGTGTTGCTCTTTAGGGCATGTAGAGTCGCCGCGCTGTCGGAGAGTATGCGGATGTTATATCCCTGTACCTTCTTGTCGGCGATTATGGTCGCAGCCCTCGTGATGCCCACGCATTCTGCCTGGAAGACGGAGTTGTAGGCCCCAAGGGATGTGTAATACCTGATGTTTAAGTCTTCCGAGAAGGTGCCGGATCCGACGCCCTCATTGGTTCTCGAACCATCAGTAAAGATCGTTAACTCGGTGGAGCTGTGGTCTCCAAAAGGAGATTCCTCGAGTTGAATTTTGTATTTCTTATCAAATACGAACTGTTTGGGTATCCTGTCACTTACCGCCAGCAGCATGGGTTGATGCTTCAGGCTGTCCTGGAGGACCTTCGTGTGAGGAATACCTGTTTCATGCCAGAGACCGAGGGTCCGTAGTCTTATTGCAGACATCGCCGCCTCCTGCTGCACATGTGAGTGGAGCGGAGCCAGATCCAGCATTATTTCCAGGGCTGCCGTTGGTGTTGTGCTCATACCGCTGGTAGTAGCTAAACATGCCAACCTCTGGAATTGTTGTAACTTCGCGATGGTTGTCGCCTGTGTAGTCCTGGTCCACCAGACCAAAGCCCCGTAGGTGATGATGGGCCTGATCACTGTGGTGTATAGCCATAGGGTGACTTTTTTAGTAGGTCTAAGTAAGTCATCACTTCGTAATTCGTACCTGCCTAAATATCATTTAAAAAAACCGAGCAAAGCTTGGTCAACCAGGTACTATTTATTATACCTAAATGTCAATGTTTGGAAATTGTATGATATAATATGGATATTTATGTTTGTTCCATTGTTGCTCAATCATGTCATAATGTCTGAATGTTGAAATTCTAACTGTGTTCCAACACAGTTAGATTATAGTCTTGAAGAACAAGTAGGGAACGGAAAAATAATAGGAATAGAAACTACTTGGTCACTGCTAGTGATACGTTTGAAAATAAATAAACAACATTTGTAAAATTTTATAACCAAAGTGGTTGAAATCACAAACTACAATGAGCTTGTGTGAAATAAATAACTTTGTAAATATAACAGCAAAACGTTTCCAGGAGCCACTGCCACCAATCCCATTAAGCGGAATGCTGAACAAGCACGGAGGAAAGGTCCGACTCACCTTCAAGCCAGAACAGGACCAACTATGGCTTGGCACAAAAGAGCGCACAGAAAAACTTGCCATGACATCTATTAAAAGTATGTTTTTATGTGTCTCTTGTATTTGGGATATTTCATTTATATTTTCAAACTATTTAAGAGTCCCCCTGCGTACAGGGTTATTGATAATCAGCCTGTGTCCTTTTAAGGGGATGTTAAGTACAATAAATACATCAAATTTTGTCCTAAAGTTAAAAAAAATCTTATTTCAGAATTGAAAATTCAGTTTTTTTTAAATATACAGATCATGCCCTTAGAATAGAATATATTTATTCACCTTATAACCACTTATGTTACACTGGACAAGTCAATCATACAAGTTTATAAGAGAACAAAGCAATCTATTACAATGACAACTTAAACTGATGCAGACTGATTACCACTAGTAACCCTGTATACAATATTACTCAAAAATTAAGGAAAATATAATAACTTTTTGAGTAAAACCAGTTGCTATAGAAAAATTACCCTAACACAAACTTTGTTTCATTTTGGAAAGTACAGCTTTAAGTAGTAACAAGCTGACAATAATAATTATTACATGAATTTGTCAAATCAGAAATAAATATTTTCTTTGTACTTTGCAGGCATCACATCAGAGCCAATCAAAGAGCATGAAGAATATCACATTATGGTAAGTTTCATGTGGAATTCTAATTAGAACACACAAACCTTTGACACACCTGAAGTAAAATTGAAAGTTTGTTTCTTAAAACTGCAGTTCACCTGCACTTATAAGAAATTGAGTTTTAGATTTAAATTTAAACTGACCTACTGTGACAACATACTGACGTTAATAGACAAATGACTACCATGTATTAATTATGCCAAAAGCAATAACATTCATTCAAATCAAACATTTTTTGTCGTTCAAGTTCTGATCTATTTTTAAACTTTTCAGGGACTCCAACTGGGCCCGACTGAGGCTTCTAGGTATTGGGTGTATTGGGTGCCAGCTCAGTATGTGGAAGCCATAAAAGACGCTGTACTGGGCGTGTGGCAGTTCTTCTAAATAAGTCCCCAATTAACTTTCTGTACACCTACCTTCAAATAAACTGATTGGGGTAGTGGCAATATGAAAATTTGTTTTGAATGTAATTCTGTGTCCATAACTAAAATTCGGTACATCACATATAATGGTACCATTTCTTTTGTGATATCAAAATGCCATGTCAATTAAAATTGTCCATTTGGAACCTGGCATCTATCTGGTCAAATTGAGAAATTATTTATTATAATTGTAAGTTCGCATTTTAAGCATTTGGATAAATTGAGTTGTACAGAAGCTAAATTATACTTGCACAATGGTCTTGCATAGCCGTGCAACAATGAGCTTAATGTCCCTCGAGTTACAAATCTGATCTCTTTGTGAACTCTACAATACTGTCAGTCCAGTGAAGACTTGGGTTGGGTTCGTTTTATTCAACATGACTGAAATTGTAACCATGATATTATTGCATGCTTGATGTTCAAACCAAACTTTCACTGGATGTTTTTGATCTTAGAATTAGAGAATAAAATGTTTTAAATATTGTATTGTTCTTTGAATTATCTCAATAGGCCATAAAGCTAAAAAATTTGTATGTACTTATCATCATCAACAGCCCACTAAATGTTCCCACTGCGAGGACTCGGGCCTTCTCTCGCAAGGAGAGAGTTAAGGCCATAATCCACCACGCTGGACCAGTGCGGGTTGGTGATGTATTTATATGTCCACGCAAAAAGTTATACTGCTTTAATTTTTAAGTAGTATTACTAATGGTAAAATACAACTAACGCTCAGGTGACATAGGTCCCTTTAAAAACTACACAACTAAACTGCGTCGAATTAGGTAACGATACGCGCGCGCATTGCAAAAATTCACTGGTCTGGTGAGACTGTTGTCAGCCAACGTCATTATGTTTTTAGGAAGTTGGTGTATATTAAATTTTTTAAAAAATCTGTCATAATTTTTGCCTTGCAAATTTCAAGAAACATATTCGTTACTTTTTGACTATGACTCATACAGTCGTGTAACTCTTCTGTTCACATCTGCCTGGGGTAAAATTTTAACAAGGTTGGCCTTGTGGTATATATCTCCTGCATTAGTCCACGTTTTGGAAAAATGCCAAAGTAGTCTGTTGTTCATATTGTGCCATGGCTGTTTTAATAGGTAAAATGTATATTTTTAAAACAAAAACTATTTAAATTCATCTCTTTATTGAGAACACATAAAATACTGACAAAATTGCATCATCCTTACATTCTAAAAAAGGTAGTTGTACTACATTATCAAATGGCACTAACTAAATAATGAAAGGGACATTATAAAAGTATAAATAGTTTGTATAAATAATAAATTATAATATAAAACATTTGGCATCTCGATATGTTACTAATACTAGTTTTGTACTGCATCTCTTTGGAATATTTTGTTAGCCATATTCTGATTGGACAGTTAGAGAGAACTGTCCTTTAGGAATGGTAGTAGCGTGGTACCACACTCTTGTATCCAGTAGTACTGTAACAAAATAATTCCAGTTAGACAAACATAGTTGAAAGTGTTCATTCTTTTTTTTCAAATTCAATAAATAAGATTTATGTTTCAAGAATATTTATGCAAGCACTTACTTGCTTATAAAATAGTTGTTCAAGAGAAGTTATGAAAAATACATAACATGTGAATAAAAAAATACCAAACTATGTGCACAACCTACAGTTAGCTTTAATTAACTAACAATGGTGGATCCAGGGGTCCCAGAAACTAGGTGGAACACTAATTGATACACACGCATGAATTTATCGCTAGGTTTGTGATTTGATTATGACTTTGTGACCACCTCTGGTGCCAAAGCTATATCCGCCCTTGCACTGAATAAACAAATACCAACCTATATCTCCAGGTTCAACATAGTACTGGAACTTATGGCATTTATGGTCACATTCAGGCACTGGAGCAATGGACCATGTCTTGTTTCCCCTCACTTGCCCCTGCCACATCAGTCTTGATATATAATCCAGCTGAAAGCAAATTTCTTTAAAACAAATGACTGAAGTTAGTTTAAACTAACTTAATCTAAATTGTTACAAAGAAAGTTTTCATAGACTACATAAGCACCATATACTCCTATACTGACATCAAGACATTCATAACAACAATTTACATTTATAGGCTTATACTTGACCGTCACCACAGGCCAGACATTAAACGTGCAGTCTACGTTGGAGCGTGCTTACTTGAAATTAATTTGTCGCGGAGGAAAAACCCGTGCGTGAGTAGAGTCCTGGTGAACCATTCTCACCGACCGTCACGGCCTTGCGTGGTTGCTAACGTCACATAGCAATGCTATGTGGAAGCGATATATTGGTGTGGAGCTATCATTGTCCTCTGCAACCAGATAGCGGTAGGCGACAGGGCCGAAAATCTGACTCGTCGCAAGGAACCAAGGCTGTCCAAATGTGAGGACGTCTGCACTGACTGGTACCGGCGTTCCTTGAGTGTTCAGGTGCGCCAGTGATGGTGAGTTGCCCCTGAGATGTGCCCGAAGACGGGCAAGCATGCCGCAACGAGTTTGCGGAAGCGTTCCTGTCTTATGCAACAAAGGTGGAAGGAACCCCATGGAAAGTCGTCAGCAGGAACACAACTTGTGGCACCGAGTCCATCACCCGACCATCCTCTTAGACGAAAGGGAATGCATTTACTCCAAGTAAAAAAAAAACAAGATTGTAAGTATAATATTTTGTAAGATGTAGTTTTCCTGTAAAAAATCTTACTTACATGCATAACAGCCCCAATCTCATATCCAAAAAATATGTTCTCAGTAGCAGGAAACTCTGCATCTTCAGGTAAAAAGTCAGGTATAGTGTAGTATCTTCTTACTTGGGACAATATGTCAGGATGGCAGTTTCCCCTGGGAATAGGAATCTTATTTGTTACTCAAAAAAGCACTGAACAGAAGAATGGGCCAAAACTAGCACTGAGAAGATCAGTGGAGTTGGATAGGAGTTTGATAGATTTGTAACTATTGGTTGATTCCTTTATCACAAAAAGGTTTGTATTTTATACATATAAAATTTGTTAGACCAAATATTTTAGTCTCATTACTTACCACCCCACATACCAGGGTTTCTGTCCCTGTTCATTCCTAGCTCTAGCCTCTGGCATATTGAACACTTCTTTCAAACTAAACAGATCTGTTTTAAAATTCAGGAATTGGCAGCCTTCATCAAGACTTTCATAGCTGCCTTCGGTCTGCTCATACAGTCTTTTGAACATACTGTAACTAAACTCTTTGGTTGCTCTCCAGTGAGCAATAGCATTCTTGACAATAATAGGTTGAGATGAATAGGCATATTTCTGTAAAAAAATATTATTTACAAAAGTATACTCTATTTTCTTTTTCATTTTCTTATTTGATATTAAACTACCTATTTTACGTAAAATGAGTCACTATTGGAGTTAAACAATTTTCTAAAAGGAGTTGTGTTACCTAGTAAATATCCTCAACAGTAGGTAGGATATTATACAATGATCCTGAGAATGAAGAATACTAATGTGAGGATAAGTATTTATAAATTAAGCTCACCGAAAAGTCTCGTCTAGTGACGTTTTTGAGGATAATGGGTTTCGTCACATTCTCGCAATAGCTACAATCGGCGAGAGGGCGCGTCGCTTCCCACACAAAATAATTACTAGGCAACAAACATCTAGCACTCAGTAAACTGTTAACTGCACTAACGCTTATCAGTGACGATAATAAGGCTATTATTAGTCCTATTATAAACTTCTTTTTAGTTTTATTTTCGGCATTCTTTCTGTATTTGCTAACGTATTCGTATCGTGTTAGCAGCACCTCTTGTAGGCCCCTTGAAGTAGCGCGTATTTGCAAGTTTCTTAATTTTCTTGAAACTGTATCTTTTGTTTTTAGTTTTATCATTGTTTACGTATGGTTCACCAGACTTTCATGTCACATTTTGTGTTTAGTTAGAAATTTTAAATAATTTTGAAAGCAACAGGAAGCTGTATTGTTATTGTTTATTTTTTTAAACAGAAAATGTCTAACTAAAGTCGAAACAAGCGAATGTCACTGTCAACAAAGAATCACTCCATGTTAGTCGATTTTAAATATCATCTCTAATATTTAAAAAAATTAAAGGTTTGTCTATGGTAAATGATAGAATGTTGCCAACACACATTTATTATTTCCTCAGTTTAATTTGTATTTTGCTTCCTAAAAAAATGGCAGGGTGAGTTATATAGAAATAGCAATCAAATTATGGTGAACATTTGCGCCCATAATTATTTTAGATTCTCTTCGATGATCTCGACTGGTTGCAATCTCTTAATCATATTGCACAGCTCATCGTACTATGAACATTATTTCGCCGTTCAAACAACGTAAAATTAAAGAACTGGAATTGTTTTCTGAAGGAAGTTAAGAAATATTTTCATCATAATGTGTTACCGATGAACAAGTTGGGGAAGAGTTTGTTTCCGTGTTTCTGGGAAATGCTTTAGTCTGGTCACCCTGTAACCTGACGCTGTCATGTCAACGAACTGATGAACTTGGCGGTTTCTCCAGTGATTTAGATAAAAAAAACTCCGAAATGCCTCCAAAGAAGCGCGATAAAGACAGCGAAGCTAGCAAAAACTCCAAAATTGATCACTTACAAGCCGACCATGAGTTATTTTTACAAGCGTTCGAAAGTAAGTTTGGTCACCCGCGACCTGTAAGTAGCATTTCCTGTGAATAATTTGCTCTAATGCATATTCAACCGTATTTTGCAGAGCCGACTCAAATCTACAGGTTCTTGCGGACCCGCAATATGTTGTCGGTATGTATTAGATCAATTACGATACCATTACAACTAATTAAAATAATAAACATTGATCGAGTCCTTTTTTTTATTTCTAGCCGATATTCCTCAATAGAACGCTGTCATACATGAAACGGCGAATGTCTAGAAGTAACAAGAGTCGAAATGGATTCAAGGTGGACAGCCTGCTTGAAAAGATCACTCTCAAAAAGAGCACAGAACTCCAACCTAACAGCTTGGGAGGTTACATGACTCTTACCTTCTTAGGATTCTATGATAAGACCTTAGAAGACTCAAGAGATTATCAAGTGAAAGTTGAGACACTATTGTTAAAGATATGTCATAAGAAGAGAAAGGAAAGTTCTTCTGCCATAGTTGAAGTATCGGTAAGTGTTTAATATTGTATTGTATTTGTTTTTTAAAATGGACCTAATCTATTGATGATACGAAATTTGTGACTAGAACTAAATACCAACATGTAATTTTCCTGCATATTTCCTAAGGTTTTTTATGATATTCAGATTACTGTTCAGCTTGATAAATACCAAGTAAATATTTTTATCCATTTTATTCTCCCTGATACTTTCTTTCTATATAAACATTTATTCCTAATTGTGGCTCACCATATCATTAAATATCTGGAGTACTTTCTGCACACAATTTCACTTTTGTAAAACCCTGTTTATTACTATCGCTTGTTTAACTTTGCTCTGTCATTGATTCAGTTGTACCTACAAATTGAGGTTATTTTACTGCTTTCGTGATATGAATCTGATGAAGATGATTATGGCTTAAAATGTCAGCAGAGCACAAATATTTATTCATATGATGCATTAATTTATTTTCTATTAGCTAGTGGCCCCTGTCTAACAACCCATAGCTAAATATATTTTCACAATAATATGTATTTTTACCGTAAATTCATGACACTTAATAAATTTATTAAATGTCCCTTGGGCAACCACTAATTTTAAGAGGATTTAAAGTAGGTAGCCTATTAGGTAATGTAGGTAATGTAATTTTATAAATTTAATTTCATTAAAATCTGTTTAGTTCTTACAATGATATGTGGGAACAAACATACACCCTTACAAAACCACAAAACTGTAACCTTTATATTATTAGTGTGATATTTTATGTGGATTATGTGGATGTCATTTCTGTTTCCATAAAAAAAAACTGAAAAACGACTTGACTGTTTTAATATCTTTCACTAATAGAACTCTACATTATGACTAATGGATCATTGTTAATTAAGTTATCCTGCTCTATAAGCACTTCTAAACTCAAAGAAAATATACATATAATACCCATAAAATTTGTGCATCAAGATTCAAGGTTAGTATGTATAGGTCTTTATTTTTTCTCTGCCAGAATTACTGATGATAGAACAAAATAATGCATAGCTTTGTTCTCTACATTATGTGTAACAATTATAGTTGTCACTAACAATCTTGTATATAAAAAACTGAATAAAAATGCTTTCACTATTCTTATAGTGTGGACACTTTATTATGTCTGTGATTACAAAATCTATTAATATATAAATTTGTGATATAGAAACATGCTATTATGGGTTTAATTATTTTGATACAATTTTGAATTTCTATTTTGTGAATTCATCTAATATAATATATGCGAAAGTTTGTAACTATGTATGGATGTTTCTTACTCTTTTACATAAAGCTAGCGGTTCGAACTGAGATTGCGGCACGAGACCGTAATTCTTCACGGTCTCCGGTCGCAGCGCGAACTAGTCCCCATACAAAGCTATAACATCAAGTGCCTGTCGTGGCGTGAACCGAAGTCTTTAAAGATTATTCTACTTTTAAAATGAATTGAAATTTGGTACATAGATATAGTTGTCTAGAATAACACATACTCTAATTTTATCCCAAAAAACAATGGGATCCGAAACAATGCTGGTTAAATAGCTGGGCGCTGCTTGTAAAACATACAATTGATAAAACCTTTTTAAGTAGCTTAGACATTAACTACCAGACGAATTAGTGTATCACATGTATTGGGCATATTTATTACTTTCAGGTGGGCAGTTGTTCAGTGCCACTAAACCCCTCGACATCAGAGCCTCCAGCTATGGCCTCCGCAGTCAGCATATCCAGTGATACATTCAGCCCCTCACAAGGCCCTAATGTAAAGTCCTACATGCTGATGCTGAGAGTCACCGTCACAAGGGCTGGAACCTCTACTAATGGTGGTGCGAGTACCTCTGAAATCACCAATGGTGATATTGATGGTATTTTATGTTGCAGTTTTTGTTTTTAATTTGAATATTTTAATTATGTATCAATTCAGTTCGCAAACCTATCACAACATAAATTTCTTTAGTCACTGATTGCTTGTTAAATTTATAAACCCACTCAAATATTATTGTAATATTTGACTATGGCATGGAACATGGAATATTTGTGTATGTTTTAGAACTTGAGACTGCATTTTAGCAGTAGAAACTATTTTATGTTTAAAATTGTCTGAAATTATTGTCAACCAAACACTAGTGTAGTGTAGCTATGACAATATCTTCTTGGCCAAGGTTTTGCATTATAAGCACTCTCTCATCATGTGAGAGTCCCAGCAATGAGAAGATAAAGTGGGTTATTTCTCTATTAATAATAAAAATAAACCTTTTTTAAATTTCTCTATTACACATTATCAATTAATATTGTGGTATTGTACTAGATATAAAACATGCTTGTTAAAAGATACTTAGCTTATATAATTTCTACATCCATTGTTTCCTATTTTTGTTTGCTTCTTCTCTTCAAATATTACAAATGGAAAAAAAAATCGTTGGCTGATCTACACATTAGATTAGCTAATTTCTTCATGCTCAAATTCATAATCCCTATTTATTCTGCAGAACCAATACCAAAACGCTTAAAATCCAACCCGGACCACAGCACAGACAAATGGAGCAAGCTGTATGGCAGTGAGCTGATAGTATATGACAAACACAACCGCTGCCTTCTCACTAACGGAGAGTATGATCTAGTTCTCCATGATACCACACCAGGTGGGCGAAGCGCCACTATCGCTCGCTCCCCGCATAAAGCTCTTATGGCACAATGGGAGACTATACCTAGTGTAAGTTATTAAAACCAGCTTCTTTATCACTTTTCTTAAAGTATACTTAATACTTATGGCCTGTTTCTAATTCGCTTGGATATTTTCATAAAAATATAAAAACCATTCATCAAAACTAAAACTATCCTCTCTCTAGTTGGACCAAACCCTACTAATATTATAAACGCGTATGTTTGTAAGAATGGAAGGAGTTACTCTTTCACACAAAAATGACTGAAGGGGTGTAGATGAGGTACATAGATAGATAATGGTCT
Organism: Ectropis grisescens; assembly: GCA_017562165.1. NCBI lineage: Eukaryota > Metazoa > Arthropoda > Insecta > Lepidoptera > Geometridae > Ectropis > Ectropis grisescens. The sequence goes on along the minus strand of CM029777.1, from coordinate 9,101,508 downwards.
GTAACAACACAAAGGCTTGTCTTATCCCGGAAAAATAAAGCGGGATCGGGATCTACGCAGATGAAACTGTGGGGCGCTGCTAGCTATATGCCAACTTTCATGAATATCGGTGGAATTGGTGAAGAATTCACACAAGAATTCATCATGACTGTGTATTTTATATATTAAGGTAGTGGAGGGACGAGAAAGGCATGTGCCTGGTGGTGAGCAACACACTGACTCATAAACAGCACAGTGTCACACAGCTTGTGGAACATGGAAAATATATACGACTACCTAGCGGAACCACCCGAAGAACAACTCGGGGCGCTACTAGTTAAATAAAATTGGCAGTCATAAGAACTGCCGATAGAAGTGAAAACTTATAACTCAGAATTTGATAGCTTACTTTGGAAATGAAGCAGGTTAAACTGGAGGGCGTGGCCATGGTCCCGAGTTTACTAGGAGATTTCTTATAATTTCCGAGCGTGACTCTAGAATTCATTTCAGAGCCCACGAAAAATGTGTCTGGTGCGCACCAAACGAAATTTTCACTTAAAAAATTTAGATTGCAATTAAGTCCTGTAATGTTTTTTTTATATGAGTTTAAAAACTCTAATTTATCTTATACATTTTCCTAAATGAAGGTTTTTATTGCAGGAAAATGACCTACAATCAGATTCAAGTCCGTTCGACGTATTCAAAGTGAGACCACTCCTCAAGTTGAAGCTCAGTTGGAGTCAGGAACCGACCAATGGGCTTGTGAACCGGCCGAAACTCTACCAACAAACCAACGAAAATGGTATCAAAAAGGAACCTGGATCGAGCAAAGAGAGGCCTCAGAAATCTAGTGTTAATGATATTAAAAATGGTAACTATTTTAGATTTGAAATTGAATTGTGATTGTATATTTGGATTGTTTTAGAAAGAAATTTCTGGAGTTGGTTCTCGGAATTGATGGACTGTAAAGATGTATATTCAGTACTTGTATTTCAAAGTCTTGAACATCGCCGCAAAATTGCTAGTTAACGGTGTTTTCTCCATATTACCCTACTTTGGCCTTTTTTCTATTAAACGGCGCAGCGACATCCTATCATGTTTTACGTTCCATAGAATCGAAGAAGCAGGTTTGACTTCATTTTCTGATAAGAATGTCTAGGCTGTGAAATGAATTGCCTGTGTGAGTTTTTCCAAATGGTTCGAGAATTCTTGCGAGTTTTAGGAACGCCAATCATGAAACGATGTCGCTTTTTTCTACAGGCAGTCCGATAGAAAAATGGAGAAAGTGGTATTAGAGGCCTTGACAGACACGGTACCGTCGCTTAGTTAGTAGTTTGTTGGGGCCTTTTCCGCATTTAGACTTTTAATTGCTTGCTTCTAAATTAATTTTTAATTTATGCTTTTAAAAGAACAGCATTTTTTTTGCCTGTATCTTTCAATGTTATTCCAATCCGGTAATCCGTTTTGGTATTTTCCTGCAGGCATGTTTTTATTTGGGCTCGAGGTTTGGGATTAGGGGGGTTCTCATCCATAATTATATTACTGCCTTTGCTCCTTTTGGTCAGTTCATCTGCTGACGGTACCATGGCTTACGAAGAAACGTTCCAATTGTGTTCCGAAACAGTAGTTGTTATTGATATTTCTACTGATCAATAATATAATTATTGTGTGACAGGTGATAAAATCAAAAGCGAAACGAGTGAAGGGGCCAGCGGCGAGCCGAAGCGGCAGCAGATAATCTACCAGTTCCTGTACAACAACAACTCGCGCCAGCAGACGGAGGCGTGCGACGACCTGCACTGCCCGTGGTGCTCGCTCGACTGCGGCACGCTGTACTCGCTGCTCAAGCATCTGAAGCTGTGCCACTCGAGGTTCAACTTCACCTACTTCGTAAGTACACGATCACTAGAACTCATCAACTCGCCGCAGCGAACCATTGCACCACCAATGCATTACCCATACCCTTCCTCCAGGGGAGAATGATCCGGTTATGTCAAACTCGACACGATTAATGCACAAGGTGTCTCTAGTTTCTACACAGGGTTCCGTCCTCATGAGTACCTGTAATCACAACTATTCAATTATTATTATTTCTGAGCATATTGAGTGGTCGAAATTAATCGACGTCGACGACGTCGCGTTCCCTGTAATATTACTCTTTGTTTGTATCACATAAGTATCTTTTGTGAAATTGATTTTAATTTCAACAGCCAATCCCCGGTGGCGCCCGTATCGACGTATCGATCAACGAGCTATACGACGGTTCGTACACGGGGTCACCTCACGACCTGATAGCGGCGCAGGGCCGCGGCGCGGGTGCGGGGCCTCGCGCGGGCCCGACGCGCCGCACCGAGCTCACGCACGTCCTCGTCTGGAGGCCCAGGGGCCCCGCGCGCCGCCGACCGCCCAGACACAGCCTGGCTGAGTTCCTCGAGCTCGATGATAGTGAGGTCGTCGAGGCACAGAGGCCGTATCTCACTGGACATAATAGGTAAACACAATGATGTAGTTTAGTCTAGTGTCTACTTATAATGAGTTCCTAGAGAGTAATGTAATAAAATAAATAAATCAAATTGTAATAACCAATGAAATTTTCATTCAAAACTTTTAAAATGTGTACTAGTAATAAATAGTGTAGTAATGCTCTTTTATTAACTAATTGATGTTTAAATTGTATGTACATATTTATGAATAAGAACCACACTATAACTGCACTGCGCTCGTCTCCCAGAGATATAAGTTTTACCTCTTCGCCCTGTAATTTATCTGGAAACATTGCCCTTTAAACCAGAACACAGTGATATTTACACCAGGCGCGGTCCCAGCCTCAGATTTGGGGGGGGGGTCACCAGTAGAAATAATACAAATAATACTTTAAAATAAAACAAATACTTTACTAGTAGCGCCCCACGCTTTAACCCGCGTAGCTAACAACTAGAACGGGTTCTAGTTGTTTTCCCGCGTTAAAAAATAGTCTATGTACTATTAGATATTTTTAATTTTCTTAGATTTTTAGTTTAGCGTATACGATTTTGGGGGGGGGGGTCATGTCCCCTGTGACCCCCCGCTTCGGACCGCGCATGATTTACACATTACTGCTTTGTGGTAGAATAACTAGCAAACCTGGTGTACCAAAATGTTTCTAAGGCCTTTCAATCTGCTTGCAGCGAAATCCTATTAACCTAGATGACAAGTTACGGCTAGTCTTCGAGGACATCTATCTTGACCACCATGATCTTGACTTGTCACCACCTTGTCCCTTGCCTTAACTCTCTCCTTGCGAGAGAAGCAAGGGCTTACGGCTTTGGCGGCAGGGAGGGTCACATATTCGTGATCACAAAACTATGCAATAAGCACATACACATGCTTTTTACTCAATGGGCCACCTAGGCACTGCACCCAACCCAGGGGGAGTCATGACCCCCTCTTTTACCGCGCTTGGAGAGAGGTCGCGTGTCCCAGCAGTAGCAACATTTAGTACACTGTTTATGCAATACAACAACATACTCTATTTATGACAATAAATTGTATTTATTTCAGACTGTACCACCACACTATCACATGTCTCCCCGTTTACCCGAACGAGCTAGACATCGATTCGGAAGGCGAGACGGACCCCCTGTGGCTCCAACAGAAGACCATGATGATGATCGACGAATTCACCGACGTCAACGAAGGTGAAAAAGAACTGATGAAGATGTGGAACCTTCACGTCATGAAGTACAACTACGTCGGAGACTGCCAGATACCTATAGCTTGCCAAAAGTTCCTACAAATGAAAGGTAAAGAACTCCTAGAGAAGAACTTGTATAGAAATTTTATCCTACACATGTGTTCGTTGCACGATTTCGGGCTGTTGAGTCCTATAGCACTGTACCAAACCATCCAAACGCTTAACCAAATGTTAGCGGACAACGCTGAGGCCAAAGAAAAGATGCGTACGTCGATCAGATCGCAGCGGGAACACTGGCATGCTGTAGGGAAGTATCAGCAGCCAGCTGTTATAGAACAGAAACCGCAGATTGCGACAGCAAAGCTTAACAGCATAGAAGCGTCGCCTTCTGTGAGACGGAAAACATCCAACTTACAAGCAAATAGAATGGGAAGTACGAGTACGAACTTCAAATCAGCAAGCCCCAGTCGAGACCGGCCTGGTGATACCAAAAGAAAAATGTCATCTGGCAGCATACAGAGCCGCAAACGATCATCGATCTCTGAAAGAAAGAGCTCAGTATAGCAAATGTGCTCTAAGTCTTAACTACAGCCCATCGGACTGAAGACTGTTTTAAACGATAGTTATGTTCAACTTGATATCAGTTCTGTAAAGGTCGGTCACATTCATTGTGATTGATTTAGATGAAACTGCAAAAGGAGTGATGCCTTCATATTGGCAGTAAGTTTACAGCAAAATTTTCTTAATATTATTTATTAAATAGAGGTTACAAACATATAGTCTATTTAATCATCTTCTTCTGCCCCTTTTCCCACTGAGTAGGGATGGCACAGCATATACTAACTAGTATTTTAAAGAAATTAAATTTTAATTTCAACGCTATGTTTATCACATTAAAAATGAATTCTGCATGCACTCCTCCTGTTGTGGTTTCAAATCAATGTATTCTATTGAGGAGCTCTATTTTCAATCTTGTAACTGTAAATTTTCGCAGTGCTTCTACAGCCTTGAATACAGCAAATAACTAGACGGTTTCTAAATGACGCTTTCTAAGTCGCAAGAGAGATGTTACATTCTCTTATTGATATATAGATATGCTAAATGTTGATTTCATTTTATTGGTACAATGAATACCAGCAGCTTAACTCAGGAGTTTTAATTTAGGTAGAAAAAAAATGAGCAAAGAGAGATTTCTTTTAGTCTTGGACTCATTGGTCCCATGTTGAAGAACTATAGTACAATGAACTAAATTAGAAGTAAGTTTACTGTGTTAAAATTAATAGAGCTCCCACTCCCCTAATGCTGAGCAAAATTGCTTGTGTCTTTACTATTGCTCGCCCATTGATTTTTCTTACAGAGCAAAAAGCATAAGAGAGATTGTTATGCATTAAATCTTCCAGAACTGATCATTCTGCTTGTACGAAGGCATGGAGATCTTTAAATTATGTTTTTTAATTGGCCATATCACATTAGCTGTTTTATCAAAATTACTAACAATTGTTTATTTTGGTGCGTCGTAAGTTTTAGTTATTCGTTAGTCACGTGTCCATGTAATGGATGATTATGTTGCTAAGTTATGACGTGTTTTAATTCCTCTCCCTCTGATCTTAGATCTCGGTAGCTCGATGTTGAGTCTGGCTTATTTTTTAAGAAACTAATTCACAACTTTGTATAACTGTGATTTTCCTTATTGAATGAACTCTGATCATTATGGATGAGTCCCATCAGCTAGTAGCTATGTTCCATCTTCAACTACCCGACGAAACGAAACCAAAAATATTATGTTGATATGAATTATAAAAAAAAAGGAATCGGATTGTATGTTTAATTTGTGATCACATGCTATCTTCTCTTACTGATTCCGGTAATTATTTTTGTTTTTCTTTCAAAGACAATTTTTTATGACTGATTTAGGTAATAAAAGTCATATATTGTTTTTAAATAATATACGCGCCACACGTAGGTCAGGACTATTTCCTGGAAGGAAGTCACCGAAAATAATAATACTGTGTTAAAATATATATACTGCATTTGTCTAATGCTGGTGCCACACTAACGGGATAATTGACGTTTACTGAAGGTGTACTTTGCACCTATGGTTAACGTCCATTATCCCGATAATTAATTGCAGTTCTCGTTAGTGTGGCCCCAGCATAATAGAAATGCATAATAATTATGTTAGTTCTCCTATGTAAAATAATTTATTCTTATAATTAATTTCATGTAATAGTCAACATTGAACACTGCTTGCTGTGGGACACTAACCATGACTTATTTCTTAAATGTAATAGATTGTAAAAAAAAATAGTTTGTATTGTATCTCAAATCTGAAGGCTTTTTCCAGTATTCTATACAATAAAATAAAATGTTGAATGACTAAAGAGGGTAAATTTGACTATGATATTAATGTTATCCTAGTTAGATACTACAAAATAGACTAAATTGATACAAAAAGAATATATTGTTTGATGGATGATTATAGAAAAATGTATGCCCGGGAGTTTAAAAAAGCCTCTTTAAGGTTGTTATTCAAAATGGACTAAAGAAATCACACTTTTGTATTAAGTGATTGAGATTAAACAAGACAGTTTCAATACCCCAAAGAAATTTCTCCTTTATTATAATGAGCGTAGAAGTGAGACTTCATTGGTCTATTTTACAGATAATCACCCTATGTGGCTCTTTTAAATAATTGACATTTTACATTATATTATTAACTTTGAAAAGACTGCAGGGTAAATGGGGCTTCTACAATATTAGTGTGACATTTGTCAAGGTTTTTATAAGAATAAAGGTGTTAGTGGACTTGTACCGTGCAACTCGAAAAAAATAAACATTCAATGGGTCTAAAAATACTACTTTAACAGAAACATCCATTTATAATAGCGGACTATTAAAATGATGAAAATGTGTTCATCTATTTTGAAAGTTAGGAATGCATAATTCTTAAATTTTAACTTAAAGTGACGTTTTTAGATCCCTCAGAAGAACTTAAATTCGTATTTGGTATACAATTTACCGTGGCCGCATAAAAGTAGACAGCGCAAATGAACCAAGCTTGCTACAAAATGCCCTACTCTGATACATAAAAATGAACATGTTTTTTTAAATAATAAAATTAGACTGATTAATTTGCCCTATGAATGAAATACTAAGCTAATATACGGTATACTGATTGATCACATTTCTTTTTCTTTCCTACCATTGTAAAATGTGCCTACGGTGTACGAATTTAAGCCCATATTTCAATGCACGTTTTCTATATTACGAGATTGGTGCGGTAATCGGCTTTGATCTTAATACTCTTATTTGTAAACATTTAATAGAGACATTTTAGTAAACATGTTTTCATCCATTATCACATTAGAGAACGAGGCATTTTCAATAATATGCTAATAGAACTGTCAAAAACAGTATCAAATATCACCAAGGGTGGCGCCAATGTTTCATTTTTAACCGACTTCAAAAAAGGAGGATATTCTCAATTCAGTTATATGTTTTTTATGTTTAATATGCGATAGCGTCGCCAATTGTAAATCAATTGTTTTTTAATATGAACAGAAAACAACTAAAATTTGCTTCGTTACTTAGTGATTGCTTCCTATACTATTTGGTGGAATGCCTGAATTTAATTTTAAATTGAAGTGGGTTTCGTTTTTTCTGAGAATATAAATTATGTTAGAGAAGTTTTATAAAATGAAACATTGGCGCGCCACACTTGACGAAATTGAGAACTTTTAAAGAATCTTTGACAGATCTATTGACGTCCGGAAAAAGCCTCATAGCCGTCAAGCATTAGTTGTCGAACGACATTTTGAACTAAAATGTTTTTTTAAGATGTTTATGAATTAAAAACGTAGTTTTTGTTTTTTTCGCTAACTGTTGTCTCATAGCTATACCTATGTACCTAAACCCTTATGCTGTATCTCAATCGGGGATGTGCGAAGATGCAAAACGATTTGCAGTAGGTATTGTTTAATTTAGAGTTTTGTTTTGAACGGAATAAGGATCAACGACAAGAAGATTTCTGTACTCGCTATCTCAGTTGCTTTAAGTAGGTTCTAACAATGACGCGTTTTTCTGTAAATAAACCTTTCAAATATAGTTCTTAATTTCGCCAAGTGTGGCGCCGACATAAATGTAAATTACGTTGTCTGTCCGTGATGAGCTTCTGAACTACTTAACCGATTTTAATCAGATTTGCACACCGTGTGCATTTTGATCCAACTTGAAAGATAAGATAGTTTTTTGGTTCGTCATTTTCTTTCTTGTTTGGTCTTTACATGTCACTATCCGAGCGATGCCAGAACGGACAGCTAGTTTCTCAAATAAAATGAAGTATTGGCGCCACCTATGGTGTAACTGAGAACTATCGACTGGCCTCGTGGCTTATAGTCCGTTCCACGAAGAGGTGTAGAAAATGTAAACAAAGGTGCTACCATAACATAAAAATCGTTTAACCTTAGTATTTTTCTAAAACTGTCTTAAAATATTTTTCACTAATATGATACGAATTTACTGTGATCTTAAATACAACATACTTGGATTTGTATTGATCACATAATTATTTATTAACTTATCTTGAAAGTTGTAAATAGTAATAGTAGAATGTGGTAGATACGGTTTTAAACAGTGGCAATTTGATCTATGGTTCTCAAACTGCGAATCCCATCGAAACATAAATGTGAAGTAAAAGACAAGTTCAATATTATATGATATGAATATGATATTAAAACCAGCCAAGCTCATCAGACTGCTTTTAATAATCATCATAAATTATATAAACAAATCATATATTTAAGTATTTAAAACTAGTCTATGTTATTATAAATAGATTTTAGAACTGACCATTTAGATCTCTATTCTTTAGTCGTTGAAGTCGACAAACAAGGCATATAATATCATAATACAGAACTTTGATCTCACTTCACTGGTATACGCATGTTTCTGATGAGATACCATTACTTTTTGCACGCAAATTATAAGACGTTTACCTAATGAACCACCAAATAATGTCTATTTATTCGCAAGAAAATCTACTAATACTTATTATAAGTGCAAAAGTTTGGATGTACGTTGCTCAATCAAGTTGAAACAGCTAAACGGCTCAGGTTTAAACGCGGAACACGGTTAGATTATGATCTGGAACGCATAGGTATAAGTTTATTTTTATGGAGGGAAAATTACGGAAAAGGGATCTAAGCGGGTAAATTTGCGGGACGCTGCTCACATAAGCAACCCACTAAAAGTTCCTTGCTGGGGCTATAATTCTTTCGTGTTGGTAGTGGAGGACAAACCTCTCTGACCTCGAAAATTTTTAGGAACATGCCAGTTTGCTCAAGATGTTATCTTTTACCGTTATGAACCGCTCATGAATTCGAAAAAGCAGAGGTGGGCGCGAGATTAGAACCAGGCACTGCATCTGCGTATTGGCGTGACAAGACCACCCGAGCTGAGCAATAACTTAATCTAAAATAATAAATGTAAAAACAACATAATGTAAAAACAGAACGCTCATTAACAAATTTGTTTGAATGTTAAAATCTTATATTAGGATAGATGAAAACACTACCCAGTATTCGATACGTTTTAAAATTAATTGCAACAGCATCTAAGGCAGTAGAAATTAATTGCATTTTTGAATGAATTACATTTACCACTCTTATTAAAAAAATGTCCAATGGGGTACTTAATACTAAATTACTTAATAAAAATTTGAATCTTCTCAGCATGGGTAGGAATAGTGCCACCAATATCTTTTGTGTGCCACCATTTGTTTTGTCATTTTACTTACCTTATTTGTTTGTTACGGAATCAAGTATAAGGGCCACGTTAGCTATATACTCCGACTGGATTGCTTTTTTTAGTTCAAATATAAAACGTAGATCAATAATTATAACAAGGAATAGTATATAGGTTACCACTTATATAGGTACAGTACCACTTTTTATTAAGACAAAATAATAGCAATGGCAGCTACACAGGTAGTAAGAACTACACTAGTGATGTGCTGGAATGTGAAAAAAGTACATGCAAGGATACAGATCTGAATATGGATATATACACGAGTATTTAAAGCTGCGCTAGTAGGCTCATATCAGATTTGGCTGGGCAGGGCGAGAAAAAACGTAGTGAAGGTGAGTGTTGATGTACGTCAGAAAAGGGATCCTTAAACCTACGCCCGAGTCACAAGTCTCGGGATCTACTCGGGATTTCTCTCTTTCTGCCACACGATGGACCCGGCACCCGCACGTTAAATCCATGGAAAGCTAAGAAGATCGTCTCATATATATGTAGCTCATTAAATTTAAGTTTACTAAAAAGTCAGTCATTTCACATACATAATGAAAAAGGAATTTAAGTGCTACATAACAAAACAAAGCTGTACTTAATAATTAATATTAAGAAAAACTGATTATATTTATTATTTATGTATTACTTAATGTTTTAAACTTATGCGCACGGACTTATTGGATTATATTTAACCTTGTTATGTGACGAAAATCTAAAAGGGCAAACAGAGGCGCTTACAACGAACTATCTTCTAAAACAAAAGTTGAGAAATGCTGGTCTGTCATATTGAGAGTGACATTGATTTGTTTACATTTTCTTCACCTCTTCGTGGAACGGACTATAGTGGGTAGTAACTCTGCCTGCGAAGCCGAGGGTCGTGGGTTCGAATCCCACCCAGTGCAAATATTTGTGTGATGAATTCAAATGTTTGCACTGTGTCTGGGTGTTTCTATTTATAATAAGTATGTATTTAAAACTATATAAGTATTATATCAGCTATCTGGCCGCCATATTACAAGCTTTGCTTAGTTTGGGGTCAGATGGTGTTGTGTGTGAATTTTGTCCACCAATATTTATTTATTTGTCCACCAATATCTTTGACAGGTCTATTTGCGTTTTGGTAACGCATCGTTACGATCTCATGAGTATATAATTACACCAAAATGCTTGTCTGTTCAAATAGAAATTGATTAGAGCTGGCATGTTCGCAGTACACAAAGAAATGCAATTAAATGACAGGATGTCAAAGTCAAAAGTATACATACCAGTCTAATTAGTTTGTTAGGTATGTTATGGAAAAATGTGGGACTCGTATTTTTTAATTTTTTTGTTTTGCAAATTATCGAAAATTTACATGATATAGATTTATAGTACCTAATGTAAATTTCCAACAAATAGAAGGTTGAGCATACTTCTAATGAAGCACCTAACAGATTAATTAGGGCGAGCACGGGTCTCTGAAGTACAAGCTTCTAGCTTAGTTCGGAGATTTGAAGCTCATCATCTTAATGTCAACTAGCTACTACTATCTTTGTGTAGATCATCAAACTGCCGCAGGTTGTGACGTCACTCTATCGTAAAAATCGTACCATAACGTGACATCACTCGCAACTTCTAAGTACTGTATCTTCGTCGCTTTTTGTTTGAGAAACAAAATAAAAACGACGTGTTTAATATTTTTTAATAATCCGATTAATCAGTAAATTAATTGGTTATTTATTCATCTCGCCTATTATGTCATGTCAGTGTGGTATGTGTAAACTGTGCACTCCAGCTATGTAATCTAGCTTAGAACTATAATTAAACTTACTGCCTCGTTCTTAGCTCCTTCGCACATCCACGGTGTCACGCAGCCCTAGCAATTGTTACTCTGGTAACTATTTTATAAATAAACCCTTATTTTAAATAAGTAAGTTATACATTTAATTGATGTAATATAAACATTTTGATTTACTCTTTCATCATTGTGAATGTGATGCTTATTATTGAGATCCAATTTTAGTTTTTTTTTGTACTTGTCAAACTAAATTCCAGTTATTGGTACTTATGATGAAATGAAATATACCTAATGATTATTTTTAAAAGTTTATTTTATTTTTAATCCAGTATAGCTATTCTACTGTCGTCGTTATTAAATTGGTTTTAGGTCTGCTTGCAAACGCCGTATTATGGGTTCGAATCCCACCCAATCAAGTCAATATTTGGGTGGTGAAAACCAAATAGAAGTTATATAGCCAGACAGTGGCCTTATGTATGATAAGTATTTATTTTCAATGTCTTACATCAGCTATCTCCGATTATATAAGATTTGTTTAGTTTAGGCTAGTTAGCGCCCAACAATATTAAAAACGCGAACTAAATACATTGTACATGTTGGACTGATCATAGCAATGAGTTATTTCCATACAAGTAGCGCCCGTGGGTTTACCCGCGTAGTTCTCGGTCCCGTAACTTGCCCGCGACAAAGTAACCTATAAGTACTATTGTAATCACAGATGATTGTAATCCTTACAATGATGTAACGGCACCTATTTGCAACGCGTTCTGTTCAGTCGTTCCGACGAGATTGAGTAACATATATCCAAATTTTCGCATTTAAAATATTACTAGGAATAGCTTTTAGTTTAAAGTAGTAGTTTAATGTATAGGCTTCTACGTAGGCCGCTCGTCAACCTCCTAACAAAAGACTAGACTCAACTTATAGAATAACACTTGGCTGCCATCTCGCTTGATGGCCTGATGAAGGGAGTAAGGGACGATATCGTCTACAACGGTGCGTGCTTACCTAGAAGAAACATCATAGATACATACCGTGACGTCATCGTACACTCAAGGTTTGAAAACACCAAGGGAAATAACCGCTCAGGCAACGTATTTCACAGCCTAGACGTTCTTATGACAAAATTAGAATCAAACCTATTCGAGTCTCTAGAACAGGGGTCACCAAATGGCGGACCGCCGACCCATTGTGTGCGGACCGAAAAAATATCGACGTAATGTCAATAGCTTGCACCAATTTCATTCCAAACCTCTCAACTAATTTTGATACGGGGCCCCTTCAAGACTCGCTACTCCACTGAACAACACGATTCGAGGTTCGAGGTAAGAAAGGTTCTCTTTCTTTATTTTATAGATATAGGTACCTATACTTTTATCATTTTTCTATCGGACCTTGATCGGAGCGATCGTAGGCCGAAAAAGCCACATCGCTTTATAGTTACGTTCTAGAGTAGGGTCACCAATTAGTTTCGCTCGGGGTCCATGTTAAGAAATGAAATAACCTTCGCGGTCCCCGCATTGCATAAAAAAATTAATAAAGGTAATTACGGAAATTATAAAGGTATCTTTGTACTTATCAACGACAAAAGTGTCATGTTTCTCTGTCTAAACAGATATCTGTTATGTGGGAGGCCCAAATGAAGAATAAAGATTATGGATAACATTTTCAATCAACTGTTTTTTGCTTAAACACGTTAGGGGCTTGTGTAGCTTAGGGGCCTGTATCACTAATACGGCGATAGCTACGCTTCTCGTGTTGCTATTACAGCTACTTTCCTATTGTTATTGTGGGAACTCCATTATTAATTTATTTGTGTAATTATTTTTAATTGTAATTTCCATATATATTTTAACTTCATTAACTACAAACTTAAATTTGTATAAACTAATTTCAGTTGATTAATTTGCATTAGGTATAAAATAATGCGACGGCGAATGCACGCCAGTTTTAGCTCCCGTAATTACCACGTTATTAATTTCTTTTTATCTTAATATTCTTATTCTGTTGTATCTATTGCATCTTTTGGAAACAGTAAAATATCGAAGTTAGATTAATCCGGTTATTTTATTTAAAGCCTGGATAGATAAAGGTTAAGTACAAAATAACTTCATTATCTACCTCATTATCAAAGAAAAGTTTTTATACAACGTAGGACAGAAAAAGTATTGAAAATTAGAACTGTCATTATTGCGACCCAAATAAAAAAGAAAAATGGAAAGCAGTTTGACAAAGCTTACAGACTGAAATTTGTTGTTTTAAATATGTCACACACGAGGAATTCAAACAAATTACCAGATAAAATCCGAACAGACATACAAGCAACTAGGAGCAATCATGACGAAGGTACATTGTAATGGTGGTTCTCCTGTTATTGCTGTGTTTAGACCGTGATCAGTCGAGATACGTTCTGTATGAGCTTGGGTCAACGTACCACCATGTTACCTACCGGGTAAAACGTAGCTAGGATTATGTTAAACTACCAGAATGAACCAATATCTACGCATACCTATCTCAATCTCCTTGATTAGTAGCAAGGAACTGATGTAATTTGCCTAGGGACTACCTACTTAGTTTGTGAACACACAGATTTATAAATTTTATCAATTTCCACTATCGTACAACAAGGAACAATATTAAATGATATCTTTATCAAATTATTCTTACGCGCTGTTCTTGTTAAAACAGCGTGGAGTGTCTTTTATTGTTAAAACCTGCCACTTAAAGATTGTTATCCATACTAACTAAAAGTATATGGGGAGAGGTATACTTTGTTATGGCAAAACTCTTTGTAGTAGGTATTCGTCTGGGGAAGTACCACACTTTTGCCAGTTATTCGCCAAGTAAGTAGTGTGCAAATATTATTGTACATATTCTGGTTTCAAGAGTAAAACTTCCAGAGTTATTACTGAGGAAGGAGAAACTTATCTCCTTACACAGAGTGACGAGCGCAGTATAGAGCAAAGCAGTGATTAAGATTCTTCATCTTCAAATAACTACGTGGCACTGTGGATGTTACGGCCGGGAGTCATTTCTTACCAAGAAGCATATTATTTATTAATACATTATAGGATACATTAGTATTTTTTGTCTCATCAGTCTGTATATATAATTAAATAAAAAGTAATTGTTATTTTATTTTCAGCACACATAACCGCTAACACTCCTGAAAGTTGCACTTACGCTGGTAAGCTGTCAAATGATTTAGTTCACTTTTTAAGCCTGAATTTTCCACTCCTACATAATCATACTTACTGATGTCGAAAACGCCACCATGCAAGAATAAATAAAAACTCGTCGACACTATTTTACAGGACACCATTACCCAAAACTAAACAAGCTTGCACCATAGAATAGATAATACAGAATAGATAATGCTTGCACTATGGAAGCTAATTTAATTTATACATTTACTTATAATTTGAAATACCTCTATATTTCTAATTATGATACACAATAAAAATGCATTTACTTATAATAAGGAAACCTAAAATGTTGATTACTTCTAGTGACCGTTTCAAAGAAGCCGACGAGCCAAGAAGCTCTGTGTTCAAATCAAAGGTCATTCATAAGCATACACTCGACCGACCAACTCTGCCAGATCGCTGACACAGACAGCGCCCTAAACCTCGAAGAATGCAACGTGGAAGTCCTCAGCCTAAACGAGGTGTTCCCTTCTACATCCGAAGAAAGCCTCTCCAACGACGACGACATATCTGTTCAAAAAAGTTAAGAATCCGAAAAAAGGCGGGAAAATTCGAACCGAAAATGCAGCGAAAACCTCTTACGTACCAATGAACAGTAAATCGGTGACGGGGGCGAGGCAAAAAGATATAGCGGAAGGTCAGACCTCGGTGTTTTCAGATTTCGACATCCCAAAAAATACGCTACATGTTGTCGGCAGCAACCCGGGAGAACCTAAGATGTCTTATCAGGATCCACCAAAGAAAATATCCAAAACGGTTAGCATTCTATCATACTAATATTATAAAGGCGAATTTTGTGTGTTTGTAAACGTGGGAACAAACTTACGGCTACGGCTCAACGGAGCTGAATGAAATTACAGACGTAAAATAACATTACTTATCTGCATTAACACATGGAAGACTAGTTTTCTATCCCGTTAAAGTTGGTGGTTATTTAGCGGTGGGGCGCAACTAGTTGTGTATATTCTCAAGACATTTTATTGGTAACTTGTAGCCCCCGCGGGTATTCCCGATTCCCGCATAGGTAGTTTCTGTTCCCATAATTATCCCGCGACAAAAAACACTGTTATTCCAGACTATTCTGATCTGTATCGTATGCATGTATAAGTACCAAATTTCATCCTGCAGTTTTTACATGAGAGCATCAAACATCCATACGTCTGTCCATCCATACATTCCAAGAGCTGGTATCAAATTTTGGGCAGGTATTTGAGGCAAGCTGAAAACTTGTCACCTCTCCTATTGTACCTACCACAAAACGGAGGCGCAGACCTGGTTGGCGAGTAGCGGGGGAAAATGAATCCCTCGACTTGAAGACAGCAAGATTGTAACAATCGGGAAAACCCCACTCAGGCAACGCATTCCATAGCCTAAACCCTCTTACCACAAAAGTGGAGTCAAACCTCTTTCGAGTCTTTGGTGCGTCAACCATGAAACGATGGTCTAGGTTAGCGAGCAAAACGACGAAAAAAGGACAACAAATTCTAGGCCACCGTAGTCGTAGGTAACGATCAAAATTTCGATAGTTAATTTAGTCCCTCTGATCCTTCAGAGGCGTAGTTTATAATTTCTTAGGAGTTATATCTAATATATAAAATTCTCGTGTCACAGTTTTCGTTGCCATACTCCTCCGAAACGGCTTGACCGATTTTGATGAAATTTTTTGTGCTTATCCGGTATATATGAGAATCGGCCAACATCTATTTTTCAACCCCTAAATGTTAGGGGTAGTCCACCCCAAAATTTTCAATTTTATTTTTTAGACAAAAATTTTAATTTCTATTTTTTTATGATGCAACACACAAAAATACATACAATCCTCAATTTTCACCCTTCTACGATGAACCCTTATTTTTTAATAGCCATTTTAGTAATTTAATCATCGGTCGATAACTTATTAATCGTCATTTAATTAGTTATCCCCGCCAGTTGTCTATAGGTGTCACTTCTGATCCAGTAACCAGCACGATAATTTGGGGATCAAAAGTAGCCTATAGCATATATATAGTTTGAACACTAATCTCGGGAACTACTGAACCGATAAAAAAAAATCGTTCACCGTTCTTTCATATTTATGTACGTAATCCTTGAATGCTGTAGGTTATATATATGTACCACGGGCGAAACCGGGGCGGGCCGCTAGTCTAATATATAAAATTCTCGTGTCACAGTTTTCGTTGCCATACTCCTCCGAAACGGCTTGACCGATTTTAATGAAATTTTTTGTGCTTATATGGTATCTATGAGAATCGGCCAACATCTATTTTTCATCACCCTAAATGTTAGGGGTAGTCCACCCCTAATTTTTATTTTATTTTTAGACAAAAATTTTAATTTCTATTTTTTTATGATACAACATACAAAAATACATACAATTCTCAATTTTCACCCTTCTACAATCAACCCTTATTTTTTAATAGCCATTTTAGTAATTTAATCATTTTTCATCCCCGGTCGATAACTTATCAATCGTCATTTAATTAGTTATCCCCGCCAGTTGTCTACAGGTGTCACTTCTGACCCAGTAACCAGCACGATAATTTGGGGATCAAAAGTAGCCTGTAGCATATATATATCTAATATATAAAATTCTCGTGTCACAGTTTTCGTTGCCATACTCCTCCGAAACGGCTTGACCGATTTTAATTAAATTTTTTTGGGCTTATCCGGTATCTATGAGAATCGGCCAACATCTATTTTTCATCCCCCTAAATGTTAGGGGTAGTCCACCCCTAAATTTTATTTTTTATTTTTTAGACAAAAATTTTAATTTCTATTTTTTTATGATACAACATACAAAAATACATACAATCCACAATTTTCACCCTTCTACGCTCAACCCTTATTTTATTAGGAAATTATTTAAATGGCAAAACAACGTTTGCCGGGTCATCTAGTATATATATAGTTTGTACACTAATCTTGGGAAGTACTGAACCGATTAAAAAAATCGTTCACCGTTCTTTCATATGTACGTAATCCTTGAATGCTGTAGGTTATATATATGTACCACGGGCGAAGCCGGGGCGGGCCGCTAGTATTATATATATATATATATATCTTAATTTCTTATAATTTCTTGGGCTCCCGTTGGTAGGGGCTGCTACTTTAATTTTAACGATGAAATGCCGATGAATGTAGAACAGCCTTACGGTATATATGACGTGACTAAAGTATGTTCCAGATGAAGAAATTCCTCCGAAACATCGACAAGCACAAGAACGAGCAGAATGCTAAGAGCGGGGAGAAAGCGCTGAGCAAGCTGACCACCACGCGGGGCATCCTCAAGGACGGCCGCTGCGGGCCCGAGTGCACCGGCGACTCCGTGCACTCGCCAGAGGAATACAACCGTAAGCAGATTTTATAGCCGAGCCTTAGTAGTAGCGGTGGGGCTCTTTGCAGAGTACGCCTGGGGAAGCACCACACCAAGCAGAAGCGTGGAAATTTTATAAAAAATCACTATTCAAAAAAGCCTATTTTTTTTATAATATTGAGTGACGAGACCAGCAGGACATGACCCTGATGGTAAGCAACATGTCTGCCCTTAACAGCACCGTGACACGCAGCTATTGGAATATCAAGAGTGCAAATCATTATCTTGCACTGCACTGAACTCATATTCTTCTCGTGACCACGGCGGTTGTAACGCTGTCGAAACGTCGAGGTAATAATACCGCGAAGTTACGACTGGTCTACTCGGGAACGCAGTCCACACCGCCGCAGATCGTCACCAATGGCGCTCGATAATCAGGGGGGGTCATAGGGGACATGACCCCCCCGAGAGAAAGCCCCAAATCGTATAAGTACGTTAAACTAAAAATCTAAAAAATATCTAATAGTACATTACTTACTATTTTTTAACACGGGTAAACAACTGGAACGGGAACTACGTGGATAAAATCGTGGGGCGCTACTAGTAAAGTATTTTTACTCGATTTATTGTAATCTTGCTGAATCTGAGACTGCGTACCTACTGGTGACCCCCTCCAATATTCGAGGCTGGGACCGTCCCTGATCCCAGCAGTGCGAACATTTAGTGGGATACTTAGGTATGCTTAGTCCTGGGTAGTGTTATCGGAATTTACCTACAAAGCTTTTTCCTCCACAGCGGAAGACCTTTCACTCCCAATAGACTTCAGTCATCACAGCCACTACACAAAACAAGGACCCGACAAGTCTGTCAGTTTCAACACTCAAGTCGTGATCATCCACTTCACCGGCGATCTGTGCGTCGGCCAAAGCGTCGAGACGCTTAGCAAAGAAAAAGATCAACAAGCGAGAAATTCCGAACTCAGAAAAACATTTCTCACCAAATATAACGAATTTTGGCCGACGCAAAAATAACTCGTAAGTGCATAATTTAGCGTGCAAATATCAAGATAATTGCGACTTGTGATGTGACAAAAATTCAATCCAGACTTTTAATATTGTTGTTTAATATATTTCGTCCATTTTGTGCTGACCTGTGTCTGAATGGTTTTTCAAAACGAAACATTTTTCTAAATATACATCCTAAGTTATTATACTTAATTGTTGTTATTGTATTGTGTACGTTTTTAAATTATGGCGTTAATTGTTGTTTGAAGTTGGATAGGTTAACTGTTTTATTGTATAAGTTCGTGTCATGTAAACTTAGGAAAGTTAAATTGGAATTAAATATTTTTGTACAACGTTTTTTGGTTTAAATTCTACGGGAAATACAAAGTCATCGATCAAATCTGTACCTACTATACAATATAAAGCTAAAAAGTTGATTTGTTCGAACGCCCTACATTCAGAAATTACTGGACCAATTTCAAAATTCTTACACCGTTGGAATGTACCTCCTAAGTGCTATAAATATGTATGTATATGTACCACCGGCGGTAGTTGAGCAAAATGCAGCGAATAAAATAAATATAGCATAAATCCACGACTACCCGAACTTTGCTCTTTGTAATGTTAGAAAAGCTGATTTAAAAAAGCACATCTACGAAACGCTTTATAAAACGCGGTTTACCATTTTTTATAAAAAAGCTCATTTAACACTATTTTCGTTTATTTCCTGGTATTTATTTCGTTTCTTTTCGTATTGGTGCCTTATTTTTAAAGATATTGCCTACAACAGACGTGAAAATCAGTTATCAGAAAATACGTGAAGTAAGTAATGTGTCTTCTGGACCCCATATCTTAAAATTGGCCGTCTAAGCAAGTTAGCGGGTAAGCATGTGTTCTTAGTACGTACTAACTCTACTCAATCGTCCACATTTCATCCATCAGAAAATACGTGATGTCTGGCGGCTTTGGGATATCGGACTATAAATAGGTAGGCGGGCTTATTCTAGATCACGTCATCAAACATTTCAGGCGAATTGCGGTCCAACAAAAGAGTATCTTCAGTAGAAAACGATTAGCCTGGATCTTGAATAGGTTTAACTCGAAGAATACACTATGTATTTCAAGTCGAGAGTGAAACGGTTTCTTCTAAACACGCGCCATCGGCTGCTTACTCACCGTCCATCTCCTGAGACCACCTGGTTGAACCGTGGAAAGTATTTTTTACAACGGCTCACCTCTCTGATAAAACTTGAAAGCCCCTAACTTGATATTGGTAATGGTACACCTAAGAAATACATGTACCGGTTCGATTAGGGTCTATCACTGAGATTTGACTTCGGATGGGTTTGGGTGAGCCGTTGTAAAAAAAACTCCACGGTTCCCCCAGGTGGTCTCAGTGGGGGACGGTAGATGACTGGTTCAATCGTAGACCGATTAGAGTTTCAAACTTTAAATAAAAATATCAGATTAATTAACAATATAACATCTTTATTAAACTAAATTCTACTAAGTACTTATCACAGTTTAGTTTGGTTTCGAGGTGATTTTCCAGAGGACCAGCTCTTTGACTCTGTCGTATGTGAAGTATTTGGGGAAGTCAAGCGGTAACTGCTCTACCTTCCACGTGGAATGAATGTTTTCTGTCTTTACCTGAAACGAAATTAACGAAACGATATAATACAGTAAGTACCTCGGCTTAGGCTTACGGTACCCCGTGTTACGTAAATTAGGAGATACGCAGTTTCTCATTTACCCACTCCGCTCTGTTAGTCCTCGATTAGGATAAGCTCAAGACTTTTTTTATAGCATAGAGTGACGAGACGAGCAGGACATGTGCATGAGTAAGCAATATACCTGCCACATAACAGCACTGTAACACGCAGTTATTGGAACATGAAAAAAGAAATTAGAAAGCCAAATTCTGTTCAGAATTCTGTGACATTTTGTTGTATTATTCAAGAAATGCCTCGATTTATTTTATTTACAATATAGAGTGACAAAACGAACAACACATAGCTTGATAGTGTGTGCCACGAAATTATTTGAACATAAAGAAAACAAATAACTGTCTAACACTGTGCAGTCTGTGCAGTTACTCAGAGATATAAAATTACTAATCTATTTGGCTCGTATTTTTTTCTGGAAACATTTCCCTTCAAACCAGAACACAATAATGTTTTTACATTACTGCTTGGCGGTAGAATAACTTATAGTCCGTTTTATTAACAAACGAGTACTGAGTAAGTCTCTTGCACATTTCCGACATGGAGAAAGTGAGATGGGCCATTGGTCAGGGTAAGGCTTGTTCTTATTTCGAAATTGTTAAGGCTCATTTATATTTCATGCTGCTAAAATTTACTGTGGAGAAATACGCTGCTCATTATTAACCCCCGACCAAAAAGAGCCAGAGGTGTTCAATGTCTGCTGGCTGTGTGCGTGTCTGTCTGTGACATCATAGCACTCAAACGGATGCGCTGATTTCGATGCGGTTTTTTTTCATTTGAAAGTTACTTTACTTGCGATGGTTCTTAGCTATGTTTGGTTAATATCGATTCAAAATGGCCGCCGCACGCCGCTACAAAATGGCGGATAAAATATTTCTTGACAACCTCCCTCAATATGGGTATCAAATGAAAGGGCTTGACTATTTAAATACTATGCACTATGATAAATTTCAAATTCAAGATGGCAGCCACTAAAAAGTGACGAATTACATTTATTTTTCACTACTCCTTCAATATAATATCAAATGAAAGGGCTTCACTAGTAGAATTTTGTACATATTACAATTATGAGGTATTTTAGTATTAAAATAAATGTGGTTCCTCGACTCGTGGTTAACGAATCGAGTTTCGGATTCATTTCATGGTAGGATTGACCACGACCATATTACCTACACGTGAGTTTCCCATTAACTCAATTAAATATATTAGAGGTAAATCAAAATGTTGTTCTTGTTTTATCTCACCTTATCGAGTAATGTGAGGAATGTTTCGTAGCACGGCGCTACAGAGTCCATGTGCTCTATAGTGAACACGTATCGCTTCTCTAGCACCACGTACAGTGTCTTCGGAGGACTTGTGTTTAATATCTTCTGTATAGTGGACACGAACGCGGCGGTTAGGTCGTCGTCATATATCACTGAAAATTGGAAAAAGTTTGTATTATTGGAAGGAAGTTCTTTACGGCAGGCTTGGAGAAGCTACTGATTTTACTGTGCAACAAAACTGAAAACATGTCAGACTAAAATTGTAAGAAAATTTATAACGGAAGTGACGTGTACAAACTGCCCATGACCAGTGTTACCAACTTTATTTTTTAAATTATCGTACAATAAATAATGAAATAAAGCATTCTTTTTTACAAATTGTATTGCTTGTATATTGTTCGAAATCACTTCGATCCTACTTGGGTTGTTACAGTTAAAATTATTGGGCATTTTGCAGAGTTGAAATTAAAGCAATAAAACCACTGGACTTTATCAAATTTCTATGGGAACAATCTTATTTTGAAAGAAAACACTGGACCGTATTATAGTCTACGCTGTCTGTCCATATTTATGACACCAGGCCGTATCTTGTATCTCATGAACTGTGATAGTTAGACAGTAGATATTTTTAGAGATGATTCTTTTCTGTCACTTACACTACACAACTAATACACTAAACAACACTAAAAATATGATAAATTTTTATTAATATTTAAGGGGTTCCCATACAAGAAACGTGATTTTTTACCTTTTGTAGATAGAGAAGGTACGGGACCCTTCGAGCACGAGTCCAACTCGCACTTGGCCGGTTTAATATACATATGTATACATACCATCGGCAGCTATAACAATGTCTGTCGCTCTCACTTCGTGGGCCAGGGCCGGACTCCACTCGGCCATGAAGTCCAGGGGCATCACTCTGAACTGAGACTTTATGAACTTAGCGTTGTACTTCGCATTCAGTCTGATCAGGTCTATGATTCCGCCGACGTCTAGATCTGAAAACGCGCCGAAGTTTTCATATTTTTTTTTTTTTTTTAGTTGCTTTGAGCACAAAATAACGGAACTCTTGTTATTGTCAACCAACACTTTTAATGAGTTGTTTGAATACAAGGGCGGATCCAGCTTTTATTCCAGGGGAGTTCACACAGTCGTGGTCAAGTCACAAGACCCGGCGACAAGTGCGTGTGTGCATGTGAATTAGCGGTCTACCTAGGTTCTGGACCTAGCCGAGGGGTTGGGGTGTACGATCCCCATGACCTCCCTGGATCCGCCCTTGTATGTATACTGTGTATATCTCAGAAAAACTGTAAATACTGTCCGGTTATAAAGTTTTTTTTTTGTACGTGTAGGCAATAACGTTTACGCAGACTTTGCCGCCTGAAGAATAACATAGGCTCCTTTGAATTGCGGGAAAAATGTGAACTACGCGGGTAAGACTACCTGATAAATGATAAAATTTTACCTAAATGGCCACATACGACACAATATTAGGTAGTGTGAGGAACACAGATATTTGTACTGTTTCTATGTAAAATAAGTATGTATTTACAACTATATAACTATTATATCAGCTATCTGGCTTCCATAGTACAAGCTTTGCTTAGTTTCGGGTCAGATGGAGTTGAGTGTGAAATGTCTAATATATTTTTTAATATTACCTGTGCAGCATGAAATGCAGCAACAAAGCTAGCGATGCCAGTGCCAGCCCCCAGTTCCAACACAGTATTGTTGTCAAACTCTCCAATTAGGCAGAGGTGTATCAACCAGTCACCAAGGAGGAAAGTTTGTATGGATGGATTGATGAATGGATATGTTTTACTCTTTCACGCAAAAACTACTAGTTGGATCTGGATTAAATTTGGCACAGAAATAGCTTATACTCTAGATATCTAGAATAACATCGGCTACTTTGAATTGCGAGAAAATCATGTTATCAGGAACTATTAGGGCAAGAAAGCGAGGCACTTCTAGTTGACTATGACGAATGTAAAAGACCACAGAAGTCACAATACCTGTGCACACAACCTTCTTAGCATACAATGCTGCAACGAAGCTGGTGATGCCAGTGCCGGCCCCCAGTTCCAACACAGTCTTGTTGTCAAGCTCTCCGATAAGGCCGAGGTGTATCAACCAGTCGCCGAGGAGGAAAGCGCCGCGCCACACTTGGAGCCCTACCAGGGCTATTTTCGTTTTGGAGCTGTGTTCTGAAACAAAACAATTGTATCCTCAAACTAATATCAATATGTGTTTATTTGTTTCCTTGCGAAAAATATTTGAGATAGTGAATTAACTTTCATATTATGTTTTTTTCATACAAATTCAGGATCCTGCTTAGGTTTATTGCTAAAATTAATCCTACTAATTTTTTTAAACTAGTTAGTTTGGGTGAGACAAACATTCATCCGTTGAGCCGTTGATGAGCTGAACGAATTGGGCCGAAATATGGAATAGGTACAGGTAGGTAGTAGAATCTTAGAATAGATATTAGTCCACCTTTCCGCCTAAAGGGTTTGATCGGGTCATGTCGACACCACGAGTGGTTACCCACTTAAAACCTTTGCCGTATATTTATGGCGGGAAAGTCGGGACGTTCTCGCATTCTTCCGCCAATCCCGTCGCGGCTTGCCCATTCCCAGTCCTAGCCCAGCGACAACGCCCCGTCCCCAGCGCACCCAAGGCACGCCGTGGCCACCTCGGGGACCAGTAATCAATTAAAATGCTTTATTTATCTTAACTTTCTTCTCTCTCATTGCGCCTTTTAATGAAGTTAGTTTTCTTATATTTATATTGTTTGCTGCTAATGACAGTATCAGGTAAGGTTCAGATAACATCACGTCGTTTACGTACTTAGGGTAATTCCCGCTCTGGATTGTTCCTGATCCAAAGGATGACTATCGCCATTCAGCGTAGCAATGCAGCCAGCGTTTTGGGTACGTTTGCGCCGGGATCAGCTCAGGGCATGTTGTTTGAAATTTGATTGACGTAATATTGTATTTTTATTTCTTTGATTCGGGTAAAATTGAACTGTGGGAGTTCGGGAATTATTTCTTCTGAAAGGATTGAATTATTGAGAGTGAATAAGTTTTTCATAGGTAAACACTCTCCATCATAGAACACATTGTTGCTTAACATCAATTAAGCTGACAAGCATGTAAAAAAAAATTACAATAGATAAATAAATATGGTCAAAAAATTTAAATAACTCACTAGCTTTCTTAACTTACCAATTTTAATAATTTCTTTTTGCGGCCTTTCAATGTCTAAGTCATCATCATCATCAAATTGAAGAGTTGCTTTACTTTGTGGTAGTATAAATGGAAACTCTGATATGACGTCTGAAAATGTTAAATTTTAAAAATGTAATCAAACTTTTTAACAGGTATATTAAATAAATATTTTTTTTTAAATCCCCAACACAATTTTTAAGGTCATACCTACTACCTACATTTGCAAGTAAACCAAATACCCATTAAGGTGCATCTAATATTCCACCACAGCCAATACTTTTAACGCTAAACACTAATAACTTTGAAATTACTAAACCAATTTAGATGAAACATCACTGAGAATGCTCCAACTAATTTACCTCTCAAATAAAGAAAAAAATAAAATTGGGTCATCTGTTCGGAAGCTACAATATCACAAACAGAGACAGACAGAGAAACATCATACTTGTAACACCGTATTGTTTTTGCATCAGGGGTTAAAAAGATCCTAAGGGAAAAATCTATTTAACCAAATAACAAATAAAATTGTGTTTAATACATTTTTTTATAGATAGGTACATATATTTTGTGAAGTAAGGTAAATAGTTTATATGTATATTCATTCTATCAGTAATAATTGATATAGCATTTATTCAATATACAACTGACAAGCAAGTATCATCTAGGTCACAGTGCATCATAAGTTACCAAACTATTTAAGAAATATTTGTGTGATGAATACAATCATTTGTACTGAGCCTGGGTGTTTTATGGCCTATGTATAATACATACCTATATACATAGGTATATAGGGATAGGTATAATAGGTATGTATTTAAAAATATATTTTAAGTTTTTTTTTCACAACACCATCTGACCCCAAACTAAAAAAAGCTTGTACTATGACGGCCAGATTTGATATAACACTTTTGATATAATACTTATTATACATAGAAACACCCAGACACAGTACAAACATTTGAATTCATCACACAAATATTTGCACTGGGTGGGAATCAAACCCACAACCCTATATATATCATATCAGCTATCTGACTTCCCATTAAAAGATTTGCTTAGTTTGAGGATAGTGTTGTGTGTAAAATTACCACCAAATATTATTATCTTTATCCAAAAGGGGAGAAATTGGTATTATGTAAGCTTGTAGACAAACACTTGACTGCTTGGCTTGACTTGACACAAAAAGTCAACCCAAATCTTAATTAAGTATATTTTACTATTCACTACATTCAAAATATTGGTATAGACTTTTTACAGTAGGACTCTTTGCAGAGTTCACCTGGGCAAGAAATATACCTTTTCCAGTTATTCAGCAGCCAAGCAGTTATGTGCTAATATTACTGTGTTACGGTTTGAAGGACATTGTGTCCAGAGAAATTACAGAGCTCAGAGGTATATCATCATAGTGAAATGTCAGGGAGCAATTTGGACTCTTCAAGTACTGAGTGGCACTGTGCTGCTATGGCACATGTTATGGTTTTATGGCAGGTGTGTTGCTTACCAACAAGAGCATGTCTTGTTCGCCTTTTCACTTTTAATTATAACTAAATTTAAATTATAACTTTTACTCTGATACAACACGACAACTTCATTAGAACAATAATGGAAGGTAAATTAGAAGGGAGGAGGAAGAGAGGTAGACCTAGGAGAAGTTAGATGAACCAAGTGATGAGAAGATAAATGTAGTGTCGTATCAGGAAGTCAAGGAGAAGGCGGAGTGTAGAAGTACATGGAAGGAACTCCACCAACAAGAGTGTCACTCTTAAATTATGAATTAATGAACTTTTACTCACTTCCTTCCTTACTTGGAGTTTTTTTAGTTCTGTAATCATATTCCTGATATATTTCTGATGTAACAGTTAGTTCTGGCATCTGCAATACAAAATTCTAAGTCAAGACCAAATGCTGCCTTATCAACAACTCACTAACTTAGTTAATTAGTAGCGTGAACTCAGTATTGATAAACATTGATTTCAAAATATAACAGTTAAGTCATAAAATGGAATATTTACACAAAGTTACTGCCCATGGCTAACTAATCACATGTGACTGATTCTAAAATAAGCCTCAGGGCTTTTGCTGAAACAATGGCTATAAATAGCAATCAAAGGCAAGTTGATAAATTAGATAATTTTGATTAATGTTCAAACATACCTTTTACAATTTTCACAAAACTTCTAAAAAATACAATAGACTGTATAGGTAGAAGGTAGTCTGCCCAATAATAAGGAAGGAGTGGAGGGAATTTTTGGATATGTTCCAATTTTAAATCTTCTAAAATAAATTTTGTAATAGTGAGACGGTGTGGGTGCCAGGGTTTGTGAATTAATAGTGATTTGTGGCGTAGTATGTGTGATACGCGACGGCGGAATGTTGATTGGCTAGCTTAGTGTATAGATGAAGGCTAGGTGGTTCAAAGAAAATAATATACAATTTATAGGTTTGACTTGTTCTATCCGTATATTCGTATACATTACACAGTTAGGCCTTAATTCATTGTCTCGAGGTATATATTACCGAGTTATAATTAGAGATAAATGCTGGATCTTCATAAATAACACAAAACAAATTTTAGGAACATAAAATAATTACATACTCTATGCATGATCCTTTCATCAATTTGTTATTGCATTGTTATTGCGTGGTTATTACCAATGCCGGCAATAACCTATTGCCTAATAAAGTAATAAATTAAAATACGATTGTATTCATTCTCAACTTCTAACCTAACAACATAACAGCAAAACAATAACAAACACAGATCACTATTTCATATTCATAACCAAACACTTTTCTGTCAGTAGTGACAGTGATAGAGTGACACAATGACAGTAACTATAATTGTTGCCAACAACATGAAAGTAACGTGGATAAATCTATACTAATAATATAATAAAGAGGAAAGATTTGTTTGTTTGTTTGTAATGAATAGGCTCCGAAACTACTGGACCGATTTCAAAAATTCTTTCACCTTTGGAAAGCTACATACTCCCCGAGTAACATAGGCTATATTATATTTAAAAAAAATTAGGGATCCTTACTAAAACTCCAATAATGTAACATAAGGTGTAAAAAAAAGACCTGAAAAATTCCTTACGTCGCGTGCGCTGCGAAAACTATTGATGATAGAACAAAATCATTTACTACGACTTTGCAGAACTCATAATTATCTACAAAAAGTGTCGCGACAGCATATGTCAAAATATTATAGTTATTATGTCACAGTTAGGGTCAGTTCACACCGAGACGCGACGCGGCGCGACGCTGCGCGCACATTTTTCATAGAGCGACTCAGAATATACTTTATTCACTACAAGAAAAGATACACATTACATTGTGAGAATTCAGATTACGTTGCACCACGCAGCACTGCGCCTCGAGGTGCCTCGCGGCGTAGCGCGACGTATCGTGACGCAGCGGTGCATCGCCGGTACGCGCGGCGTGCAAGAGCGGTGCTGCGTCTCACGGTGTCGCGCGACGCCGCGAGGCTCAGCCTGAGGCCGCTGTGGCGACTTCTCTACTATTTCCGTTCAGACTTCGTTTAGAATTGATGCAGTTCGGTCGAGTGCTCGATTGAAAATATAATGAGACTGGGATCTTGTTATAATCGGACTTCTTGCAGAAGAGAAAGAGGAAGAAGTTTACAAAAATAAAATTAAAAAGAAGACATCACACAGGCGCGGGCGGGACCGCGCGGCGCCCGCGGCTAGTAGATACGTTCCGCTGCGCCTCGCAGCATCTCGCTGCGCAGCGAGGCGTCGTCCTGCTACGATTATAAGATGCGCCTCGCGACGTTGCGATGCGTCTCGCGACGATGCGCGCCGTAGCGCGAAATCATTGGCCTCTTTGAGTATCGTCGCGTCGCGTCGCGTCTCGGTGTGAATTGACCCTAAGTAGTTTTTTATTCTAAAATATTTATTTATGTATGCCGCCTCTTGAAAATGCTCTTCATTTGTACCTTGGTATTAATCCTTATCAAAATAAATTACTTTATATTCAAGACGGCTTTAATACCTTTTTATAACTTTTTGAATTATTCAATTCGGACATTTCATGCGGAAGATATCACGAGTTTAAAAATGCAAGTATTAGAAAAAGTCGCGTGGTTGTCGCTCACCGCGCTCAGCTAGCCAGCATGCGATGTAGGCTCCATGTAAGCGTCACTGGGGTACGGGGGGAGTCAATGTAATAAAATAAAGCTGCTGCTAAAACTCACTAAAACTAATGGCTTACTCACTAAAAAATACAAAAAAACATGAATAAAAAAATTCATAAAAAAAACAAACTTCCTTTATAATTTTACTTTTTTTTGAAACCCGATGCAAAAAAAAGGGTGTATGTGTGTGTGTATGTACCCGTGCTAAGCCGGGGCGGGCCGCTAGTAAATAATAAACTAGTGGCCAGTTCCGGTTTCGCTCGGATATTGACAAATAAGGATAATTAATCGAAATAAAAACTATCATATCATTCAAGTTGGATCAAACTGCACACAAGCAACGTGACGCGTATTTTCACATATTTATTTATTAAAGCAGTTTTTTAACGTACCTTCAAGTCATACGGGTGCGTACAAAATACAGTTAAGTAAATAAAAAGAGTTACCACATAACACAATTATATCTATAAATTTATGGCTGAGCATTAGATCATTTGGATTGATTTTATTAACCCCGACCCAAAAAGTGAGGTCTTATTAACTTCGACGTCAATTTTGGCATCGCAGGTTTTAAACGGATGGCCCGATTTCAATGGGATTTTTTTGTTTAAAAGCCAGTTTCTGGCGATCGTGGTGGCTATTAGATATGTTTGGCTAATATAGATTGTTGAAACGGATGTTAAATGAAAGATCTAGACTAGTAGAATGCTATACACCATCAAAAAATTTGAATCCAAGATAGCCGCCACCATTTAATGGATGAATGATTATTTTTTTCAAAATCCTTCCTCCATATAGGTTTCTAATGAAACGAGTTTAATGGTATTGTAACAAATTCACAAACCGAGGTAGTCAAGGGTAAAAATTAACTTTCAGTTTTGTTATTTAAATATCGTTAAAAAAAAATATTTTTTTTAATTTAAATTTTAATAAACGAATATATAATTGATATACGTAAGTGTTTTGTATAGGTAGACATATAAAAACCTCTTAAACGATTTCAACATAATTTATTTGGGACCAGCTCTGAAGTGTATAAAACCTACCAAACAAACAAATAATAATTAATATCAATAGCGGAGCTATAGCGTAACATTATATAGGTACCCACAGTATATCTACCTATTTAGAAAAAAAAACTGAGTGACAGAAACGAGAACTTGTAACTTTGAATTATCGTAGAAAACGGGACTAATGTTGCAAAATACTTTATTTTAATACTTCACCTATATGGTACAATTTTTTATGATATTACGCGTGGCGGTGAGTGTCACGTGAACTCATAAACATAAACAAAAAAATCGTCTAACGCACAAGTTCCGCTCCCCCTGCTTTGACCTTAGATAACGAATAAGTTATGTATCCTCTTTGGCTTTGACGCTACGCCACTACATTGGCATTTAAACAAAAACATAGACCTAAACGGTGAACTACTTCGTATTTGAAGTCTATACAAATAAGATAAGAATAAAAGAATTATACGAATACAAGAACAAAATTAAAAATTTTGATTAACCCCCGACTACCTCAGATTTGTTATCTGTACAACATTCTACTAGTCAAACTCTTTCATTTGATATTTAACCATATTAAGGGAGTTGTGAAAAAAGAAATGAATTTCGCCATTTTGTGGTAGCGGCCATCTTGGATTTGAAATAAATGTCATAGTGTAAAGCATTCTATTAGTTAAGCCCTTTCGTTTGATACCCATATTGAGGCAGTAGTGAAAAAAATAATGTATTCACCATTTTGTGGTGGCGGCCATCTTGGATTTGAAATTTGTTATAGGGTATAGTATTCTACTAGTCAAGTCCTTTCATTTGATACCCATATTGAGGTAGGTTGTGAAGAAATATTTTGTCTGCCATTTTGTGGAGGCGGCCATCTTGAATTGATATTAACCAAACATAGCTAAGAACATCCGCACGGATATTAACCTTCAAATAAAAAAACCGCATCTAAATCAGCCCATCCGTTTGATCTCTACGGTACCAAAGACAGACATACACAGAGACAGACTGACAGACAGACAGACAGACAGACAAACAGATAGACAGATAGACAGACAGACATCGACGTCAAACTTATAACACCCCTTTTTTTGGTCGGGGGTTAAAAATATAAGAATTACACAAAGTTTCGAACTGGTACACGAAGAACTATAACAAGAACAAAATTAAAAATTTTGATTAACCCCCGACTACCTTAGATTTGTTATCTGTACAACATTCTACTAGTCAAGCCCTTTCATTTGATACCCATATTAAGGAAGTTGTGAAAAAAGAAATGTAATTTGCCATTTTGTGGTAGCGGCCATGTTGGATTTGAAATTTGTCATAGTGCAAAGTATTCTACTAGTCAAGCCCTTTCGTTTGATACCCATATTGCGGTAGTAGTGAAAAAAATAATGTATTCGCCATTTTGTGGTGGCGGCCATCTTGGATTTCAAATTTGTTATAGCGTATAGTACTCTGCTAGTCAAGCCCTTGCATTTGATACCCATATTGAGGTAGGTTGTGAATAAATATTTTGTCCGCCATTTTGTGGAGGCGGCCATTTTGAATCGATATTAACCAGACATAGCTAAGAACACCCGCACGGGTATTAACTTTCAAATAAAAAAAACCGCATCGAAATCGGCCCAACCGTTTGAGCTCTACGGTGCCACAGACAGACACACACACAGACAGACAGACAGACAGACAGACATCGACGTCAAACTTATAACACCCCTTTTTTTGGTCGGGGGTTAAAAAGAAGTGTGGCACTCGGAGACTGCCGTGGTAAAGCTTTTGCATGTTGCATGCATTTTTATCAACATAAACAATAGGGATGTTAACAATTTTTCGAAATTGCTTTTATTTTGAAGAGTAACATTTGTTTACCATAAAAAATATCACGGGAAAAGTTGGCAGCACTGCTAAGAGCATTTAGTCTGTAAAGCTCATACAAATAAGATTCAAAGTCGAATGACCGAGTGGGGAGGACGGCGTTACGGTCTTCCATCCCTCTTTCTTGTGAATGAAAAAGAGATGCACGATCACTAAAATTCGGTCCCCAGGGCCGCGATAAAAGCTATGCAATAGCTTAAAAAATTATTTAAACAGGGTTATGCGGCATTTTCTATGTACAAATTGTGCCTTGTCAAAGATTTTTGCCAACTGTGTCTGTTTTTATGAAATTTCTCTAACAATGATTTCGATTTTGTTTTGCTATTTTATTCGACATCTTTGCAAATTACAAAATAAAACATTGGCGCCACCTATGGTAAAATTGTGAACTGTCTTTGTCAGGTCTTTTTGCATCTTGAAAACGCCCCATAGTTTCCACCTTCTTTGCGCCTCAATATAGTCACAGATTATTACTATTTTCAATAAATGCAACATTTAACTTTCCGTTTATAATTTATTTCATTTGTCGATCAATTTCATCCAATCTAAATTTATATCCAAAGTCATATAATTTTAGCATAGATTTTCTCATTTTTACTTCAATTTATCATAGTTGTTTTACGCATGATGAATATTTCTTTGCAATAAATATTCTATTTACCTCTTGGAAATATAATTTCCGTTCAAAAATATTTTTGCTTTTTTTTTTTCTCTAAAATTTTCGACCAATCATAGCCAAACACACGTTCGACGCTGCCACGTCAAGTGAGACAGGAGTGAATGAAGTGGCACTATTTCGGCATTTTAGACTCGTCTTCCGAGTAGGATTAGTATAGACGCCGAATTAATTAAAATGCGTGTAATATTATTTACGGTGTTAGCCCTTTTGGGCTCTGTGCTCGGAGACGAAGTCCCCACTGAAGAAAATGTGCTAGTTCTTGGAAAATCCAACTTCGAAAGTGTACTCGCAAACAATGAGTTCATCCTAGTGGAATTTTGTAAGTTTTTGCCCAAATTTTCATCGTGAAACCTGATTACGTTAATAAATCTACGATTTCCAGTTATAACATTGCAATGTTCTGTTTAAGTGTAGTGATGACACGTCATTTATACGGCATGCCGACCGGCATTGTGCGGTATGTCCTGTATGTAATTAGCTGTAACAAGAGTGTAATTTGTCCATAGATGCACCATGGTGCGGTCACTGCAAGTCCCTCGCGCCCGAATACGCGAAGGCTGCCACCAAATTAGCAGAGGAAGAATCTCCCATCAAGCTGGCGAAGGTAGACGCCACACAAGAGCAAGAACTTGCTGAAAGTTACGGTGTCAGAGGATACCCTACCCTCAAATTCTTCAGAAACGGCAGCCCTGTTGATTACAATGGTATTTAACAACCCATTAATTGTTATGACTGTTTTTAACAACACCTTCATGGTCTAATAGTGTTTTATGACATGTTTCTTTCTCATTAGGCGGCCGTCAAGCTGACGATATTGTGAACTGGCTGAAGAAGAAGACCGGTCCTCCTGCAGTGGAAGTATCCTCCGCTGAGCAGGCCAAGGAACTGATTGCCGCTAACAATGTCATTGTGTTTGGTTTCTTCTCTGACAAAGACACTGAGAAGGCGAAGGCTTTCTTGAATGTTGCTGGATTAGTTGATGACCAAATCTTTGCTATTGTCACTGATGATAAAGTAATTGGAGAGCTTGAAGCTGAAGACCAGGACGTTGTTTTGTTCAAAAACGTAAGTGGTTTAAAATTTTATGTTATGAGAAAATTATGCATTTTACTATTCACAATTGCCTAGCTATAGATTGTATTCTTAAATCTTTATTTTTAATATATTTATTTCTACCTGTTCATTAGAAATATTATCTAATTGGACTACCCATTACTTGAAACTCTACACCTATACATTAAAAACCAATTATTATAGTCACACACTACTGATTGTATCATATTTCTTGATAAGTATCAAAGATTATAGAATAGATATTTGTGCAATATCAAAGAGTAACTACCCAATATTCTTTTAGTCACTCTTAAGCTGATATAATATCTAACAGTAGATAAAGGTCAATAATTTCATATGAACTCTGAAAGACCTACTGATAAGATTTGATATAGTAACTCAACCATGAGTTACTATAACAAATCAGATTGATTATTGCCACTAAAGCTAATCCATAATACTGATAAGAAAACAATAGTAGGTAACTAGGTGAATGTAAATGTTTTGTTTTGTAACTTAAATGATTCTTATTTGAACTTAATGAGATATGAAAGTTGTTTGCTTAACCAGTAAGCAACACCATTAAATTTTCAACTAAGTCTAAATTTTACAATAAACGAGTTTACAGTAAAGACAAAAGAGTAAAAAACAAACTTTTACATCAATATTTTATAACATATTGAATGTGTTACAGAATGAAATACAAATACTTATGTAAATTATTACTCCCCACAGTTTGAAGAGAACCGTGTCAAGTTCGAGGGCGAGTCCTTCACTGAAGATGTGTTCAAGACCTGGGTGTTCGTTCAGTCCATGCCTGTTATCGTGGAATTCTCTCACGAGACAGCCTCCAAGATCTTCGGAGGACAAATCAAATACCATCTCCTTCTGTTCCTGTCCAAGGTAAGAACATCTGTATTTTGAATGTATGTATGATCTGTATCTATATTTTTGCTTAGTTTGCCGACAATTTTTGTGTAAAATTATCTAAATAATACAAAGGGCGTCAATACAAATAGTTTAGTTTGTAGAATTCATTGTTTATTTATAACATTGTGAAAACTTTGGCTAAAGAACAATACACAGTATGTAAAATCAAAAGTAATACAAAGCTACAAGTATTATAAGGCTCTCTCACATAGAGATTAATCAAACATCATACAATACTACTTTGATTATATATATAATCAAAGTAGTACTTTGTATATTGACATCATAGACTGTATTGTATTTAATATTGGCATTTTGAACATATCTGATTATCTGTTTTTTCAGTGTTTTTGACCCAATCTTTCTCAGTATAAATAGTGGAAAAGAGATAATTTTTAAAATTAATAAAATTCAATTTCCTAGTGTTTTAAATAATTTTGTGTTCCAAGTATTGCATAAAACACATTTAGTTTCGCAGCAGCTTTGTGAATTTTAATTGAATGAAAAGCAAATTCATATTTCATTATGTGGGTGTTCAATAACTAGTTATTATTTTGCGATAATTAAAGTACAGAATAAGCTAATAAATCTTTCCAATTCTATCAGTTATGTCAAAACAGGAAAATAGTAAACATTTAAGGAAAAAAGTGGTGAGTGTCCTTCACCCTATCAGTAGACTCTTTCAGCCTATTGTAACTCAATTAATTGTCTTACATTCCATTATTTTTCATAGAAAACATACTCTTTGCAATAACATTTCATAGCTTTTATGTTTATTTTTTAAATAGATACTGGGTCCATTTTATACCATTAAATAAAAAGAGAAACTCTTAGTTGAACTGAGGAAATTGCCGAACGTTGTCATCTACAAAAAGCAAAACCTATTAAAGTTCTTCATTTGTTTAAGTAGGTTAAAGCCGTTCGCGAATAGTAGAAAAAATACCTTATGTCATGTATTATCATAAAATTTAATTAAAAACGTGTGAGTCGTCTCGGGCGGTAGGACACGTCAGGCCACGTGTTGAAGACATCGTCAAGGTTACAATCGAAACTGAGTACCGGCCGGCACGTAAGCGCACCTGATGCGTGTCGCCCGCCATGGGCACTCTAGCCGACATGCACTTGTGTAAATATATTACCTTTTTCATGTATTTTTTATGGAAAAACACAAACCAGCGATGACGTGTCGATTGTCGTGTATGAACATCTAAATAACTTTCAATATTAGAGGTATTCGCAGTGCATTACTTATCAACCAAAACTCTTAAACTGCTCTCTGAAGTCACCTTCAAGCTCAAGTTTCTGGACCCAATTTCAAGAAGGGTTTCAAGAGGCCAATCAAGTCATCCTGTAATTTTAAGACTCCATTAACAGACCAAGCTTGGAGGAAAAGTACGAAACACGACACTTAAACTTACAGGCAGGACAGTGAGCGATCTCCATGGGAACTACATGTTTATTAAAGCCTTGTAAATATTTTAACTAATACCGTAATAATATAGACTTCAATAATTCGATTGACATAAAATGAAGCCAGATCTTTTTATGTAATGTGAATACGTTTAATATTACATCCAATGCAAACTACTTGTGTAGGAGTCGCGATAACAATTTAAATATAATTACGATACCGGTTTTAATATTTGCTCGAA
Organism: Ectropis grisescens; assembly: GCA_017562165.1. Classification (NCBI taxonomy): domain Eukaryota; kingdom Metazoa; phylum Arthropoda; class Insecta; order Lepidoptera; family Geometridae; genus Ectropis; species Ectropis grisescens. The sequence continues at coordinate 9,065,183 of CM029777.1, read as the reverse complement.
CAATATTCCTATCTGAATATCATTTATGTCAGCTTCAGAGTCAACCCACATCCTTCATGACTAAGTATTTGCGTCATTAAATCCGAGAAAGTAGTTATTCACGGCTTACTTTCACAAATCAAAACTTGAAATGACCTTTCACTGACGTTCTGAAGAAAGTCGTGTTGTCTGAACTATAGCTCTAACATCGAAATGTCAGCGATGATATATCACAAGTCTGTATGTAGCTTGCAGAATAAAAGTACGGTTAATAATGACCTAATAATGACGTAGTTTACGATCAATTTCGACTGCGTTCGCTGCCGTATTTCAAATGTTGATAAATTTTAAACCCAATGTGTCACTTCAAAAGGTTGTTTTTCGAAAACCCTGCGCCACGTTTGAAAATAACGCGACTTGTAATTCTTAATCCCTAAATACAGGGATTTAGGTTGAAAGTTGTACGTCACTGGATCAATCCGTCTCGGCAATGATTTGTAAAGATTGTCTTGAAACGGCTTAAGTAAATCTACGTTTACAATTTACATGCTATGCTCTACAAAATAAAATAAAAGTGAAAGTGAGCACGAAGCGTAGCTGTATCTTCAATTGTAGTTCTGTGAACCCCGACCTTTCGTATCAAGTTCGCAAGCTAGCACGTCAACCTATTCTGTGCTTAGTCCATATACACTTACAATGTCAACTTTCCCTATTGAAATGTAAACCACACATTTGTGATGACGAGACTTGTACTTATTATATTACTTGAAGATTGTTGTCTTGTCTGAATTCCCTATTCAGTATAAATTACTTTTTGTGCTTCATTGAGTAACTTTAACACTTTTTAGATAGGCTTTGGATGATTTATTGCATTTGTCAATTACGACTTACATCGATGTATCTTGAAGTTATAGTTCAGGTTTCAGACCTCTGCTATACCTACTACGAGTGTGGTTGCCAAAGAATTGTACCTATTTCCATCACCCCACTGATATCATACTTACAAACTATCAAAATCTATGCACGGTCGGTCTCATACCAAAATACGCACATGAAACTGAAGAGTTTGTGATACTCAATTAGTTACAGTTATCTACAAATTAATCGTAAACAAATTAAAATATTTTTCTCGCGGATTCCTTACGTCAACTTTACGGCGTACGTATTCTAGATGAGGATGAAAGAATTCTTAGAATCGAACTAGTAGTACCGAAAATTGGTAAGCCCGTAGAACTTAGAGGAACCCCATAATTGTCCAAACCGGAGCGGAGTGTTTGATCGGGTAAGTTTTAATTGCGGTGTTACAGAGAAGCTTGAACTTCGTAAAAAGCTATTTTATTGGTATCGTTATTTCGGGGAATATCAGTGACAAAGAAACAAATGTTTATTTATAAAATATTACCATACTACACATATAGACTACCTAGATTGATCAGCTACAATGAGTTGATGACACGCAAATTAGCGCTTACTAGCTAAATTATATATCTGCATTGTCAAACGTTATCTCGTTCATACACGCGGTGCTTGACCCGCCGGGTTCAACCACCTCTATAGACACGACTAGCGACTATACGATACGTAGTCGGAGCCTTATTGCAAAGCCATAAGATGCCGATGAATGGTGAAATTACCGTTACGCGTACGTTTAAATGCTTGCGTAGGTCTTTATGTCTTTACTAAAATGTTATAAAAATACTAGCGGCCCGCCCCCGGCTTCGCCCGTGGTACATATATATAACCTACATCATTCAAGGATTACGTACATATGAAAGAACGGTGAATGTTTTTTTAAATCGGTCCAGTAGTTCCCGAGATTAGCGTGTTCAAACTATAAATATGCTATAGGCTACTTTTGATCCCCAAATTATCGTGCTGTCTACTGGGTCAGAAGTGACACATGTAGACAACTGGCGAGGATAACTAATTAAATGACGATTGGTCAGTTAACGACCGGGGATGAAAAATGATTAAATTACTAAAATGGCTATTAAAAAATAAGGGTTGATCGTAGAAGGGTGAAAATTGAGGATTGTATGTATTTTTGTATGTTGTATCATAAAAAAATTGAAATTAAATTTTTTGTCTAAAAAATAAAAAAATAAATTTAGGGGTGGACTACCCCTATCATTTAGGGAGATGAAAAATAGATGTTGGCCGATTCTCATAGATACCAGATAAGCACAAAAAAATTTCATCAAAATCGGTTAAGCCGTTTCGGAGGAGTATGGCAACGAAAACTGTGACACGAGAATTTTATATATTAGATAGTTAGCCTGTTTACGCCTTTCGGCTGATACCGACATCTTTTATGATCCTAAACCTAGTTATAATCTTTTCCTAACACATTATTCTTGGCTAGGCAACTGAAATACACGTGAAAATATTGCCTAAAGTACTAATAATAACTACCACACTATTAATAATTAATTGATGCACTAATATAGTTTTCTAGACATTAAACATTGAAAATATTTGAGTAAGACGGCTCCTCGAAGCAAGGTGATCGCCTCCACAATATACGAGTCGTTCACCTCACACGCACGTTTTCGTTTTATTTCATACTACAAGTAAGGAATAAGCTCTATGCCATGTCGACTGTGGTGCGGCAATGACAACTATATGGAGCCATGCGAATTGGGAGCCTTGGGAGTATGGCACACGCCATAAAAAGGGATACGAGGGCTTTAGTGATGTGATTTACAAGTTGTTACCGATGGGCCGCTAAAACTGTCCAAATGGTACCCATCTAAACAGCTACAGTGATGACACTTTGCCATTCTTAACAGCTTTTCCTTTCATCATTAACATTAAAATAGTTATGTGCCAAATATGAATTTACGTTTCTTATACGTATATACATTAGACTGAAACAATTGGCTAATTTGTTTTGCTCATTAACGTCTTACGCGCCATGTGCCCACCGGCGGGCACGCCGCGTTCCTGTTAATTTAAATCTTAAATTCCTGGCGATTGAGTCTAAATTTGCTTAGTTGTTGCGAACTGCATAAGGAGTTTCACATTTTCTCGTTACTGTGGCGATCTAATTCGGGGTTTCCTTTGTTTTAGAAAAATGGTGACTTCGAGAAGTACGTCGATGAACTGAAGCCCGTCGCCAAGAACTACCGCGACAAGATCATGTCCGTGGCCATCGACGCTGACGAGGACGAACACCAGAGGTAAGGATATTTTGGAAATTATTACTTATTTCTGGATAATTAGTATGTAATAAATATTATTAATTATCCAGAAATAATTACTTAATTCTGGATATTTAAAAATAATAACTATTATTAATTAAACAGAAATAATTACTTAATAACAAATTACATATTTTTGGTTAATTACTCTTAATACGTTTTGACATAAAATGCAGATGATCGTATTTTTTTTTTTACTAGGATTCTGGAGTTCTTCGGCATGAAGAAGGAGGAGGTGCCGTCTGCGCGTCTGATCGCTCTCGAGCAAGACATGGCCAAGTACAAACCTACCAGCGACGAACTCAGCGCGAACACCGTCGAGGTACGTCACTAGTTTACGAGTTTACATCGACTTGGCATGTGTCATACGATCCACCTTCCAAAATTTGTTTGTTGTAATTTGCAGTGCTACGGAAATCTCGGTAGTAAAATTCGGTCTTTACTAGTTTATATTCTAGCCAAGCAGTAATGTGCATGTATTAATATTATCCCGGTTTGAAGGGCAATGTTTCCAGTGAAATTACAGAGCATACATATCTCTATGCCCTGTAATATGGAGCAAATCTCTATGGAATATATTATATCTCTGGGAAACTAGTAGTACACAGCTAGTAGTAGTGCTAGGTAATGAGTTGGACTCATGTTCTCTAGGGTATGGAGTTTAATAAATACTATGCACTACTAATTTATGTGGCACCGTAAAATTGTAAATTTATAGATTTATACCCTAAGTTCATAATAAAACGCGTAAGAAAAACCTACAGTTTATGATCTAACTCGGTTAGATTATAACCTAATGGTATTCTAAATTTTATAGTGACATAAATATGTACCATATTTGGTATCAACATTGCGTTCTGTGACGAGTTTTACACATTAGTTTAGACCTCCTTATTTTATTTTTTTCCCCATAATTAAACCATGTTATGATTTATGTTATATTTTAAAGGAGGCAGTTGGTAATACCATTCAAGTAGATTATTGTTGTTTTCCCTATATGCAGGATATTAATTATATACAGTAATTTATCAGCCCTTATCAATACAAAAATATATGTTATAGGAATCACTATTTATATTTTATATCCATGATAAATCTAAGGATAAATAGAATTAACAGGAAGAAATGATTTATATGTCTTTATTATATTAGAATTACACATTTCATTGGCCAATATAGATATATAAGTAGTTATACAAATACGTAAATATACAGAAAATAATTCAACTGACTAACAACCTCTTTAGGTTAGCTTAATAGTTTACGTTAGTTCCTATTCCAAATTTAATTTCTGACCATTCAGATGATTGGATGATGAAAATCTGTCTTGTATACGACTTCGATGTCCATCAGGCATATGTTTATGTGGTGATCTTAAAACTTATGATACATATTATTAACATGGGGAGATTTATGTGCGAAATGTTATGTTATACTATAGCTTATTTCTCGATCCCGTTATTTTCCCAGGATAAAAGGTACCCTATGTGTCATTCCAGACTATTATCTATCTATGTATCAAATTTCATCAAAATCCCCTACAGTAGTTTTTGCGTCAAAGAGTAACAAACATACATTCATACGTTCTTACAAGCTTTCGGTTGTATAAAACTAGTATTTTAATTTCCTGCTTGGCATTTAGACTTGCGACACAAAGAAGTCATCTTGATGAATTAACGTTATAAGAAACAATGTACATCGCTACGAACTTGGCAAATATGGTTGTTATTTAAAAACTCAACACAACAAAAATAAGTACCATCTTTTGTGTTCATCTTCATGAATAGGTATCAACTTATTCATGAAGATGAAATAAATACGAAAAGTCACTAATAATACTCCATCCTGCTGTCCGATAAGAGATACGTGACTACTTGTCAGTAATGTTGTACGCACACGAATACCGGACGTATTGCGTTTTGACTAATGTACACAGAGACAACTGCAGATGCAACCAGTCAATAAAGCCGCAACTTATCTCATTTGTGACCTAGTGAAAATCTAGACTGATAATTTATTAGTAACAATATTCAGCTTATCTTTAAAGCCGAGTGTAGGAGCCGCGATAACACTTACAACAAAAAACGCTAGATACCAATATCGCAACCATAAACCTCGGTGTCATGTATGAATTGCTATCTTGATAAAGACAAAAACAAGCAGAGGTGTTGTATCAACCCCACATAATGTGTGAAAAGCGTTGATGAATGATGACTAAACCTAATCGGTGGTTTGAAACATATGCCATATCAAGAATATACCCAATCTATCCAGAACCACAGAGGTGAATTAATTATTATTACTCATGTCTAATTGAATATTTCGTGTAGGTTAATCAACTTATTTTAACTTGCGATACGATTGTGAACGTGTAAATCGGGTTTATCTCGTCACTGTGATGACTGTACCAAATGACAGACACTGTTCTCAGATAAACAAAGGGGAATCGTTCCGTAAATAAGAACATTGCCGGCCACGTTTTGCAGTCTAATTGGTTTTCCTTTGTACGTCTTTGTACTTTGTAAATCTTTGATTATATCGTCCAGTCTTTAACCACCTCTATGTGGCTAGTGGTCTTGTGCCACTAATATGTGGATATTCTTTATTTGTACGTCATACATGGAGCTTTAAATATATGTATCTACATCCTACATCATATTACTGCGACGAATGATGTCTAAGAAACTATTCTTAAACGTTACTCACAAAAGATGGTATCTTTGTTGTATTGAGTTTTTAAATAACCACCATATTTGCCAAGTTCGTAGCGATGTACATTGTTTCTTTATCATTAATTCGTCAAGATGACTTCTTTGTGTCGCAAGTCTAAGTGCCAAGCAGGAAATTAAAATACTCTGGCACATATTAATGCTACTTGTGTAACGGGTTTTTCTCAACATAGCTGTAGGTATAATAGGGAAACATTGTCGTATTTTTAGCTACTGACAATTGAACAAAGCTGATAGGCTGACAGTATTGTTAGTTCCTTAAAATGGTCAACTCTGCAGAAGACATTGCGCTTTATTAAAGAGAACAAAATTCGTTTTGTAAAACAGAAAAAAATAAATGACACTTCTTAGATGGCATCCACTCCCTGCCGCTTCAAATTATAGAGACAGCAATAGCAAAGCCATGACCGATGTAGTTTGGCGGTAGAAGGGCGGGTAGATTGTATTGAGAGATTCTGTAACTAATGAGAACATAATAAGTTTCGTCATTTAGATGCTATTGCAACATCCTGTTAGTAAACTAATGTATAAAACTATAGTTTTATTGGGTATTAGTATTCGTGTAAGTAATGAACACTAGTGACATTAAGAACAGTATTGGCTCCTATCTATACTAATATTATAAAGCTGATTTGTTTGTTTGTTTGAACGCTAGGATCTTGGGAACTGCTGGTCTGAATTGAAAGATTATTTTTCTATAGGATAGTCCATTTATCGAGGAAGGCTATAGGCTATAGAAAATAACGCTACTATTAACAGAAGCGGAGCATGAATCAAGAATGTAACAAAATCGTGGGAAAATATTCCTTTTAGAGAGTTTTCGTACGTTTCGTGTTTTGACATGACAGCATGTGTCTAAGATTGCGTCATTGAATATCACAGATTGCATACCTCTTGAATATAAAACCCTTTTGCTAATCTCTGAGTTGGTACGACCAGTTTCCAACACGTGGCGTAGCTGGTAGCGGAAGAGGTGTTTTGTTTGAAAGCGAAATTCTCAGGAATGGCTGAACCGATTTCTAAAATTTTTTTCACCGTTGGATATGTGCGGGATCTCGATGAGTGCTATATATGTTTTTTTTTTTTTTTAAATAAAGAGTGACGAGACGATCAGGACATGTGCCTGATGGTAAGCAACATGCCTGACACATAACAGCACAGTGACACGCAGCTATTGGAACATGAAGAGTCCAAATTATTACCTAGCACTGCACTGCGCTCGTCACCCAGAGATCTAAGATCTTATATCTCTAAGCCCTGTAATTTCTCTGGAAACATTGCCCTTCAAACCGGAACACAGTAATGTTTGTACATTACTGCTTGGCGGTAGAATAACTAGCAAAGGTGTGGTACTTCCCCAGGCGGACTCTGCCAAGAGTCCTACCACTACAAAATAATGTAAATGTTATCGTAATGTTATGTAATGTTATATAAATGTTAACGTAAAATGTTCCACGGGCGAAGCCGGGGCGGACATCTAGTATTATATATAAGCTTTGCTTAGGGGTTTTGTAATATTTTGTGAGAAATGTCCATCAATATTTATTCATTTAATCCTGATAGTTCTTTTCCCGAGATACAAATTATTCTAGAGGCATTTTATGTGTTATTCTTGACTATGAAGAAGAAGAAAAATAAATTTATTTTGTAACAAAAAGAATTACATTAGACAACTTAACAACATGACATGATTTTATCGACGAATTTTTTTTTTTTTTTTTTAAATAAAGAGTGACGAGACGATCAGGACATGTGCCTGATGGTAAGCAACATGCCTGACACATAACAGCACAGTGACACGCAGCTATGGGAACATGAAGAGTCCAAATCATTACCTAGCACTGCACTGCGCTCGTCACCCAGAGATCTAAGATCTTATATCTCTAAGCCCTGTAATTTATCTGGACACATTGCCCTTCAAACCGGAACACAGTAATGTTGGCACATTACTGCTTGGCGGTAGAATAACTGGCAAAGGTGTGGTACTTCCCCAGGCGGGAATATTACATATTACATAATACATGAATTATCGGTGTACATTCTTAAATTAATTTAATAAAATCGATTACATTCTGGACATATTTATATTCTAAATTGAGACACTATTATCTGTATTATATGTACCAAATTTCATCCAGATCCTTTGATTAGTTTTTGCGTAAAATAGTTACAAACATCCATAAATACTTACAAATTTTCGCATTTGTTATATTAGTAAATAAGCTCCTAAAAGCCGTAACATGGGACTAATATTAATTAAACTAAATGAAATAAAATTCACCACACCATTTTTGAAGCAATAAGGTGTAGTTGAAAACTGGTAGTTTTCTTAACAATCGTAAGTTACGGTTTAATGCATACATTTACAGATTTGTGTCATTCATAAGTCACGGCACGCATTATAATGAGATCTATATCCGTGAAAGAAAACACGTATTTATGAAAGTATTGTTAAAATTGATATTGTAGTTTTATAAATATTCTTTAATTTATTGCTGTAGCGAAATAAATTTACGATTACTATTAACATAATTTAAAATTATGACCTACATTACCCTGACATGTACAAACATTTTACTTCACAAAACTTTAAAACTTATCCCGTCTTGTGGTTCTAAAACTTGATTTCCATTTTTTAAAGATCCTGTTTAAATTGATCAGATAAATATAAACTGAAAATCATTTGTAGGAACTGATATTTGAAAAAAAGTACACAACATAATTTATCAAAATGTTGTATGGTAGTTAGTATAGGCGTAAAGTTTTAATAACGATACCTATTTAGTGCCTATGTACCTATGTAGTGATCTCAGGGGGCGTTTACTGCACACCGAACTTTCGACCTTTGGGCCAGCACAGGGCTTACTAATCCAAACTTACGCACGTACGTAGAGCATACACGAAGCATATCTGAAAGGTTTCCATATACTTATCAAACTCACTTACCGCTAGTCGTCATACAAGATGTAAAAAATAATAATCAATGGGTCCTACATTTATTACGACGCTAAGGTGGTCGTCCAGACGGTAGATAATTTAGCTATTTGTGTACCTACATGTATACTATCTGTTTCCTTAGTCTAGTTTGATCAAATGCCGATAGGTTAGTGAAACGCCATAGTTAGCTGTAACAAGGTCGTGACATTATACATCCACAAATAGCTGCCTAGTCCTTACTAGTTAAATGAATAGATCGATTGTAGGTCAACTCAGCAGGCTACCTAGTACTGATATGATATTCATGTCTCTCAGCAGGATATGAGTTATGAATAGGGTGTAACAAGGAACCTAAATGTATTTTCGTTACATGTTTCTCTACTTAGAATATTTTTCGATAACATCTGTGTTAAAGTAATAGGACTAAATAACTGCTCGGTAAAAGATAATGGAGCGTTTCGGGAACAACTTAGAGAAATAATCGTAAGTTTTCATATGTCCATAAAATTAAACAACACTCTTCCGGATGAAATCAGAGAAATGTCTGAGTTAATTTTCAGCATCGCATGCATCATATATTTCTACTTGGTGGATGAGTATCTGAATGTGAATTTGTGGCATCCCAAACTAAAATCATATATAGATAGGTACATAACATATCGGACTAATATTACTTGCGTCTGATAGTAGGCAATACGCCTGCCCATAACAGCACAGCATGTAGACCAGAATTAACTTGCTGCCTCTTTTTAACACACGACTTTGAAAGCAATGCCACTTATTCTTGATATTTTGTTTCCAGGAATTCATCCAGTCGTTCTTTGCTGGCACCCTGAAGCAGCATCTCCTGAGCGAGGACCTGCCCGAGGACTGGTCCGCCAAGCCGGTCAAGACCCTCGTCGCCACCAACTTCGATGAAGTCGTCTTCGACACCAACAAGAAGGTCCTTGTCGAGTTCTACGCGCCTTGGTACGTATACATACTTTGCTCTCTAGTTCTTCGAGTTAAGCAGCTATTCGTATTCGTGAATAAAAGTACTATTTCCGCTTACTATATAAATCAATTTGAATACAGCACTATCCTTAAATCCTTAATTTTATTAAAGTTCCGGTTCGATTTAGCTAATCAAGTCTCAAGGGCACTCTTAAATAGCATTGCCTGCCCTATGGATACAATCTGAACGCGCTTTTATATGGATGCTTCTGCATAGCACTCCATTGTAGCCTGCGCTATCAGGTCATATTTGACATCATGCGAGATGGTGGTTAACCAAGATTCGACCTTATGAGGTTCAACAGCAAGAAATTATTCACTGAACTGATGAAGAATTTTTTGCTTAAACAAGTTAATACTTGGATGGTTGATTCAAGAATTAAACACGTAAGTTGATAGTAATTATTTTTATAGAATTTCTAGAAAACCATAAAGCTGTATTTAATTATAATACATTACACCTTTGTTTGACCAAGTGCGTCCATCTTGCGCAATACAAATACAAAATGTCGTCCGCCGGTTTCTAGGTCGAGTTCAAAGTGTCTGTACTATTATATTACATATTATTATCTCACTCTACGGCGCGCTAATTTAATTCCAAGTGTTATCGTACATTTGATTATGTTACGTTTTGCACGCCAGGCGTTATACCGCCCACATTATGTAACATGCGCATCTGTACCGTAATGTTCTTCTAATTTATTGTATCTTTTAACGAAACAGCTCCTATATCTCTGTAAAATATAAGAAGGAAATATGTCTATAATGTGTATCTCGATATCTTCAATGCGAGAATGTACGGGTTTCTGATAAGTATCCAAGTATGCCTAAGTAAGTTATAGTGATCATGCATTTTGCAAGCCTATCTTATCTTAATATATATAAATCTCCTGTCACGATGTTTGTCCGCAATGGACTCCCAAACTACTAAACCGATTTCAATAAAATTTGGACACCGTGTGTAGATTGATCCAACTTAAAAGATAGGATAGTTATTTCGATCAATGAGCTTTATGTGACAATATCCGAGCGAAGCCGGAACGGGCCGCTAGTCTAATTATAAAAATTCAATTTGCAAATTCCACGGTTTTTGTTACGGTTTACTAAAAAGTAAACATTTTTGTGACGCCTTAAATAATATGATAGAAAAGGTATATTGCGAGTATATCTTAAATATCAAATCCGTCTTTTTATTTTTTGGTGTACTATTATACTTGTAGGTATTATATGTTTAGGCTACTTTATCCTTGGTTGAGGGATGTTCCTTTGCTAAATTTTACTTAAACTAAGTCGCAGGCACTAATACCACCCTTACATAAACCACCCTTAGTAGCTTCTATACCCTTGTAGATTACAAATTTCTCAATGTCGTTGCGTCATGCCATGCCATATCATTTGCACAACTGTGTCTCATTAGGACACATTCACTCAAGTATAAATTAGGGGAGTTCGTCAAACGTCATTGTTCCCGCCCGCTCAATGGCGCGGAAGATGTTTGTTCAACGATTATGGTAATGCCGTTTCATTTTGAGATGATGTCAAGTTATTTTGGTAAGATGTATTTCGAAAATCACGAACGAAGGAGCTACGAAGATTATGAACAAATATATAATATATGCTGGTACAGTAGCATATAATTTAAAAAAATAAGTTAAAGAGGAACTCTATGGGTTTGCCTTACCGACATGTTTAATATCTGTAGTTATAATGGTAGGACTCCTAGCTGAATCCGCCTAGGGAAGGACCACACATTTGCCAATTATTCTACCGCCTTGCAGTAATGTGTAAACATTACTGTGTTCCGATTTCTCGGACAACGTTTCCAGAGAAATTACAGGTCTTAGAGATATGACATCTTAGATCTCTGGGTGACGAGCGCAGTGCATTGCTAAGTAATGATATGGCATGTTGGTTACCATCAGGCACTGCTAGTCTTGTCACTTTTTATTTAAAATAAATAAATACAGGGTATGTAGTTGTGCAATACTAGTGTTGTTTAATACTAAAATGTTGATGTTATAAGGTTTTGCTTCAATCGGGAGTACTTTTATAACTGCCAATTTTTTAAGCGTCGATCTATCGCACTCGCTCCTCGATCTCGAGGAAATTACAGTCTGAAACAGCGCATACGGGTTTTATCACGGTAAAATAGCAGGAACAAGAGAAGACTCTTAGCTATAATTTGAATTAGAATTAGACACATTTTTGGTCATTATCATCATCAGCCTATCTTAGACCACTGCTGGACATAGTATCCTCTCCCATGTATCAACGATTTTTAGTAGTTGTAATTAATCGTGATTGGTGTTCACAGGTGCGGCCACTGCAAGCAGCTGGTCCCGATCTACGACAAGCTGGGCGAGCACTTCGAGAGCGACGACGATGTCGTCATCGCCAAGATCGACGCCACCGCCAACGAGCTCGAGCACACCAAGATCACCTCCTTCCCCACCATCAAGCTCTACCTCAAGGACAACCAGGTAACAAGAAGAGAAAAACAAACAAAAAAATAGTTAATATTTTAAATTTGTTATTACAACACTGAGATATAGTCATATCAGCTAAGGCTGATTGCCTATTATTCAATAAATAAATAAATAAAATGATACAAATAAATCCAGTAAAAAGATTTTAGACTATATTATTATATTCAGGCATTTTTTGACAATTATTTTTTGGGGTCACGCTAATTCTCCATAGTTTTAAGTCGATAATTTATTAGAGAACTCTGTGTGCACACCGGTGCGTCTTTGGTGGCAATGCGTGCCCTTATGATATTGTGCTATAGTGAAAGACAGAAGCGGCACATGGTCAATGGCTATAGTACCGAGTTCACCCGAAAATTTGTTATCATTTCCGAGCGTAACGCTAATATTCAATGCGTTCACAGCTCATGAAAAATCTGTTTTTGACCCAGTCTTCTTCCCAATTCGTATCGAAAGCTACTTTACAATGTATTTAAAGTAACCAATGTGTTGTTTCAGGTGCGCGACTACAATGGCGAGAGGACGCTCGCCGGACTCACCAAGTTCGTGGAGACTGACGGCGAGGGCGCGGAACCCACTCCCAGTGTGGTGAGTATCTTACTCCGAGGCGCCTGGCAGCTGGCCGCCGCTCTCATCCAATAACCGACATTAAACGCCATGTTATAAAGCTCCAAATCGCATTACAAAGCTTCAAATCGTCTGTACACTACGACTAACTTGCCAAAAGCGGAACTACTGACTTACGAGTAACAAAGGACACAGAGTTAGCTAATTATACAATTGGTTGCAACACTTTTTGATCGTGGCTCCATCTAATACATTCTACAAATAAGTTGGCCATACTGAGTCTGTATAATTCGAAAATATTCTATACCGATTTCATTCTACCCAAAAAAATTATAGAATTTTAGCTCGCGTGAGCCTGAGCCTTATGTGTGCAAATGTTTGGAATATGGTTACACACCTACCAACTGATTTTATGATTTTTTCGTTCTCCATCATTAACAATGACAGCTGAGACTGTTTTCGAAATCACATTCATTCCACTCTATCTCTCTCCTGATCGCCGTTTCTTTATATTTTTGGGCACTGTTTTTGTTTAAATCTGACGTAAGTTCTATGCCAAACTGTCTGTACCAAGGAAAACCGAAACACATGACAACCCTAAACTAATCATATCAACCTTATTCATTCCACAAGACTAACCAAAACATTGTATCCTTTCGCTATAACCATACTAATCTTGCATTATATTCCAAGACAACTAACCTAATCATCAAAGACACTAGCATGTTTTTTAATTCCATCACAACTAATAAAATAATAATTTATTCACCTGTTTTCATCTGGGACGTAATAGATATCCAGTTTTGTTTTAACTAATTGATAAAATAATAGATATCTTACTTTCAATATGATAGTCCACTGATACAAACGCGCGACATCCTAGCGTGAGATCGTAAGGATAGAAGGATCGAACTACATCTTTTGGGTTAGTTAGTTAGTTAGTTTGACGGGGCCTTTTCCGCACTTAGCCTCTTAATTGGGCCATTGTGCGTGGCTCATATTTCCCTTCTACTCCAACCATCCCAGGCTATCCCAGAAGGCAAGCAACCTATTCAGGTTGGTGAAGGCCTCTGGGACTGTTGCTGGGGAGTGGAGGAATTCTGCCCCGTTGATCTGCCACGCTCCTGCATTCCACAATCACATGCTGTGGCGTTTCTTCCTCCTCCATGCAACCCCTGCATAGAGGGCTGTCTGTCACACCTAAATTAAACAGGTGCTTGTTTAAGGACAATGGCCAGTCATAGTGCCTATAACTTTACGGATTTTGTCCCTGCTTAATCTGATCAAGTTGCGGGCAAGTTTTTTTGTTGCTACCGAACAGCATTTTGGTTTGCCTGCAACCTTCAGAGTTTCTCCATTCCATTGAATGTGCTTTCCAAGTATTTTCCTGCAGCCATGTTTTTATTTGGGCCTGAGGTATAGGCATCAAAGGTTCCGGTCCAAACACTACTGCCTTTGCTCCTCTTTTGGCCAGTTCATCGGCTGCGTCGTTACCTAGTGAGTCGCTATGTCCTTTAATCCATTGGAGGTTACTCTATTCGTCCCTGCTATGGATTGGAGTGCATTATAGCATTCAATATAAGGACAGAGGTTATGGTATTATTTTTTTAGGCTTGAAGCACTGACGCGCTGTCGGAAACAATTTTGATGTTTAAGTCCCCGACATCTCTGGCTGCGACCGCCTGTGCTGCCCTGGTGATGCCAATACATTCGGCTTGAAAGATTGTGTTTAGCTTACTTAGTGATGTTGATATTTTATGTTTAGGTCATTTGAGAAGACACCGCTCCTGTACCTTGTGTGGTTTTGGAGCCGTCTGTATATATCCTTACTTCTCTGCTGCCAGAGCTGTCTTTCAATTCTGCATTGAGTTGGATATTGTATCTTCGATCAAAGACATGTTGGCATATTGTTCTGTCCACGGGTGCCTCGAGAAATGGTACTTCTTTCAGCACCCGTTGCAGAACTTTTGAGTGTTCTGTTTCTGTATTTTGCTTCCACAGTCCGTTTGCTCTCAGTCGTAGGGCGGCTGCCGTGGCCTCCTCCTGTATGACTAAGTGTAGAGGTCTCAAGCTTAAGAGAAATTCCAAAGCGGCTGAGGGTGTAGTTTTCATGCATCCTGTGGCTGCTATGCTTGCCAGGCGTTGCAGACTTTGGAGCTTAGCTTTTACTGTAGTCAGTTGTGTTCTAGGCCACCACACAACCGATCCATAGGTCATAGAGGGTCTGATCACTGAAGTATACAACCACAGTGTTATTTTTGGATTGAGACCCCATTTTCTCCCAATGAGTCTCCGGCATTGCCAAAAAGTTAGGCAGGCCCTCTTAATTTTTGTATCGATATGACTCGCCCAGTTCAACTTATTGTCAAGGATAACGCCCAGATACTTAACTTGAGGTGATAGGGTGAGTTTGGTATTAAATAGTTTTGGGAGTTGTAGTTCTGGTAACTTTCTTTTGTGTGTGAAAAGAATAAGTTCTGTTTTTTTCGGATTTACTGACAGTTTATGTTCGTCACACCATTTCTCCACAATCTGAAGAGCCGAGCGCATTGACTTACAAAGGACGTTTTCAGCGCTTCCGCTTATCAGTATTGTGAGGTCATCCGCATAACCAATAGTAGTGTATCCTTTATTGTTTAGCGTCTTTAAGAGGCTGTCCACTACTATGTTCCACAATAGTGGTGATAGGACGCCACCCTGAGGACATCCTTTTACTACCTTTGCCCTTATGGTAGTATTCATCACTATCTGGACCGCTCTTTTGCTAACCAGCTCGGTGATCCAGTTCCTCATAACTGGTTCGACCTTGAGTTTACAAAGAGCGTGGTTAATGCTGTTGTGCATTGTTTTATCAAAAGCCCCCTCTATGTCGATAAAGGCGGCAAGTGTTGAAAGTTTGTTTGTGAGAGCCGATTCTATCTTGTGTACGACCATATGTAGTGCCGACTCTGTTGATCTACCTTTCCTGTATGCATGTTGCTGAGGATGTAGTTGTTTATGTTTTAGTGCCCCGTCTCTTAAGTGTCGGTCCACTAATCGTTCTAAAGTTTTAGAAGGAATGACGTTAGACTGATAGGCCTGAACGATTTGGCGTGCGTGTAGTCTTCCTTACCAGGTTTTGGTAGAAAGATTACCTTCGCCTCCTCCATGTTTTCGGAATATATTTAAAAGCTAAACAGGCCCTATAGATTGGTAGTAGGTGCTCTGTTGCCTGGTTTGATTGCCATTGTAGTAATGCTGGAAATATGCCATCCAGGCCTGCGGATTTGAAAGGTTTAAAGCTTTTTAGTGCCCATTTTATTCTATCCGCAGTTACTACCTTGTTTGCGACTTCCCATTCTTGGGTTGTTGGTTTGCAGTAGTTTTCTTCTGGCCACTCTGTGTCACCTGTGAGCTGGCAACCAGGAAAATGTGTCTCTAGAAGTACTACACTTGTTTCTTTATCTGTATTTGTGTAAGTGCCGTCTTCCTTTTTAGGGGCCCGGAGGTTGAGCTCACCCTTGGCTGGGACTTTCTTTATTCTGGCGGCTTGGTTTGTCGAGTTTATGCTATTACAGAAGTTGTGCCAAGATTCTGTTCTCCGGAACCTGATTCGCTTCTTGTAATGCTTTTGTGCAGTTTTATAGTTATCCCAGTCTTCAATGGATCTGGTGTTTTTTGCCCGGTTATAAAGCGTCCTTAGTTTATGGCGTAGTCTATCAAGTTCTGGCCCCCACCATGAACTCTTACCTACGTTATTTGAATTTACCACAGGACATGCTAGTTCGTAACTATTCAAAAGAGTTTTGGTTAGGAGTTGTACGTTAGTTTCTATATTGTCTGTACTAAGTGTTGCGTCAGTTAGATGTATATTACTTAGTGTTTGGTTTACTGCTGTTGTGTACCTTGTTATATCGGTTTTACGGGGGTTGCGATATGGAACATGGCCTGTTGACTTATGTTGTAATTGGAAACAAACGCGGCGGTGGTCCGCAAACGATGGCTCGTTTGAGACGTGCCATCCTTCGATTTGGCCTGCCACCGCGTTGGTTGCCAGTGTAATATCTATGATAGTTTGGTACCTAGAGCTTACAAAAGTAGGTTCCGTACCCCTGTTCATAATATTCAGATTGGTCTGGAATAGGTATTCGGCTAAAGACTCACCCCTTTGTTGGTGTTTTACTACCCCACAGAGAGTGATGAGCGTTGCAGTCGGCAGATGCGATCAGGTCCCAGTCGTGTGCTTCGCAGTGTTGCACCAGGTCGGCCAGCTCTTTTGGGGGAATATCACCCTCGCCCGGCAGGTACACTGATGCTAGTACTAGGACGGTTTGATTTTCTGTGGTGAGTCTCACTGCTGTAAGGTCTCTAGAACAGAATTGGTTAAGCAGAGTGGTTGTTATAGATTTAGGCATATAAATGCAGGTTCTCGGGTTTTCGACAGTAGTATCTACCATTAACTTACCGCCGATGTTATTGAGACCGCAGATTTTGTTATTTTGATCCAGGGTTCCTGGATCATGGCGACGGTCTTGTTATTTTCTCCAGCACTCTGCGTAAAGTGGCCGCCGCTATTTGCTTGTGCTGGAGATTGGTTTGTATGAAGTTGAGGGGGCTAAGGGCTACACAGGACGTCATCTTCGTCACTGCTAGAGCACCCCTCACTTTGCAGCGGTGAAACTGTTTCCACTTCGCTCTGGCTCGGTTTGGGAGCAGAAGTGGATGGCTCCAGAGTCAAAGTCTCCTTTGCCTCTGTTTCACCCGCTGTGTTGGTCTTTTCGGGTTGCTGTACGGCCGTTTTCGCTTCTTCTGGGAGAAGAAGCGGATGTACCCACTTCCCGAAATGTGGGCCACCGGCGGTCTCTGTCCAGGATTGTTTGCTTTTGGTCCTCGGTATTCCCAGGATGAGGTGCACTACCTTTCCTTGGAGCCCGTGACCTCCTGTGGTTTGTCGTCTACCGTCATGTCGTAGCACTGCCACGAGTCCACCTTGTACCACGGGTTCTGGGCACATAGGACTCGGTGCAGTGTGGCAGCGTCGGTAATACGGGTATGAATCAGAAGCCCTGCTTTGAGCCTCTTCTTCATATCCGACTGCCTCATGACCGTTAGAGTGGTGTTTGCTATCGGTGATGGTAGGGTTCTGACCGTTTCGTTCAGCCAGCCGAGTGATTTCTCATCCTCGCACCACATCGCTAGCGCCCCGTCCAGCAGGAAGGGTCGACCGCGGAAAGACGGTGCGGGCGCACTCGAGGAGGATGGAGACAGAATGGCCTGGAGAATGCTGTCATCGACAGCCTCCCGAACCGCTTCTGCCTGGGTCTGCGAGAGGATCCTCGGCGGGACGGTGGTAATCACCACTTTAAGGTGGGATTGAGCCGCGTCTGCGTAGCTCTCCGTCCGCTTGGGTTTTAAGTCGGTTTTCGCGCGTTTGGCTTCCCTCTGGGAGATTGGGTCTCGTCTGGGCGAGCGCGCTTCGATGAAGCTCTCGCCCGGCAAAGACCCCTTCTCTGGATGTTCCTTTTCAGGAATGGGAGTGGAAGCCTTCGCAGCGATCCGTTTACCGCGAGCACCTCTCGGGTTCCGTTTCCTCTTCATTTGGCTGGGAACTGATGGTGGTGGTGGTTGTGGTAGTGTTGATGCCACCCTGTAGAGGTGGATGGTGGTATTTCGCGCTGCGTTTCCGCTGCTGCGATGTTTGGTTTAATAGGCTGAAGAGTTTTCCTGCTCGCGCGCCTGTTGTGGCGACTGCGTTCCGGTCCGCTCTTCTGCCCTTGTTTTTGGGTTTCGACCTTCGGGTGCGTAGACTCCTTTTTGCAAGGGCGCTTATGCGACACTAAGGTCCACTGCGACTCGAAGGTGGTTTGATTGTTAGGTATGGCCTTCATGAGGCCTGATAAATCCAGGCTGGAGCCTGGTTGAGAGCACAAGTTGCCCCCCCCAGAATACGAGGGGCAGACCGAGCTAGGCTCGGTGAGGGATTCTCCTCTAGCAGAACTAGAGGTACCCTCCTGGGGTAAATTCTTTTGACGTTGTGCCGACATTTTTTGGGTTTTGAGCTGATGTAAGAACTCACACACTACCCGCCCTTGATAGGTGTGGTGCAAATTTTTTTTTTTTTTTTTTTTTTTTGGGGGTATTTGGTGCCCCAGGGCCCTGCTAGCCCAGGAAGTGGGTACGCCGCCACGGTTCGGCTATGGTTTTGGGAAAAGGAATACGGGAAGGAGAAAGGAATTAGGAAAGGGTTAAGGAGTAGGTTTGGAATGGGATAGGGAGGAGAGTTGGTTGGGTAGGAGAGTTGAAATGGGATAAAGGGACTTAGGATATGTTGGGAGAAACTGGGATAGGTTGGGGGAGTTGGTATAGGGAGAGGATGTTGGGATAGGAATGGGAATGGGGGTCGGCCAGAGGTTTCTGTTATACCAATTACAGAGGGTAATTGGTCAATAACGGGCGGCAACCTCGTGAAGGATAGTCCACTGGCCTTGTCTGGGGATCACTGCGACCTGCGCTAACTCCCTAAACCATTTGCCAAACCCAGTATCGGACAGATACTGGGAGTAGGGGAATTATCAATCAAGCATGTTGATTGATCCTCCCCCCGCCCTACATCTTTTGGGTAAAAAGTAGCCTAGTGCTATTCCAGACTAAAATCTAACTGACTTCCAAATTTCAACCCAATCTTTTCACCCGTTCCAGTGTGACTTGACAAACATTCAGATTTATAATACTAGTAAGATAACATAAGTAACGATTCCTCATACTTCACCAATACCTTCATTTACTAAACCTCACCTTCACTGCAGAATGAGTAGACGTCTCCTCTTCGGTGCGCACTCTTTTACAATCTTGGCCTCTTTATCCTGCATGCCCGTTTTGGTACAGACTGATTCTAACTTTACAGTATGGAAATTGCTGCAAACTGTTTAAGCCGTTTTGTACTTTTGTCACTATACTGCAATCCGTGTCTAATTCACAGCTGCCATAAAGATTAAATCAGTCTTTGTTCATTTGTTGTGTTTTAATATCATCTGCTCTTTTTCACCCGTGCTTACCCTAAACGGACATTCAAAATGAGGTGGCCCGGGACTTATATTTCATCTACTTTCTTTATCTACGTAATGAATTATACTATTCTTAGAATTAGAACAAGTACAGAGCGATACCTACCTCTACAGATGTAGGCTTGGTGAACTGGATATTCTATTTTTAATTATCCTAATGACTCCTGATTGTTAACCATTTGCCGTTTTAATGGTGATTCCATGGTAAGATTTGGTGCCGACTAAATCGCGCAAAATCGCGCTGTCTTTTCTTTATATAAATTTTAATTTCCTTGTTGCAGAGCGAATACGAAGAGGAAGACGAGCAGCCCGCAAGGGACGAGTTATAAGCTATTCGCGGCCGGTTCGCTCTTATGAGACTTCCATAGCGTAGTACTGTATAGATATAATTACTTTTATACTTAACTCTAACATTCGCCTGCTCACAAACTGTACGGACGCTGATCGCCGTTCAATTGAATCATTGTGTGCGCAAAACTTCGCCATTGGCAAAGAAACAACAAGAGCTCTCTACAAACGATTTTGCTAAAACGTGAATTTTACTGATATATTTGTTTTATAATTTACAATTTATATTGGATTCTTATGAGTTAAATCAGTTTGCGTTATCGTATGTTGCCATAAAGCCTTGACATGTGCATGTGTGTCGGTTGATATACGCGCAGTGTCCGTACTGTTTGAAGCGTGGCTCAACTGCATTTCGTTCGCTAGACTGTATTTTGTTCTAAATTGAGGTTGTTTTACTACGAAGCCGTACTTCACTAATGATATTTTAAGAGTAATACTCTATTTGTTATTCTGAATTGATTAATGGGAATATCCATACTCTTTCCCGTATTATGTAATTTATTCACATAATTTATTTTGCAGTGACAGCAGCATTATAGTATAGTCTAAATTTCGCTGCTTTCATTGTGCTAGTGAGATTGGGTTTTACGTGGGAGCTATTTAGTAACCACGGAATCAGATTTCGTCTATTAGCTTCAATGCTAACTAGGCATATCACTGGTCCTTCTCTATTGTTTGAAATGCGAGCAGTGAGATTCCATTCGACTATAGTTCACTGAACATATTTATAATTTCTGTATCATGATAATCATTGCATTGTACATTCCTTAGTACAAGATTTAGTTGCATCGAACAAGACTACTTTTGTATGAATTGGCTTTAGTTGTTTGTTGTTTTTTTATATCTCATCATATGTTGTAAATTCATCACAAGAAATAGTTACGTTCTAGGATTATGCTTGCTATAGTTATCAATGTTGTATTTTTATATTTTTCTTTTGTAATAAAAAAAACTGTGACTTAATCAACTGCTTGGTGGAATTGTTTCTGTGTAGTGAAAATAAAATTTTCTAACCTTAAAAATGTAAATTCTGCCTTTGATGTAAATATACATAAGTGTATTTGCCAAACTTTAATTCTGGGTATCTATTGTGGATACAGAAATTGATAAATAAACAAATTTAAAAAATACAAAATGTTTGCGGTAGCACGTTCAACTATGTTCCCACTGCTAGAACACTAGCTCACAAGGAGAGGATGAGGATGATAATAGGACGATTTATGATATTTTCCTTCACCTTTCAAGCAACCAGTGTTGACAAACTTACATCTGCACCTGAGAAATACTCGGAGAGGTGACGGGATTCGAACATACGAACTCGCAATTGTGAATCGTACGTTCCCTCTACTAGGACTCTGCAGAGTCCGGCTGAGGACGCCTTTCCCACTTGTTCCACCGCCAAGCAGAAATGAGATATATGCCCTGTAATTTCACGGGCGTAAAGATCTAATATTTTTCGATGACGAGCTGTGATGTCACAATAGCTGCGTATCACTGTCAGGCGCGGTCCCAGGCTATGAGGGGGGGGGGGGGTGATTTTTTTAGATTTTAATTTTACTTATACGATTTTGGGAGGGGTCATATCTCCTGTGACCCTCCCCTTCGGACCACGCATGGTATCGCTGTGCTGTTTTGTGGCAGGCTTGTTGCTTACCACCAGGCACATTTAGCCTGCTTGTTTCGTCACTCTACTTACATAAAAAAAATCTGCCAATTATTATAGCTCTCTTAAAATAAAAGCCCGTTTTGACATTTGAGAAAGACCTTCGAATGGTACTTGGTGTGACACAGAAAGAAACAAAAGAAGCCTCCTTAAATTTCCTTTATCTATGGCTAATAGACTACAGGCCCGTGTACAAAATTAATGGGTCATTTGAACCACCAGGAGAGCTAAACTATGTAGAAAGATAGAAGGGTAAAGAGACGATCTTCTTAGCATTCCATGGATTCACCGTGCGGGTGCCGGGTCCATCGTGTGGCAGAGAGAAAAAACTCAGTAGTTCCCGAGACTTGTGACTCAGGCGTAGGTTTAAGGGCCCCTTTCTGACGTACATCAACACTCACCTTCACCACTCGTTTTCTCTCCCTGCCCATCCAAATCTGATATGAGCCTACTAGTGCAGCTTTAGATACTCGTTCTAGTATAGAACTTACTGCACTTCTGGATAAGCCAAGGTCTTTCAGTAGGTTATAGAGATTTTGCTGGTATACCTCTCGCTCCCACTTCTACAGCATACAAACTAACTACATAGCCGTTTTTGTTAATTCGTTTAGGAGGTCGTAATACTTATTTTGTTTCATCGCGTGGTCTTTAGGTATATTAGTTTCCCACGGTACGGTAAGTTCTACAAGGACTATGCGTTTCGCAGCTCTAGAAAAAAGGAAAATGTCCGGTCTGGATGACGAAACACCCACATCCTCTGGGATTTTGTAGTGCTTTTCATACGTGTCCATTAAAATAGTCCAATCAGGTGCTGTACCCAGGATTGAGTAAGGCTTGTTCCTGGAGTTTGAAGTTGAGCCTGCTTTTACAAAGTTGATTTGTCTTTTGTTTGTCGTCAATCCCTTTTGGGCTCTAGCCACTGAAAGGCTCATGGCTTCACGTATGATTTCAAGTACTCTGTCATGACGCCGTGAATAATGACCCCCATTAAGGAGCACCTTGCATCCCACCAATATGTGCCTTGCTGTACATATCGCCTCTCTACAAGTATAGCAACATTTTTCAGAGGCTTTTCCCCACCTTACCAAGTTACTCTGGTCAGGAAGGGTCATTTGGAATTTTTTTTTTTTTTTTTTTTAAATAAATAGTGACGAAACGATCAGGACATGTGCCTGATGGTAAGCAACATGCCTGACACATAACAGCACAGTGACACGCAGCTATTGGAACATGAAGAATCCAAATCATTACCTAGCACTGCACTGCGCTCGTCACCCAGAGATCTAAGATCTTATATCTCTAAGCCCAGTAATTTCTCTGGAAACATTGCCCTTCAAACCGGAACACAGTAATGTTTGCACATTACTGCTTGGCGGTAGAATAACTGGCAAAGGTGTGGTACTTCCCCAGGCGGACTCTGCCAAGAGTCCTACCACTACTATTAGAATGCATTTAGATAAAATTTTAATAAGGCAGGGGACCAGTCATAGATCAAGGTGCGCCACTTTAGAGCTAATGGGATACAGAACTCACCTATGGTTAACCACTCACTTTGCATTTCTAAATTCATAGCGTGCACTTTGTAACCGTTATTTTCGTCTTGTTGTAGAAAGGTTTTTACCATGTCTCGGTCTTCCTTTTCCTTCTCGCACCCAACCCAGCAGTATTTACTTGTGCACCTGCCATAAATTGTTTATGGAATTGAAGTCTAGATTCAGGTCTGAAGCAGTTTTGTCTTTTGGGAGAGATGTAATTAAGTCGTCTTGCGACTTTCCCAAAACATGCGTTTTTGTAACTCTTAGGTGTTTGTAAAGTTCAGACGGTTTCTTTAGTTTCAGCCCAAAACTATTGTGATCCCTAAAAGAGTAGAGGATCAGCCGGATGTGCCAATCCTAACCATGACTTCAATATCTTTATGACACTGGCATCTAGCTTTGCCAGGAGAGTTTTACCGATGTCATATACTAGGAAAGGCCAAGTGAGACGTGATGTGAGGTGGTTGTCATATATCCATGCTTTCTTGATATTGCTGATAGGCTGCTGGTCTACCTTATTGAGGTTGTTCATGAAATTTTCAACAACCACCTCTAATGATGGTGTACGTCCTTTGTGATCTATCTTTCTACCAAGAAATTTGAAAGGCACTGCCTCTGCAATTGTGGCAACTCCTTGGCCACTTATGGAGAGTCCCGGATCGTAAGACGTATAT
The DNA here is from genome assembly GCA_017562165.1 of Ectropis grisescens. Lineage (NCBI taxonomy): Eukaryota > Metazoa > Arthropoda > Insecta > Lepidoptera > Geometridae > Ectropis > Ectropis grisescens. The sequence continues at coordinate 9,041,029 of CM029777.1, read as the reverse complement.
TTGGTATTTCGTCTACCCAGACAAAGACAATGACATTTAGATGGTTTTGTCCTCATTCCTCCGTCCATGTACAGAACTCATCGACTTCGTTCAACAATTCTTGACACTGTTTAGGATTACGTGTAAGTATTGCAAGGTCGTCCGCAAAGGCCAAGATTGACTCAGTGTACTTATTGTTGATTTTAAACCGGTAGCCCCATTTCTTTTCACGGGATATTAATTTGTCTACTAAAATATTTATAACTATATTAAATGCTATTGGTGATAAGCAGCACCCTTGGAATAGTCCTACATTGTATTCAAGTGGTTTTGTGTATTCCTTGTTTACTGCTATGACGAATTTTAAGTGGCAATAATAAGAATTAATTATGTCAATAATTTCAGCAGGAAAGTTATACCATTTTAGGGCAAATATCATAAGTTCATGCTGGACAGAACCAAACGCGTTCTCTAGGTCTATCCAGCAGACTGTTATTTGCCTCTCATGTGTTCTGGCATCTTTCAAACTTTCTGCTAGTAATGTATTGTGTTCCAGGCATCCAGAAATACCAGGCAAGAACCCTTTCTGGTGATTGGGCCTGAAATACTTATTGCTAGTCATAAATGTGGTCATTTTGTTTGCAATATACTGAAAAGATTTTAGAAATTGTATTGGTTAGGGCTATCGGTCTGGTGTCTTTGGGATGAGTTACTTCCTGCTTTTTAGGGATGAGGACAAAATTGCTCTTCCGAATGCTACTGGGACTTGCTTTCTTGACCAGATCTTAATGAATATATTCAAGATATGTTTACGAACTGATGGACACTTTTTATACACTAAGTAAGGAATGCCATCTGGGCCAGGAGCTGATTTAGTAGTTTTCTTTTAATTTGATAGTTTACTTCCTCTTCACTAGGTGGGGTGCTTTGAAAGTTTGTCAGAGGATCATTAGGTCTTTGGATGTTTGGTTCTACGTACGAGCTCCCGCGTTTAGGCACTTCGTATGTGCTTTTAAAGTGATCGTAAATTTGCGCGTTAGTCAAGATAAGCTTTCCATTTGCTCCCTGAAAATATTTTTGAGTATTGAAAAGGGTTTTTATCAAAGTCTACTTCGTGTTTAGCTCTGTTAAAATTATCACGATTTTACTAATTTGAAGCGATATTCCTTGTATTAATTTAAGGATTGATCTTAGAGCCCTGGACAGTTGGTGACTTAGATGGTTATCGCCCATGGTTTTAGCTACACGAAGGCGTTTTATTAACTCTCTTTCTTCCTCCGCAATTTCATTTTGAACATATTTTCCTTGCTATTTTGAGCATAACAAGTTGATGGTGGGTAATGTTCCGAGAAGTATGTATATATGGTGTCCTGGAAAGTTTCTACTTGGCTGTTTAGGTCTTGTTTTGGCCCAGGATGTTCTAATAAGATCGCCAAGTTTTCGTCATGAACTTTCCAGGTAGAGTTTTTAAACTGGGAATGCCAAGACGTGTCCTGATGACAATGGACTCCTGGTAGTTTTCACTCGATGGTTCACCTTGGGATATATGAGGTCAACTCTATCCATAGTGTTTGTCAAGTACTGACCGACGGCTGTCGTGCTTCAACACCATCATGTGTCTTTAAATGCTTTTGGTACCAGGCTCGTCTCTTGTAAATTTTCCCGCACACAGGGCATCTCAAGTCCGTATTCGCGCCAGGGTCGTCATTACTATCACACGGTGGACAGATCTTCCGCCCCGCCTCTCGGACTGTCCCAGGGGTATTACTCTTATTCGGACTTTTAGCGATTTAATTCCCGGGCTTGGCTTGCTAGGCCTTCACCCTCGGCTGTCTTTCCAACAGTCAGATGTCTTTCCATCCGTCAGATGTCTTTTCCACCAGCCATCTGTCTTTCCAGCGTCATCCCGTCTCTCCGGGCTGTCATTTTTGTTTGAGACGATCTTCTTAGCATTCCATGGATTCACCGTGCGGGTGCCGGGTCCATCGTGTGTTAGATTCCGTTTTCGGGCGTATTTTCAACCCTCTGGGAAAATCATAAATATCGGTCATACAGTTCCGAAAGTCACAAGAACAAAATTAAAAATTTTGATTAACCCCCGACTACCTCGGATTTGTTATCTGTACAACAATCTACTCTATTATATCTCTATATCTAGTCAAGCCCTTTCATTTGATACCGATATTGAGGGAGTTGTGAAAAAAGAAATGTATTCCGCCATTTTGTGGTGGTGGCCATCTTTGATTTGAATTTTGTCATAGTGCAAAGTATTCTACTAGTCAAGCCCTTTCATTTGATACCCATATTGAGAAAGTAGTGAAAAAAAAATGTAATTCACCATTTTGTGGTGGCGGCCATCTTGGATTTGATTTTTTTATAGTGTATAGTATTCTACTAGTCATGCCCTTTCATTTGATACCCATATTGATGTAGGCTGTGAAGAAATATTATGTCCGCCATTTTGTGGAGGCGGTCATCTTGAATCGATATTAACCAAACATAGCTAAGAACGAAAGCACAGAAATAAACCTTCGAATAAAAAAACCGCATCGAATCGTCTATCCGTTTGAGCTCTACGGTGCCACAGACAGACAGACATCGACGCCAAACTTATAACACAAGGGGTGTTATAAGTTTGGTTATGGTGTTATCAATTTATTTTTGGTCGGGGTTAAAATGAATCAAATGAAAAGTGCAATCCGCTTTTATCTACTTCTTTCACCATGTGGCCCCTGGAATAGACTTTTGAAGGTACGGAGGAAAACAACAGATTTCGTATTATAATTTATTTCATAATCTTAATTATAACGATTACAACATAAAATAACTCTTTTAAATAATTACATAACATTAAGCTTGTTCTTTTAAATTATCACATTAACACCAAAAGTATATATGTATTTAGATCGAGAATGGAATGGCAAAAATACTATAATTCAAATTAAAAAATAGCACGCTATATTATGCGTTTCTGCTATTTTATTGTAGACAAAGAATAACGAATGAAATTGTATTGCAAGCAGCGTAAAATCACAAATAACTTATATCTATCCAACGTCGTCGTTGTTTGGGCTGTAATTCCCGATTACTTGTAACCAAAACGCAAAAACAGATTCGGGTATCACTTATGGCTGAGCAACTTCGCTGCGAAACTTGGGTTGCAATCTATATCATCAAATGCATGTTTTATATACTGACCATCGGGAATACAGGCCATGTTCGAAACGTATACAATGTCGGACGAACAATCACAAATTAAACCGTCTCATTGCATGGAAGATTGCTTTTAGCGTTAAGGTCGCCATATTAAGTCTGTTCTTGTTTTATTAAGTGTAATAAAGATAGGTTATCTATAGATCTATGAAACTGCACAAATACATTATCAAATAGCTATCTGGCTGCCATATTACAAGCTTTGCTTAGTTTGGGGTCAGATGGTGTTGCATGGGAAATGTCCACCCATATTAATTTATTTACGTTAGTATACATTTAACGAATTGTGATTGATGGTACGACATGTTAATGTTTTAGTCCAGATGAATAGAGTAGGTTTATATAGTTCTATTTCATTAGAATGCTATTTTATCAAAGAGTCTAAAAATAATACCTATGGAAAACCTATGAAAATGGCCCAATGAAGATTCACCTTTATGACTATTTCAATAAAAGTGAAACTTGTTAATTCACCTTGATCACCTATCGGTTCACCTTACGATTTAGACCCTTGTGTTTGTGTTAGTATGACAAAACTCTTACTTTGGTACAATAGGATTAAAGTTAAGGGGTAACTATATTAAGTGTATATGATTGGTGCTTAAAGCTGCACTACAAGTCTAGAGCATTAAAGTTACTCAATTATGGAAGTCGATCATAATTCGGCGACCGACGGCTTCCATAAAGTTTGCTTCTCATAAGAGTTTCAGGGATAAGTGTGATTTCTCTAAAATGTTGAAGGCACCTGGCGCCATTTATGGACATTTTAACGATAAAAATGTCGTTTTTAAGGACATCCCGATCCTACAATAGGGTTGAGATTCCCTGCACTTTAGACGGCGGCTAAATTGCATGGATGATGATATTTTGTAAACATTAAAATAGTGAAACTATTACTAAGAATATTGACAGTTTTTTGGAACCAGGAGCTCTATTCTATCGGAATTCAGAAACAACATAATAATTCAGTCATGGATTCACCATATACCTACGTTGGGGTCTCTTTCCTTTTCAATACATTTATTTTATTTAAATCAAACCTATTTTAGTGGTGATAATGAAATTATTTCAAGTTGTTTTTTTTTTGAAGTTATACTTCTTTTGGCGTGGAAAAAATGATATAACTAAGGATAAGAGTGAATTTTTAACTAACCGCGCGCATACCAACAACCAAAACAACATGATGAAGTTGACTCAGAACTGTCTCTCAACTTTACGTAAACTTAAGTTAGAAGCGCGTTTTCCTTACAGAGAACAAAACTTAAGAAGTATAACTTCGTGCGTACATTCACCCACTTTTTCATAAAATTAAACAAATACTTCTTTAATATGTTACTTGATTTATTTTAAAATACATCAGAAAACCTAAACATTCTAAAAAAACAAAACGTATACAAAAACGTTTATGTGCAGTAAAATGCTTAGTTACAGCAAATAAATAAACAAGCCGAAGCCGTAGAATTTTTATTTTTCTTTCCTAATTAATTGTCAAAAGAAAATATCATCATACATTGGATATCCTATGTACTTATGTGTATGTGCGTGCTCCTTCAGTTCCTAATTCATACAATGTGTGTGTTTAAGAACTAAATTGATCAGAATGTACTGCTACAGGGCCGGGCTAGTTTTGTAACTACTTTTACTATGGAATAAGAAACAAAAACAGATTCTCAATACAAACTTGCCCTTTGAACAAGGGCAAATGTATAAAACAGCAAATTACTTTTTCACAACATCAGAGTCGAAATAACGACCGAACTCTTCGTCTTTGTACAGGGATTCTTCTCTATATTAAAAAAAACATGAAATTACTAATATTAAATTAAAAACGCCCGAACCCATATGGGTTCCGCGCCGGATATGACTCATGAAATGAAAAATAAATTGAATCTACCCTCAAAATGTTGACGTTAGCTTTGACAAAACAAACCATCAGTTTTATACTATACAGGTACTTACTAAAAAATTTTCGCGGCAGCAGAAAAAAAACTATAAACTAATGAAATATGAATAAAAATTGTCTTAAAATTTGGTTTTAATCACGGGTTAACATGATTTCAACTCACAGTACATAAGTACATACGACATTCACAACCTCAATATATAATACAAAAAAAAAACAATGCTATCACAATCAGAACCCTATCAACAATCCGTCGAATACTTTCAATACATATTTAGTAATTTTAGAATTATTCCGATTAAAACGGCAATGTTATAAATGCTCCCGTGGTAAGTCTACGCGATTTATAATATATTAGAAGAATCTACCTAATGTTACTTACGACTAAAGTAATACAAGGTGATGCGATTGTTCATGTACATAGAAACAGAAATTTCAAACGAACAAATTAACAAACAGCGGATATAATTAATTATAATAGGCGTAGAGGGGGTAACGGGAAATTGGAAGCAGCGCCTAAGCTTCTCAAGTCTTAGGCAAGCAGATTTTTTTTCAATACATACTAAAAACAATACTTTGCTTATTTCGACCAAAGACGTCGTCAGTTCAGCTAGACAACTAGTTACTACGTAGTTAAATAAATTATAATGCATTTCCCTCTCGTTGACGCTCTCTGACGCTTAAATTATTTATTTTTTTCACTATCCACTGTTTGTTAAAAGCGATTGCAATTTGGCGAACAAAACAATTGAAAATCTATACAAGTATGCTTAAATGTTTTTATTATTTCTATGATTACAGTGCAAAATCATCATTTAGCTCAAATAAAAAAATGAGTATAACGCACTATATTATATTACACAAAAATTGATTATATTGAAACAAATTCAACAAAAAAAGCATGCTTGACGTAGGCCCGACACGAACGAGGCATAAGAAAGTAATGTATGTATCTTCCATTTGTTTTACTTACGCGATAAGAAAGAAATCCTGTAATTTTCACAACATACGTGTAGAAACATACCACAAATCGCGTAACAAGCCTACTTGTAATCATCTGTATAATATTATGCAGTATTTAAACATGCATAAAAGCTTTTACGCAGTTTAGACAAATCTGCTGCCCTGATGATTCTCTGATTTGTTCGGGACTGTGTGCTATCTATGGTGCTAGCTATATCACTCGCACCAACGGTGGAATAATAAGCTAGAGCAGGAAAAACATTATCCAATCAAATCAGAGAATCAACATAGGGTCTGTATAAAAGCCAGGCACCGAACGGCATTGTTACATATCGACTGCATCATATTAGAATACGAAAAATTCGATGCGAAATAACAATATATCTAACAGCTAGGTATACTTTATAACTTGCTTGTTAATTAATATACAATCTAAACGTGAGGCGGAAATAATGACCGTGTATGAATGTTCATACTAATATATTCCATTTTAACATTCCATTTATTTTAACCTGGTCAGAAGTATTTCAAATAAGGCAACAAAAATATGATAATAAAATTAAGAAAATCGAAGATACACCACACTGTGTTACCCAAACGTAACCCAGAAAGTAGCCAGCTTGAAATGAAATTCGGCCAGGTCTCTTGTATTCCAAATTCATACTAGTCAACGGTCACTACTTTTCTAGATGCCACAATTATTATTCGACCCGCGAGAGGCCCCGAAAATGATGGCGCGATCATCGACGCGCACTAAATGACTGGATGACAACAGTTCGGGATAGAATAAAAATGCTGGAGGGCAGGGATTTTGCCTAGCAAAGTAACAGCAATAGCTTATAATAGTAACATGGAAATCGAAGAAGAACGTAAAGGCAAGAACGCAGAGAACAACACTGTGAACATTTGAATAGATTTTAAGGTTCTATAAAAGTAAATCCGGCGCCGGATTCAATGACTAACTCGCCTCTACTAGAAGTATAAATTGTAAAAATTACAATCTTTCCAAAACTTTAATTCATCATCATCATCAGCCGCAAGACGTCCACTGTTGAACATATTGACCTCTGATTATTGCAGTCATTAAGACTACTAGGTCAAGCAATAATAAACATGAAATTTATATCGAACTCTGAGCCGAAATTTGCTTTTACATCACGAACCGCCATTATTTCGGAGTAAAAAGAGAAAACAACACTATGTTTTAAATAACATTTCAAGAACCGTCTGCGTGGTAATGCCGACACATTCTGGGCACGTTTCCGCCTGGGAGTGGACTCCATCATCTAGAGATCTAGACTATCTTTAGACATTTATTGGTCTATGGATAATTCAGACGTGCTTAGTGTAAATAGTTAGGTAGGTACATTAGTATAGTGCAGTTCTCATTGTAATTTACTTAGTTAATAAAAGCTCTGCCCGTCACAAAAAAGAACCGTCATTATTTGGGGTAAAAAGAAGAAAAAAGTGTATATGTGGAATAAAAAAATAATTAAAAACGTCTTTTCACGTATCATAATTATTTGGGAGAAAAAGAAGAAAAAAGTGTGTATTTGGAATAAAAATTAAAAAAAAACGAAACATCATTTCACGATCCGTCATTATTTGAGGCTAAAAAGAAGAAAAAAGTGTTTTAAACACACATTTCCTCAAAGAAGAGAGAACAAAAAACAAACGCACCGTCATCATTCCCGCCATACGTGTCTCTAGTAGCCGTATCCGTTTAGAGCGCGAACATGGAGTCCTGTTCCTCCTTCTTGATCTGCCGGTGGCGCGGCGTCTGCCCGTCGGCGTCGCCCGCGCTGCCGTTGCTCGGGAGACTCTCGGCCGCGGCGGCGCGAGACAGGAGGAACGCTTCGAAGTCGCTGCTCGTCACGCTCTCCTGCGCAGCTGTGCTTTCTGACGCAGCCTGTACGCAACGTAAATACATTAAAAGAAACCGCGCAAAGACATAAACATTTTTGTTTTATTAATTTACGTGTGGATTGTAGGTACATAGATGAATAAAGAACTTTGACTTTAAATAAGGTTACCTAAATTTTATATCTTCAGAGTGTTGTATCCAGAGTGAATCGGTTTTTGCTAGTTAAACACGCTCGATTGTAGACCATCGTCTTGAAATTTCGAATGTAGAAAGATTATAATTTCGAAAAGCATAGGCTATTTTTTAGGAAACACTCCACTGCTCCTCAAGCGTAAGCTCATGGACATGTGCATTCTTTATATCCTGACCTACGGAGCGCAAACTTTTGTCTTTGTCTAAAAGTCAGATGTCCGATCTTGCGATTTGTCAGAGGGCTATGGAATGCAGTATTCTAAACGTAAAGCTAACTGATCGTATAAGAAACACCATATTGCGTTCTGAAACTTAAATATCAGTTGTGACCCAAAAAGCTGCTAGTTTGAAATGGAATTGGGCTGGACACGTCTGCTGCATGCCGGATGATCTTTGGGCCAAAATCACCACACAATGGAAGCCAGATCGCAAACGACGTTGCGGCAGACCAACTAAGCGATGGCGGGATGACCTCGACAAACATTTCAAGGATTGGTATACACTAGCTCAGGATAGGGACAAGAGGAAAGAGGGTAGGGAGGGCTTTGCCCAGCATCGGGACATTTCAGGCTATTTTTTTGCCAGGAATATAGCGGGATCGAGATACATGGCGGTGAAACCACAAGATATCGATGGTCTTATACAAATATGGCGTGCGCAATACAATGCTAGGCAGTAATTAATATTCGTCGTGTTCAAATAGCTGTATGGCACTGTGATATGTGCAAAACCCCTTTTAGGGTATTGCAATAAAAAACACAGCCGTAAGTCCTCTTCGGCCAGAGGATTGCAAATAACGAAACAAAATTATAGTAATAAGGGGTTTAGAAAATGGTATTTTAAGCTGATCTATATTTTAATGACGAAACATTAGTATTATAAATGACAAAGTTTGGATGTTTGTAGCTTAACCACGTTGGAACCTAACGGATCGGGTTGAAATTTGAAAAAAATTTGAATATAGTCAAGATTTTAGTTTGGAATAACACACACAATTTCTATTTCGTGAAAATAAAGGGAACGGGAACTGCGCCATTGCAACCGCGGGCGATGCAAATTTAGTTTTTAGGTTAACTAATTTTTCACCCTTAATACAAAAGAAACCATCATTTTGTCAAAATCCAAAAGTATTTGTTTAGTTTCACTTATGACAAAATAACTAAAATTTATAATTTAATTGCGTATTTCTTAGTAGTGTATAGTGGCCGGCAAACAAGTAGACAACAACAACTTACTACTAGACTATATCATACTACTAGATGTCCGCCCGGCTTCGCCCGTGGTACATATAAAGCACTCATCGGGATCCCGTACATATCCAACGGTAAAAGAATGACTGAAATCGGTTCAGTCATTCCTGAGAATATCACTTTCAAACAAAAAACCTCTTCAGCTACCTACGCCACCTGTCGGAAATTGGTCGTACCATCTCAGATTTAGAAACAAAGGTTTTATATTAGGTAACAAGAGGTATGTAATCTGTAATATTCAATGACGCAATCTTAGACACATGCTGTCATATGTCATGTCAAAGCACGAAACGTACGAAAACTCTGAAAAAGGAATATTTTATCCCGATTTTGTTACATTCTTGATTCATGCTCTGCTTCTATTAATAGTAGCGTTATGTTCTATAGTCTATAGCCTTCCTCAATAAATGGACTATCCAATAATAAAAAATCTTACAATTCGGACCAGTACTTCCCAAGATCCTAGCGTTCAAACAAACAAACAAACTCTTCAGCTATATAATATTAGTATAGATTTAAAATCCTTTGTATGGTATTTGAAACTGTGGTGGCTCAGTGACGAGACCGTCTGCTTAAACAATTATAAGATCGTAGGTTCGATTCCCATCTGCTCACCTCAGTATTTATTCATATTATGCAGTACTACTGCATACTACTTATACATGTTTATGATCACCACTGGCTTGAAAGGTGAACATGGTGAAGAATCCGCCATGAGAAAGAAATCTTTCGAGGACGTGCGTTATCTGGCAATAAGCACCTAGTCGGCGTGGTGGATTATGGCCTTAACTCTCTCATTGTAGTAGTGTAGAGTAGGCCCCGAGTCCCAGCAGTGGGAACACAAAAGTGGGTTGCTTAAGCTGTGTGTGATGTTTGTGAAAGCACCGATGAGAATAAATTAAGCGAGTGTATGACAGGCTCCTGACAACGAAGAGGTGCTGTCTCCAATTATATACTTCAAGTGTGTTTTTGTTTTGTCTTCGTTGGCGTCAGATGGCCTCTACTGCATACCGATTTCAAAAGTACAAAAATATTTTACATGTATAATCTTTATATATAAAAATGTTATGTTGGTTTGTGTACGCTTCAAAAACTCAAACAGTTCTGCACCGATCGAGCTGAAATTTTAGAATGATATATAATCCACATCAAGGATTGTTTTTATCTAATTTTTGCATCACAATTCACAATGTACTACAGCGAAGCGTGGCACCTAGTAAATTATATATTTATGATTGCTGTAGGTAAATGTAAATGTTCGCAGTGTTGAACACAAATTAATAGAAGAAGTATAATTTGTAACACTGTATTTCAAACATTGTTTATCTTCCGGATTACACAGCAACTGTGAGCAACTAAGGAAACCGAAAGAAGCGTGACGTACTCAATATTGCGATAATTTGTACTATTGTGTTATAATTTGTTCTTTTACGCAATTTTGATCTCAAAAATCACGAAATAGATCATCTGTTCTATAGCTTTGTCTAGTGACATATTGCCTATGCCCAATTCGTTCATAGTATAATCACTAACAAGTCAACTTTATATAAAATCACAACATTATATATGTCCTCAAATGTGATGCATAAGAGCCGTAAAGACATTTGTATACAGATCTTTTTTTAAATTTCCAAATGCATGTACGTATCTGTATTGTATTATGTCCATAGTAAATGTGACGCTAATGAAACCTAATGTGAACCTGAACCAAGGTGATAATAACTAATATTAAACAAAATGAATGCAAAATAATAAAGGGCGAGTGATAAAATAAAAGCATATAACACACACCTTCTCCTGCGCTAGCCAAGCGGCAATCTCATCAATCTCTCTCTGATCCATCCCCGTAGGCTGTCAAACATAAAATAATAAACAAAATAAATAAAAAACAACGAAATATACAAACAAACCCAACCACGACCACGGGACTACAAATTATAAATGAAAGCTATTTTCTATAAATTGATTTATGTAAATTAAACCTCAATACTAAAAAGAGAAAATGATATATTATATTCCTATGGTTTTAGATTATTGAGAGGTGGAGCCTTCTATTACAGGTATAATTATTACCAAAGGAGGCTCCATTTTACTTCTTTAATTAGTTTACAATTTGAAAGAAGTAAAGGAAAATGCATTTTTTATACTTTAATACAAAGTTATTTTATTATTAGCCACATCAAAATAGTATGCATTATAAACGAAGTTTGTTTAAAAGTTTGTATACATTAACAACAATATAAATACTTGTTTTTTTTACAAATACTTGTTTATTTAGTTTTTTTTACAAATGCATTTAATTTGCAACTGAAAATTATATCCATTTTACAAGAAGTTGTTACAAGTTTGTATACATTATATAGTATAAACACTTTTTGTTTGGGACTATAATATAAACACCACTGAAAAATAATGGCAAAAATTCAAAAACGACAACCATTTCTTAATTAGAATTGTGAGATGTTTTACTAAGAATAGTACGTATTAAAGTAGTAACATACCAGTGGTTGTCCTTGCGTGGCGCGCTGACTGGCAGCGGAGGCGAGCCCGTTAGTGGTCTGATCCTCGAGGTTATCGGCATAAGTGCTGCCACTGAAAAAAAAAAAGAAGTCATGGGTAAGTTTAAATTAATTACTGGGACTCCAATTTTATTTTATCAACTGCTTTTATATCACATGTATTTTAACGTAAATAAAAAGATGTGGTGTCATGGGACACCAGGTAGGAACGAAGTATTTTCGGATAATATAGGTAAGCAACGCAATTTGTAAAAAATTGCATTATGTATTCTATTATTTATGGTACGATAATCTGAAAAATAAAGTTGCAACACTGGTAGAGTGCGCGCAACTCTGCGCGCGACTGGTGGCGTACTTAATCTTGCCAGGTCAAGCAAAAAAATGGTTCCCCGTGCTTTGAGATATTTCGTCATCATAAAATAGGTAAGGGAAAGGATAATTCAGGGAAGCAATAGAACTACACCGATAAGTTTAGTAACGTTTATATTTCCCACTTTTGACTCCTATTCAATTACATGTTTACCGCGAAGCAGTAGCGTGCCAGTGCGCAGTGGTCCGGTTGAAAAGGTATTGTGTTCTAGTATAATATAATTACAGAACAAGCGGGACTCAAGAACTAATGTCTCGAAGTAATGGACGCCGGTGCAGTGCTTGCTTTGGTTCAATATGACCAAGTATCATTAGTACTGGTTATTAGCTGGCGGAGTCTCTTACCATCAGGAGAACTATACTATACTTTTTTACATGATAATTTTATACGGTCATTTTCAACCTACATCATCAACAACAAAGTAACAAAAATATAATATAACTTTGTAAATCCTTTATTGAGTATACAACACTACTTGAAAATTTGGCGAATGAATGGTCTTTCAATGGGTCAATGCCTTCCATGGGATCATCTTCGCTAGAATACCAGCTAGATTCTTCATCAGAAGATTCGGATGCTTCACCCGTAACATTGATTATGAATTTGTCCATTTCCATATCCATTAGTCTGTCCGACTCAAAATATTTATCCTCAATTTTTTCTACGTGCAGGCACACATTAAGCCATTCCTCTGCTGTTACTATGCGGAATGCTTCCTCAGTAAGCGTATTTATTTCAGAAGGCGCTTGACCCACATTTTTTTCTGTAATGCGCCTTTTCATGATTGGGTTATTTTTTCGAAAGGGTTAAGATCACAATGATAGGGCGGTAATCGCAAAACCTCATGTCTATGTTCCTTTAACAAAAGAAGTTTTCACCTCAAAAAAAATTACTTGTTTCTCACATTCGGTCTTAAGCACACACAGTTTTATTGTTATTGGCAACGACAACAATCAAACTTCAAAAATAAAGCCTCGGGAAAATACGCTGATAATAAGTGGAGATTTCATTGCTATGGTATCCCTAAATATTACCTATCAAATAGCTCTGCCTTTGGAAAACTGCACTTTTGGCCCGTTATTGTCTCGTTGTTCTTCACAAACACGATTGATTTTCACTGTTCAGGATCAGAGCCAGCCCTTTTAATAAATTTCGGCATAATTAAAACAATTAATTACTTTAGAAATGAATAAAAACACCGAACGTAAACAAACTCTTGTCACCTGCCGTAGACAAGAAGATGACGGCACGTCAATTAGTTCCGTTTTCTGCGGCGCGCAGACTTCAATTGCGTGGACTCTAACGTGCATTTTTACGCGTCTTTTCCGTTATATATTTTTATTACGGTCTCACTTTTTTAGTTCTTTTTTTTTTGAGTTCGGTCGCGTAGCATTATCCATATCTCTTCCAAGCCTGCCGTTAAGAACATCGTTCCAACAAAACTGAATTTGTTATGTACATTTTCTATAGTGCATAATTTAGAATACTTAAAGAAAAACATGCAGTAGCATAGTTGTGAAGACGTTCCAAGCACAGATTTCTAAAACAAAAGGCAGATGGAACGTGCGGAACACAGATCCTTAGGTCCAGAAAGCAAATATCAAACGCCAAAGCAAATACAAACTCCAGTCAGTAGGAAACGGACTTCCGTCTCGTACGGGAGTCCCGTGTGATTTTAAGTTTTGTTTTAAGATTATGCCGTCTTGTGTCTTCAAACATTGCAAACATTGTTCCCAAAAATAAGAAAAGGAATGAGGAATATCATTTCATAGGAAAGTTTGAATATTTTTACTGCTTTTTATATAATTTAGGCGATTTCATTTCGATTGATGAATAGAAACACAACACCTCAACGAAAATTGGTTAGTGTTGCTATACTAAATTGAAATTATTTTCCCTAAAGTTAGGGTAAAATATAGATTATGATTTTTTTGAAGATACTCGTAGACCAAATTATTTATGTACTTAAGTAGATTGTATTATTCTATTTTAATTTGGTTGATCGAGGAGCCCCGTTGTCCGAACGAAGAATAAAATTCTTCTAAAAAATATAATTTTCTTTGGCAATGTTCGGACCCACAAAATTATTAAAACAATCCTATGCTATCTTCCGTTGGCTATCAACTTGGTGAATCTTCGGCCATGCGACCTTCGCCCTAGCCATTCGCTCTATCATATAACGTCTCCAGTCCAATTTAAACGTTTGGTACTTGGACGACGGAACTTTTGGCGATGTGAATAATGTTCAACTGATTTACAAAAACTCTTAGACGATTTTCGTTGGATTAACATTTTTGAAAAGGTGAACTTTTCGTTTGCGACACGCGTCCAGACAAAGATTGGATAGTAAACAAATTGAATGATCTAGCCCCCCAACATCAAATCAGTTGACACAAATTATCTGCACCTCCTGTGTTCACCGATATTAAATGAGTAGTTGCCACCTTATGTCAAGCATAATATTCAAAATTTTATATATAGATAGAATACTAAAAATAAACACACACATGACTTTTACTATTATTCGGCGTTGTCTTTTAATTCCGAATTTTCTGTGCGAATATTCGAATTTTTCGTTGCATGCAAAATCAAAATTCTTAACCTCATAGGATGGAAATAGTAATAACAAGAAATCCTTGCCGAATATATAATCGGTGTAATAATAAATTATTTTAACATTATTATTTATGTGTTTATTATACGCGAAGATTTCCGAAACTAAGACAAAAATAGTGGGATTTTTTCTTAAGACTGGGAACATTATACGTACACCAACGTGAGTAATTTGACAACGTCGGTGAGGGCTGTCACGCATCATAACTAATTATTGGCCTCAACAGTGTCGTTCACGAAGGTTTCATCTGTTTAGAAATCTGTGGTTCCAAGTATGAGGTTGTCAGTTTGAACTGGTGTAGAAAAACAAAGTTAGGGTTAAAAACCAATTTTAAACTTTGTGATTTTTTCTTCATGATATCTGAAAAGTATCTTTCAAAAAAATTCCTGTCATCCGCTATTGGTAAACGTATTGGCTTTATTACTTTATCCGTAAGAAGGCCCAAATAGTTGGAACACTAACCGAGCTAGGCCATGGAAGCGTTAAGAGGGAAGTTTATGTAAAGAAAACGATTATTCTCTTTGTTTAAAAATAAAAAAAAATATATAAATATTGACACACAACTCCATCTGACCCCAAACTTAATGTTTGTTTAATATTTTGATGCTTATAACATACTAGATGCCCGCCCCGGCTTCGCCCGTGGTATATTATGTAGCATTCATCGGGATCCCGTACAAATACAACGGTGAAAGAATGACTGAAATCGGTTCACTCATTCCTGAGAATATCGATTTCAAACAAAAAACCTCTTCAGCTACCTGCTACGCCACCTGTCGGAAATTGGTCGTGCCAACTCAGATTTAGAAAAAAGTTAAGTTAAGTTAAAAAAGTTTAGCAAAGGTTTATTTTCAATGCACAGATTACTGAAATTCAATGACGCAATCTTTGACACATGCTGTCATGTGTCATGTCAAAGCACGAAACGTACGAGAACTCTCAAAAGGGGAATATTTTTTCCCGATTTTGTTACATTCTTGTTTCATGCTCCGCTTCAATTAATAGTAGAGTTATTTTCTATAGCCTAAAGCCTTCCTCGATAAATGGACTATCCAATAGAAAAATAATCTTTCAATTCGGACCAGTACTTCCCGAGATCCTAGCGTTCAAACAAACAAACAAACTCTTCAGCTTTATAATATTAGTATAGATTTAATTTTATCAATGGTTATGTTTTGAGGAGCAGACTTGACAAATTCATCTAATACTTCTGGTATTGCACCTGAATAATATCAATTCCACTCACCCAGTTTTAGCTGTTTCATAGGTAAGGTTCCTGCTTTGAGCAAACATGTCGAATTCGTCTTTGGAACCGCTTGGAGACTTATCTGGCTGAGCGTCCTTCACGGCTGAAATACAAATATACCACTCGTTAGGCGTAGTCCCGTAGGTTAATAACATTTAAATCGAAAATCTTCAAACAAACGCTTCATCTAAAGCAGGGTTTCCCAAACTTATTTTGTCTACTGCTCACTTTGAGAATAAATTATTCTATATATTTCGAATCCTTTTTTCACGCACTTAAAAACCATTTTTTCTTCAAATTCAATTACTAATTAATTTTTGTGAGCTATATTAGCGGAGATTAAACATTAATTCTAAACGAGACTTTTATTATTATCCGCAAGAGTTAACCTGATACCTGGGCCCGATAGGTAAGACACAAGGGAATCTAAGGCTCTAGAGTCTAGACTATGCCCCAACTATTTAACCCCCGACAAAAAAAAGGGGTGTTATAAGTTTGACGTCGATGTCTGTCTGTCTGTCTGTCTGTCTGTCGGTCTGTCTGTCTGTCTGTCTGTCTGTCTGTGTGTGTGTCTGTCTGTGGCACCGTAGAGCTCAAACGGATGGGCCGATTTCGATGCGGTTTTTTTTATTTGAAAGTTAATATCCGTGCGGGTGTTCTTAGCTATGTTTGGTTAATATCGATTCAAAATGGCCGCCTCCACAAAATGGCGGACAAAATATTTCTTTACAACCTACCTCAATATGGGTATCAAATGAAAGGGCTTGACTAGTAGAGTACTAAACGCTATTACAAATTTCAAATCCAAGATGGCCGCCACCACAAAATGGCGAATTATATAATATTTTTCACTACTACCTCAATATGGGTATCAAATGAAAGGGCTTGATTAGTAGAATACTTTGCACTATGACAAATTTCAAATCCAAGATGGCCGCTATCACAAAATGGCGAATTACATTTCCTTTTTCACAATTCCCTTAATATGGGTATCAAATGAAAGGGCTTGACTAGTAGAATGTTCTACAGATAGCAAATCTAAGGTAGTCGGGGGTTAATCAAAATTTTTAATTTTGTTCTTGTTTTTTGGGTCTGTTTAGGCCTGCAGCGCCCACAAGGGGGCGTTATCGCCCACTTTGGAAAACACTGATCTAAAGTGATATTTTTTTTTAACAAATTTCTTTTTTGTTCTTGTAAAATAAATAACGTAATACTTACTGAGTTTAGCAATATCAGGTACGTCGTCACTGAGATCAATCAGTGCATCGTCTTCAGGTTTCTTTGCTGAAACAAATATATTGGTAGTTATTTATACATGTACATATGTAAATGAATTGCCGTTTGTTAGTATTTTTCTAACTCACAATGTAAAAGCAACGGGGTATACATATATGAAGTGTCTCTGTGTATCTGTTTATATCGGTTTATCCGGTCCGGTCTACGATGCCACATACACACACATACGTAAAATTTAAAACACCACGTTTTTTCAGCGTTGGGGTTAATAAGCAATATCTTACGTGGTGCGACAGTTCCGGGGACTCCCATGGCCGCTCCAAGGATAGCCGACGGAGTGGCGCCGCCCGCGGCCGCGTTTCTGAAACCAGACGAAATGTTTCTGACATGTTCCATTGAAATAGCCCTCAGGCAAAGCACAGAACGGCGGATGGAAGAAGACACACTTTTTATATCTTCTTTTATCTACACTCTATGTAAGTGTGCAAAGTGGAATCTTTTGATGGTGAAGAAGATTACTTAGATAGACTTACACTTAATGTATCTTCTTCACTGGCAACAGATTCTATTTTACCGCGCATTGTGGCGTTAATAAAACAGCCTATATATACAGATAATAATAACGAACGAATGTCAGATCGGCTGAATTCTCAGAAAAAACAAACAGCGATTTTAATTTAAAATTTAACTCTGTCTGACTATTGTCAAAATTTCATAAATTTTGTCAAACCATTGATTCCATCGATTTACTCAAATTTTTAGTTTTGCTAGTTATTCGAAAACAGGTAGACCGATTTCAATAAAATGTATATGGGACCATCTCTCAAGTATGATCTACCGAATAAAACAGAATCATCAAAATTGATTCACAATTGTGCGGAGTTATCACGTACATAAAAAAGACATACAGCCGAATTGACAATCTCTTCCTTTTTTGAAGTCTGTCAAAAAGAGAGATTTAATGAATGAAGAGCGAGTATCGTATTTATTTATTTATAGAGATTGTTTGTCCCTTCACCAGTTCTGCAATACGTTTGGTGTCTAAATATTTATCATCTACTAGATGTCCGCCCCGGCTTCGCCCGTGGTACATTATATAGCACTCATCGGGATCCCATACATATCCAGCGGTGAAAGAAAGACTGAAATCGGTTCAGTCTGCTACGTCACCTGTCGGAAATTGGTCGTACCAACTCAGAAACAAATTTGAATAGCAAAGGTTTATTATGTCCAATGATGCAATCTTAGACACATGCTGTCATGTCAAAGTACGCTACGAAAACTCTCAAAAAGGAATATTTTTTCCCGTTTTTGTTACATTCTTGATTCATGCTCCGCTTCTATTGATAGTAACGTTATGTTATATAGCCTATACCTACCTTCCTCGATAAATGGACTATCTAATAGAAAAATAATCTTTCAATTTGGACCAGTACTTCCCGAGATCCTAGCGTTCAAACAAAGAAACTCTTCAGCTTTATAATATTAGTATAGAAAGTAAGCTTGTAAGTAATATTGGCTGAAATATTTACTATCCAGCCATATGAATTTGTAATAATTCCAACATGTATAACAGCGCCAGTTGTCACCTGTTGTTGATGAAGCGCGCGTGCCTCAGCAGCAGGTTGTTGAGAGAGTCGTTGGCCTGCAGGAGAGCGCCGGTGAGCGGGGAATCTCCCGCCAGCCGCCCCACTAGCTCCGCGATGCGACTCTGCATCGCTTTCAGTGTGTCTGCCAACTCCTGTAGAAATAAAACAACATATTGAAACAAAGTTCAAAATTAATTATTTTTTATAATTAAGTTTTGTACCTTTATTACCGGATCTAAATTTCAGTGGAATTTATACAACACTTTATAAACAAACTACAAGAGAGTATGTAATTGTTTTCCTATCCCTTGTTTTATTTGTCCCCCAGTACATTAATCACCACAAAACTAATGTTAAGCAGCTCCATATACCAATTAACGAAGCGCCAAGGGCGCTGCACGGTGAGCTCATTCCACACACACATGTTTTCTACAATTCCTCACACTCATTTTGTCTTCCTCTTCCCTGTGCTATGGTGATATTGCCACAATACTAACGTCAAAGACCTCGAATATCCGACTCCGGATGCACCATCGCACGGCTGCGCCTTGAGTTCATTTTTGCTCATCACGCTCATGTTGCATTTCTTTTCCCCCCTGTATTACCTGCCTTACAGTGCGTTTTTGGCCACAATATATTACGCAGCTCGATGTCGGAGTCATGATGCGCCGAGTCCGGTGAGTTCATTCAGCATGTCGCTCATCACGCTCTTGTTGCTTTTCTATTCTGTTCCCGCTGTATTGCCTGTCCTACAGTGAGTATATACCACTATACTCACATTAAGTAGCTCGATGTCGGAGTCATGATGCGCCGAGTCCGGTGAGTTCATTCAGCATGTCGCTCATCACGCTCTTGTTGATTTTCTCTTCCCCCTGTATTACTTATCCTACAGTCAGTATATACCACTATACTCACATTAAGTAGCTCGATGTCGGAGTCATGATGCGCCGAGTCCGGTGAGTTCATTCAGCATGTCGCTCATCACGCTCTTGTTGCTTTTCTGTTCTGTTCCCGCTGTATTGCCTGTCCTACAGTCAGTATATACCACTATACTCACATTAAGTAGCTCGATGTCGGAGTCATGATGCGCCGAGTCCGGTGAGTTCATTCAGCATGTCGCTCATCACGCTCTTGTTGCTTTTCTGTTCTGTTCCCGCTGTATTGCCTGTCCTACAGTCAGTATATACCACTATACTCACATTAAGTAGCTCGATGTCGGGTCATGATGCGCCGAGTCCGGTGAGTTCATTCAGCATGTCGCTCATCACGCTCTTGTTGCTTTTCTGTTCTGTTCCCGCTGTATTGCCTGTCCTACAGTGAGTATATACCACTATACTCACATTAAGCAGCTCGATGTCGGAGTCATGATGCGCCGAGTGCGGCTGCGCCGTGAGCTCGTTCAACATGTCGCTCATCACGCTCATGTTGCCCTCCACCACGCTGAGGTCGGCTCGCAGCTTGTTGCTCTGGCTCTCGGATAGCGCTGTCACTGACGGCTGCAGACAGAATAATATAAACCAGTGTTAGTCTAGTTAATAAATACATGCCGTTTCACTATAGACTATTCAGATAGTAATTGACTTAGGCTAAGAACTCATGGAGCGGTTACCAACCGCAGCAGCGCGCGGGCGCGGGCCCGCAGCTTCTGTAGAATGCAGATTTATATGTAAAAATTAAAATCTAAACTCACGAGGCGGTTTATGCCCGCGGCGCGTGTGGCTGCCACGCGGCTCCCGCGTGGTCGCCGCCCGCCAGCCACCCGCCACGTTCGCGTGCGAAAATCTCTCCCGCGGCGGCTGCGAAACCGCGAAAATCAGCGGTCTCGTGAGTTTTGAAATAAAACCGTCGCCGGTCGCAGTTCGCGCCTGCGCGCGGGCGCGGTTTGAAACTGCTCCATGCGTTCTTAGCCTCAAAAAACACTTCCTCCTGTTTATATATGCTCAATGGCCAAAACGGTTCTCGTGGTTTATTAGTAGTCTGTTTTCGTAATATGTATATTAATTTCGCCATGTGCTGTCTGTAGGTATATCTCTATATTTCTATAAGACGCAGAGTCTGCCTGGGGAAATAACACACCTTTACCGGTTATTCCACCACCAAACAGTGGAGCGCTAACATCCGTGTGTTCAAAGGGCGATGTTTCCGAAAAAAAACACTGTTTAAGATAAATAATTTTTTCAACCAACGCACACACATTAAGATAAATCATTTTTTCAATCAATTTTACATTTCTGGGTTACAAGCGCAATACAGTGATAGGTAATGAATTAGACTGTCCATGTTCCAATAACTGCGTGACACTGTGCTGCTATGGACAAGCGTGTTGCTTACCATCAGTCATACATCTTGCTCGTTTCGTAAAACTATTCTAAAAAAAAATTGGCAGCCATAGGAACTGCCGATAGAAGTGAAAATGTATAACTCAGATTTTGATGGCTTACTTTGGAAACTACGCGGTTAAAACCAGAGGGCGTGGCCATGAGCATGGCCAATGGGAAATGCTGACGCATTTCTAGATGGCCAATGGGCATGGTCCCGAGTTTACCCGAAGATTTCTTATCATTCCCGAGCGTGACGCTAGAATTCAATTCATAGACCACAAAAACTCTATCTGTAGAGTGGCAAAATAAGTTTCTACTTTGAATTTTTTTTTACAGTACAGTATATACATTTTTCACAAAAGTTTAACAGAGTACAGTTTATTTGAACACTAAAACATATAATTTAATAAACGTAGAATGCTTAGCATCTGGCGAATTTCTTGTTCGTCCCACCACACTAAAAAACTTGCTAAGTACTCACATTAACGGTTTGTTCCATCCCGCGCGAGGGCGATATGGGCGCGCCTCGCTGCGGGGAGCCGACCACCGGGTGCTCCACTCCATCCGGCACACTCTGGAAACGTACAATGAAATACAAAAATCTTTATTGCTGTTTGCAAGTAAGTGTTAGCTAAGTTAGTATGTGTTTAGCTGTTTTAGTAGTGGTAGGACTTTTGGCAGAGTCCGTCTGGGGAAGTACCATACCTTTGCCAGTTATTCTACCGCCAAGAAGTAATGTCAAAACATTACTGTGTTCAGATTTGAAGGGCAATATTTCTAGAGAAATACAGGGCTTAGAGATATAACATCTTAGATTTCTAGGTGACGAGCGCTGTGCAGTGCTAGGTAATGATTTGGACTCTTCATGTTCCAATAGCTGCGTGTCACTGTGCTGTTATGGGGCAGGCATGTTGCTTATCATCAGGCACATGTCCAGCTCGTTCCTTCACTCTTTATTAAAAAAAAAAACGGTTATTACAAAACATTCTAAAAGTTGACCCATCCAAAATGGTCTCTTCGAATCGAATGAAATCCTACTAAAATTATAAATGGTGACGTGATTGAGCAACAAACATCCGTACATTAATGTACGGATGTTTGTAGCATACGTCATCACGTCGTAACGTATAAAAGGATCGGGCTGAAATTTGAAACACGTATTGATTATTATAGTCTGAAAGAACACATAAAAGCTACTTTTATCCCGAAAAACGACGGGTACGACGGCAACTGCGCGGGTAAAACCGCGGGGTACTGCTAGTGAAACTATAAACAGACATTTTAGATGCCACACGATATCTTCTGTGACAAAATTTAAGGACACGCGTTACCGGTAATGGCACTCGATGTTTGATGCCATTGTCTAATCTACAGATACTACAGAAATATATTACATTGTACCTAAAAACTAAGTACATAATTTAAAACCGACTTTAATTTCGTAATCGATTAAAAAACAAAGTTTAGCAAAAAATATCCAAATGTAACTTACGCGTTGTGGTGTGAAAATAGGTGCCATTGCGTCGAGATCAGTCATCGGGAATTCAACGCCTTTGGTTCTGAGTTCGTTGTACACTTGGACAACTCCCTGTAACAAATATTGATATAATTTAAGAAACGTCCAACAAAATTACTTGAATACAAACAATCAGAATCGTCGTCGCTAAGATCGCAAACTATAATAAAAATTCAGAAATGTAAACAGTTTAATCAGTTTCAACAGTTTGTTTTGCGACGTGATGTCATCATCATCATCATAATCAGCCTATCTTAGTCCACTGCTGGACATAGGCTTCTCCCATGGCTTGCCACTCAGCCCTATCCTCAGCTATACGTCTCCATCCACTGCCTGATGTCTTCCGTATATCGTCACTCCATCTAGTCTCAAGGTGTCCTACACTACGTTTGCCGATTCGTGGTCTCCACTCAAGAACACGTCTACTCCAACGGTTATCGGTTCTGCGACAGATATTACCGGCCCATTGCCACTTCAGTTTGCTAATGCGTTGAGCTATGTCGGTTACCTTGGTTCTCTGACGGATCACTTCGTTCCGAATACGATCCCTCAGAGAAACAGTAGTAGGGATTCGAGAGTTCTGGCTCACCCAAAAAAAGTTCTAACTCACACCCCTAAAGTCGAGTCATGTCAACCTCACCGACTAAAAAAAAAAAAAAAAAAAAAAAAGTTTGGTGTCATTTTAGGGGTTTTCGGGGACGCCCGATCGATTGCTGCTATCCGTTTTTTGATATCTCTTCAAATTCGCAAGATAGGTTTTTAATTCTGGCAATTAGGCAATTAATTACCCTGCGCTCGAACTCTGTAACTATTAGCTAATTAATTACCCTGTGTTCGAACTCTTTAACGTTGTAGTACAGATAATTAGCTAATTAATGACCCTGAGCTCCAACTCTAGCTCGCACTGCATTGTTCATGTTACGTGTTGATAAGGCTCATTAACGACTCCGGGATGCCTACTCAATAATAATATCTACAACTTTCTTTATATAAGCTTTATTTAAAATGATTTCGAAATATATCATGTAATAATATATCATTCATGATTGTATCATTTGTTTCAAATAAATAGGTAAAATCTAACAAGCTTCTACCCTGGAACTTATAGTATAAATACACCACACAGTACTCGCCACATAGTGAAGTCCATTCATTTTGGATTCGCTTGTCATTGAAATCCCACATCCTACAATTTCTATTCAGGAAGGTTCTATGAAACCCTGCAGGTGGACGACCAAACGAGTCAAAATATTGTCCGATGTTGTTATCATCTATGTGGATTGCAACCCAATGCGATCCAGGTTGTGTATCAGAATCGAGATTGCTAATTAAAAACGTAGGCGCTTCGATGTGAACAGGTAATCGGTTCGCGGCATAAACGTTATTTTGTAAACCCAGTGAATTTTATATAGGCATTCCATGATCTCTATGGTGTTCATATTTGTATGTATCACTTGTGTCACCTTCAGGAAGTAACTCTTGTGAATGTTATGTGCTGAATTAACTATACACTATTTATAGACATCTCGAAATTAAACAAGGTATGTGTTATACATGTTTTATTATTCTTACAAACATAAGGTACAATAGTTATTCTACTCTAACTACTATAGTCTACAATGACGTTCCGGTTCTTATCTATTTCAATGACATTATCAAACTCTGCGTACACAATGCAGTTGATAGTCTGGGAAAGAGCAGATTCGAAGCGTACCTCTAATCTCACGCTTCCGTTTCTTACTAAAGACCAATGACTGGAATTCGCTGATAAATCTGGAGTCAAATCAAACGCTAAGAGACAATAACCTTTGGAATAACTCTCTAGATATTCCATTACCGTCGTTGAGAAAATGTATTCCTGTCCCAGAGAATAATGTGTGGTAAGATGTGGTAAATATATTACTCTCGAATGAAGGCTGCAATGCTTTAGAAGGTATTTGCTGACCATCGATGTACAAACAAAATGAACTCATATCATAATTCTCGAAATTAAATGGATTTTAGTAAGACTTCCATTGAATGCTGCATTATTAACAAACCCAACAATACACCTTTTGGGTACTTGTCCCAGAAAAATATTGTCAAGTGTTTTCCCTGAACCCCGATGGTATCGTCAAAACTTTTACTTCGGCTCGAGTAATGGGGTATTTAGCTGTCGAAGTTGCTAAAACCTTTGATGTGCAAGTAAAACAGTGGGATTGATTCGAGCTCTACGAATAATGAGAGTTGCATCTGTTATGCACACCTTTAACTTTAAATCGCTCGAAGCAGCCATTAAGTTAAAAGACTCTCTGGAACGAACTAACTTAACAGACATGTCAACGCCGTTTATCAGAAACTTTTCTTGATTGAATAAATCTCCATGTAAATGTCCTATCATTTCGATTTCCTTACTTTCAGTAGCAAACACTTGTCGTTTTGCGAATCCTTTGTTACTCTCGTCAGAGGAATCCATTTTTCCAGATGTATCTTCATACCAAAGACTACAGGTAAGGTGGGAATCTTTGGCTGCTGGAGCATAATTGAGTAGAGATTCAATGTATGCGCGATATGCATACGTATTATTTGGAGGTGATACGAGTTTTTGATTCAAATAAACATCAAGTTGGTTGAACAGTGAATGTAGCCAGTTATTTACAGGAGCTACTACGGCCGATGAATTTAATCTTGATGAATCCTGATTCAATATTTTTGCTTTCACATGCAACAATGTGTGTGATAAATCAATGTAGTCGTCACCCGCTCCTGGGACATGAAATTCTATTGGTCCATCATCAGCAAGAGATGAAATTGGTTTATAGTGTATCCATATTCCACTTTCAATACTTGTTTGTGTTGATGGTAAAGCAAATAAATCTAGTTCTGACTTAATGCACTCGCAGGAATGGCTATGTAGAAATGACATTATTGTTCTGTTTATGAAAATATATCTTTTATATTGTTTTATTTAATTTTGATTTCTTTGCAGCACCTTTCAGTTTCGCGACCGAAGGAGAAATGAGTGAAGATGGACGTTTGTTCTTTTTTATATATCCTGAACCGGACATATTGATACTATTAATTTTACCATCTGCTTTTCTTTTTAAATTCGAGCTTGCTTCTTTGAGACGGGACTTAATAGATTCCTCCATAGGACGCGAACCAACCATATCAGATAAAATACCAACTCCTGTATTCAAAGCTTCTTTTCCAATGACTCGAGCTCCACTTGATAAAAGAGGTAAAATAGATCTAAATAATCCGCCTAAAAACTGCCAATACCATGTCCACGTTGATATGGGACTCCTTTGTATATGACTCCTATACCAGACCCAGCTTGTCGTGAATAATAATGTTCATAAGGACAATTTGTATTTATAGATTTAGAGTTCATGGTTGGATTTTTCTAAAGTGTAGTTTAATACACACTGTCCCAAACTGGAATGGTATTTTTTGTCCAGTACTTGTTCTTATATCTATTTCAATCGTATCAAATTCCTCCGCATTACTGGTAAATAGTGAGGAGGTGAGAATATGTGCATTTTATTAGCCCCATAAATGTACTTCGAAGGGTCTAATGGTATTATTCTCAGCAACGGAGTCATCACATCTCCAACGATTTGCGGTTCAATAATATCACAGTAGACAAACAATTGCGGTGGAAGTCCTAAATGTAAATTAGCCGGACATTTTCCAAAACCTTTTTCCACAAGGTTCCTGTTTGGTTCAAATCCGAGTTGAAGAGACAACTGAGGTGACAATGTTATTGTCTTTATATTGGTATCCATTACTGAGACATTGACAAATTTTGATAATTCATCATAGCGAAATTTTATTTTTTCTCTGATATTGTTTAAGGCGCTTAGAATGTGATTGATATTGTCATAATTTGTAGCCGGAATGTGGGTTTTGTAGTACACCGTAGATGGTTTGTTTTCATTAGGCATATTCATTAATTTAGTCACATATACAATATTTTCATGTTCTTGAACAGTGTACATCGTACAAGGATACTGAAATTCAACCACACCGACGTGCCATATTCCTTCTAGTATTATTGACTTGGGTAGTTTTGTAGAAAATCGAGTGGTTTTATTATCAGGAAAATATTCCATTGAGCTATTGCTCAGTAACGTTAAATAAAAGCTTTCTTTCATCATATTTGATTTAAATTAGATACTAGAACCCAACTGTTGAATTTGTCTGGATAACCTTTCCACTTGACTAACACTTCTTTTCTGGGACCAGATCGACGAGATCGAATTATTTTATCTATTTTATACGATGAACTTGGGTCGTAACTAACTTTTTGTAATTCTCTTTCATAAAACGTGCCAACGATTGGCTCATCTTGCAAATCTTTTAAAGTATAGACAACCCATGGAGAGCGCTCTATTATTGATGTTACTATAAATATTTCATCACTCCAGTTAGACTCGTACCCTTTTGAAATATATGTTTGTATTTTGTGATTCTTACATGGTCTCCTATATGCAGTTTTGGGGGTAAAGTTGGTGAAAGTTTGGCTTTTGTCTGCCTATCGTATAAATTATCCCAAACAGTCTTAATATTGCTCGAGTTAACATCACTTGGACACATTTTTATACTAGAATGATAGCTGTGGTTGTACCCATATAGCAAATCTTGAAGAACGTCAACATATCTATAAGTATTTTTGTGAGTAAAATATCGCCACATTCTCATTTTCAAAGTTCTTTGAAATCTCTACAATACTTGCTTTAATATCAGGATTGTTAGTAGTATAGTAGTTAATATGTTTACTTCTGAAGTATTTCTGTACATCTTTTGAAACAAATTCAGTACCCTTATCAGATTGTATATGAGTTGGAGTAGTATTAGCTTCGTTAAATATACTTTCAAAACAATGTTTAACTGTTTCAGAATTTTTATATTTCAAAGTTCGGACATATGCATATTTAGAAAATACATCAATAACACACAGAATGTAATTGTAACCATCGTTATATTTTGAATAAGTTCTTAGATCACTTAAATCAGCCTGCCAAAGTTCATTAAAATTTGATAGTATGTATTTATTCCGTGGGAATCTTTTACGTACAGGTTTGTGTAATGTGTAAGTCTCTTGAGACTGCAACCACGTCTTCACTTCATTTTTTGTCATGTCTCCATTCATTGCCTTTGTTAACTTATCTATGCTACTATAACCAGCCGGATGTGAAGCATCATAATATATTTCATAGATACGCTCTACGGGGTCCATAGCATTGTCATTTAATATGGAGTCCATTTTCCCAATCAAGTTTTTACTAATATTTTTACGAATCTTTTTACGTACTTATCAGTAGGAGTGCAAAATTCTTCTTCGGTGAAATTTCTCCAAGATCTTGTAAAGTTATTTTGTTTATATATTCAACTCGCTTTGGATTACCCAAATAAATGAGTGGTATTTTAATATCTTTTAAAGCCTTGGCAAAAGTTTCCCACCCTATTGGGTCACTTCTTTTAAGTGGTCTAACCAAATCGTTTACCAAATCCACAATATTGCTTCCAGGAATTGTTTTGCCGTCTATTACTACTGTACCATCATTATTCCATCGTATTTTATTTTTGCTTTGTGAGAGTGCTTGTAATAACGATTCACCTTTCTTTGAATATGAGTTAGGTATTAACTTTAGAATTTCACTTGTACTGTAATGAGATTTTTCCGTAGTTGTTACACTTTTTTCAATATTGGCACCTTTTTCTTGTAATGTCTGAGTGGAGACTGCACCTTGAACCTGATTTTCTTGTTTTATATCTGCTATATTTTCAGTATGTGTTATTATAGGTAGTTCGATAGGCCGACGATTTTCTTCATTGAAGTGTAAATATCTTTGTAGCACTTGTAGATATAAAATAGATTTTTTTCTATCATCCATCTTGCTTTTTAATATGTTGTTCATTTCAGTGTCTAATCTGGAGGTTGGGCTTTCGTCACTGTTCTGCATATTTATCTTTTCTAACAAACTTGGTTCAATAAGCAGCATCTTTTTAGCATGATCCATTTTTAATTAAATTAAATTACCTATTAAAGTACTCAATATCGAACCCAAAATGATCGGTAAAAAGGCACCACCTTTTTGTATTATCACTTTTTTTCTAATCTTATCGCACCCTTTGCGAACTAATTTACGAAGTACTGTTTTGTATCTATTTAACTTTTTCTTCTTTTTCTCCTCTATTGGTATCTTACCCTGCAGAACGTTGTGAATGCATTCGCATATAACATTTATTTCTTCTTTATCACAAGATTTTAAGAGAGCTTTTCTGTATTTTGGTTTAAGTTTATGAAGAGCTAACAACAACTCTTTATGCGTATTAATATGCCGCGACATTATTTGTAAATGATGGGAATTTGTTGATTCTTTGCATATTTATACCCCTTAGTAGGTACGTAAACTTGACAATATCCGTTAGATGGAAATATGTTTGTTTTGATACGACACATGTCATCAGTATTTTGTTTCAAGTCAATCATTAAATATCCATGTGCATCTTTGGTTGCATCTCTGTATGCATCTTCTATAAACTTTGGATTTTCTGGTGAGACTTGACGTGCCAAGTACCGGATCTGAGTTTTATCGCGTGGGTTTTTAAAGTAAATTATATAGCTTGAATTTAATGAAATATCTCTCTGCCCTTTTCCTTGATGAAATAAATTTTGTGTTATATAAAACACACTTAAATTTCTATGATGACTACCCTTAGTGAATATATCTACTATGCGTCCATCAGATTCCCTCATAAGATCATCAATAATTATTAGACTAGGCTTTTACCATCAAACATACTAAGATCCGGCAATCCCTGATAATAATGTACACTTGGTAAGTTATACAAAGGTTGCATTTCGTCAAAACACCATACTATTTGAGTAAAGGTACAACTACAAACATCTTGAACATATTTAATAAAATTTGTAACAAAATTTGATTTTCCACATCCACTGGGGCCTGCTACTATGCAAGTGAATGGGTGAATAAAATGAAACATCCTGATACGTGTTATGTCTAGAGGGTAAGGTGAATAAATAAAAACGTATTGTAAGATACATCCAATTTTATTTTGATCAAGTACAATATACCTACCTAACTTAAAGCTAAAAATAGTTTTCTTATAAGTAACTTAAACGGAATACATAACTTATCTACAATATTTCTATACAACTCCTCAATTACTATATTTACAATAAAGAACAATTAAATATTATTTACTACATACATCTTATACATCTAACATAAATACAACGTTAACATATTTTATGTACATATAATAAAACTAGTCTTCTTATAAGTAACTTAAACTGAATACATAACTTATCTACAACAATTCTATACAACTCTTCAATTACTATATTTACAATAAAGAACAATCAAATGTTATTTACTACATACATCTTATACATCTAACATAAACACAACGTTAACATTTTTTACAACATTAAAAATATCTACATATCCCTTAATTTGTAGTGCCCCCATGCTAAAGTGGTGACATTGTCAGGTAAAATATACCTTTTTGTATCAGTAGAAGATAAACTTATTTTGTTTATTTTTTGTGTATAAATGGTGTGTTTTATTGACCTGAACCGGTACATAGTGTCATATTGTATATTTTTTGAAAACAAACATGTTTTATAGTTATTCATAGACATCTTTTTGTGACACATTTATTAATTCCTTTGGCTTTTGTTGTCAATTTATCTTCAGTTTGAATTGCATACATTTTAGATCTAAGTCCAACAAATTCTTTTACAATTTTTCCATTATTTTCATCTTTAAAAAAACCTACCCTCTTTTTATTAATTTTTGGATATTGAAACATATTATCAGGTACATAGTCAGAAGTATCGAAGCGTAGAGATAGGTCAGGTTTAATATCTTCATAGAAGTTGTCAGTAAAAATTTGGTAAATCAAACTGTCCGTGTCGGTATACAATAATTTACATTTTTTGTCAAATTTTGCTAACATGTAATCGTAATGAAACTCATACATTAATGTTTTGGATATGTCTAAAATAGAAAATCCTAAGTAAATTGGTTTGTCATAACACACTTTAGTTTTGTTTAATTGCACTGCCACTAAATTTTCAGAGAAAATCGATAAACTTTTAAATTCTGGTTTTGAGATTAAATCTTGCACACCTAAACATTTTCCACGATTCTCCCAGTGATTGAGTAATTTCACATTTACTCTTTTTTCAACGTTTTCCATAGTTTTTCCAAATACAGAATTATTCATTAGTTTGAAAAAATCTTTATCGAAATCTGATGTTACTTTTGTTCTTAAGTTTGTATTTAGATCTATATATTGTTTTAGCCATGGACTTTGACGAAATTTTAGTATTCTATGAATTTTTGTGACTTTGAGACCCAGTTTTAAACATTGTTTTAAATTAATATAATGAATTACGTATTTATGTTTGTTGTTTAAATTTGGTATCAGTTTAATT
Source organism: Ectropis grisescens (assembly GCA_017562165.1). Taxonomy (NCBI): domain Eukaryota; kingdom Metazoa; phylum Arthropoda; class Insecta; order Lepidoptera; family Geometridae; genus Ectropis; species Ectropis grisescens. The sequence goes on along the minus strand of CM029777.1, from coordinate 9,009,802 downwards.
TCGTTTGATTCTCCTGCTTGTATGTTTTCCGGACATAATGGAAAGTCTGAATGCAAATCATGTAGTTCATTGGGGTACTGCAAATCAACTTCTAATACAAATCCATGATCAGAAGTATCTTTAACGTTGTAATTTGTATTAGGATTCACCCACTCAAAACCGCCTTCTGGTAAAAATGTGACATAGCCCAACCGTATAAATTATTAGCGTCAAGGTACGTCAAATAAGATGAGGTAAGTTTTCGTCAAAATCATCTAGAAATTTATTGTTAGCCTTAGCATGTCGATGACTGCATTGAGAGACACCACCTCTGATTCCTGCTTTTATGAATGCAATTTGATCAATGTCTGTCAATAATTGTAATTTGACCTTTGTTTGTTTCATCATAGCATCCCAACTTAGCCCAGGTGCTGTATAATAGTGAGCAGGATCTAACCCATAGGTTTTTAAACAGAGATTGCGGAAATTTTCGAATACATCTGTTAGTAACAATACGTCAGTTTTAAGATATAAATTAGAATAATCCAACATATTTTGGCAACCAAAATGTTGCCAAACATCTTGAGCACGACTGTAATCGTCATCAGAAATATGTGAGTCAGTCAGTGAACTATAAAACTTATCTTTACTTGGCAATGAATTGAGCTCCAAAGACTGGAAAGAAGACATAAATTCGTAAGGATAAACACCTTTTATACGAAGACGATCAAAATCAGTATTGTCAGAAAAAATTCGTTTGAGTTCATGAAATTCGTCATCTTTTAAGTTTTAGCTAATTGATCGAGACTACACGAAAGGAACTTATAAGAATCTAGGAATCTCAAACATACTTTTGATTGTTTACTATCATATGTTTTGTGAAAGATATATACTTTTCTTTATTTTGAGGTATAAGATCAATTTCACCCTCATGTAAGTTAAGTGCATGTACAATAAAATGTGCGTCGTAATTGCTTAAGTTATGTAAAAAAATGGGAATGTGTTGTGGTGCACGGTACTTCTTTTCACATATTTCATGAGCAACACCAATGAAATCCCCAGTTTGCCAATCAAAAGTTAAAACTTTTTCATCATTTAAATTTGTTTCACAAATATGACACATTTTAGACGTAACTATTTGATCATTTTCTTCGTTTGATAAAGGTTTGGGAGGTTTTTGACGATGATTATGTTTACATATTTCCTTCAAATCTTCATTTAAACATTTCATAAACTCTTGAGCACAGTTAGGACCACTATATGAAACATATTTGGACAAATTATTATCAAACGAACATTTGACGTAATATCCAAAACTGTAAGGTATATGTTTTTGAACGTTGGTGGTAAATGGTTTTGAATAATCGCTTGTATCTGTGTGACTTGACTCTGGATTTAAAAGTGCTTCAAAATCAGCATATATAACAAACGGAATCTTCATAGTTTTTTGGAAGTTATCAAATTGTAACTTATCGTTGGGGACTGTTTGACCGAACCAATTTTTTGATGAATTTTCTCCATTTGGTAAAATGGTTGTGATGTGTGCAATCTTTTTGTTGGTGGGTTACTAATCTATCTCTTGTGGTAAAACTAACTAAACAACCGTCACATATATGCACTGCACCGTTTCTAATAGATATTTGAGAGCTTACTAAGCGCGATAAATTTTTTATGTAACAATAATGTCCAATTCCCCCGTTTTGGATGTATATTAAATTTATGTGTGTACATTTTCGTGATTTTGTGAAGTATAAGGGACCTACAACTTTATGTTTTCTTGTTTTGTTATCGAATTCTAAGCCAAAAACATTGACACTAATATTGTTCTTTTGTTCTATTTTTGATATGTCTGTTAATTTCACTGGAAAAGATACACCTTCAAAATTAAGTTTATTTACATGTCTACTATATGATGTAGGACGTTCTGAATTTTGCTAACCGGAAACATTGCTGAAAGAATTGCCCATTTGAAACACAAATTATCGGAATTTTTTACATTTATGATGGCTTTTTTGTCCTTAATGTCTTTGGGTAAGTCAATATAGGATGTACCACGCAGAGGGCTAAACTTGTTTATGTTTAGTTCAATATATTTTATATTTAGCAAACTCCAACCACTATCTTTTCTTTCAAATTCACTTATTTTGTTTGTCAATGTGTCTCGCAAGGATACCATGAAAACATTGAGGTCGTCAGCTTGGGATATAACGAAGTTACAAGTTTGGAAGTCAAAACTATTAAAAATATTTTTGGATTCTTGTTTGAAATCAGCATGTAAAACGCAGTTTACTTTTAAAGAAGTATGAGTTTTTACACCATCATCAATCAAAAAGAACATTTCATTTTTTATCGAATCTAAGAAAATTTCCGGTGTTTGAAATATCAAATCTGATTGTGGTTTGCTTTTTATTTTGTAAGATATAACACGATTTCCAAATGCAGATTCAATTACCGAAACGTTTTCAAAAGAATTATGATTTTTCAATAAATTATTTTGTGAAAATTACTTTTAGTATGTTGTGCATAATATTTCTTACTAACTAATATGTTACAAATATCACATTGTACCTTATCGCTACTAGTATCAGAAGTGGATGCTTCTTCCTGACGCGGTCTTTTAGCATCGTTGCTGGCAGCTTCGTTGGCAAACCGTTTCAGTTCTCCCCTGGCTCCCCCGGTCTGCTCTCCGAATGAAGTTGATGGTTGACTATAACAAAAAGAAACTTTTAACAAAGAGGATAAGCAAAAACTGGGTGAGTGTAAAATGCATTTTTTTTTAACTTACTTTTCATTGTTTTCAACCAAGGCACAGATTTCGTATAAATCATTGTCATACTCGGTGTCAAAGAGTTCAGCTTCTTCCACTTTCTTACATAGCTCTATCATATCTATTTCTTCACATATTTCGTCAAGTTCAAATTTATCAACCACTTCACTGCATTCGAAGCCACTTTGGTTTTCACTACTCACAGACTTTGTGAAAAACACACTAGTACACGTTGATTCCATTTTTATGTTGTTACGTCTTCAAAGTTAGTTATAAAAATGAGAACTTATTTGAATTATCGAAAACTTTTATACACTTCAACATAGGACATCACTAATTATCTTACTATAGAATCTTTCCCAGAAAATGTAGTGAAATAAATTAATTAGAACTAATTAACACAATTATTATATTACACTGATAACATAATGAATGTACAATAGAATTTAGTTAGTATTGTTAAAAAACATATTTTTACTCGACTCTGTATTCGATATTTCTTTCGTAATATTGAATATAGTTTTTCTAATGCTCTCCATGTTCTGATTTGCATCATTTGCGTAGTATTTTATTCGCGTACTAGCGTGTTTCCACCGTTGTGTGGCTGGTATCTTTGATATAGTTTTTATGTCATAAATTTCTATTTTTATGAGATGCGTCGATGAGGACATGTCATCGCGATTAGTCGATATCCAAGCAACACCGTTTTCTTGCGCTCTTGATACAGATGAACTTTGTGATGGTTGTATCCTCTTTTTGCTTTTATTAAAATTGAAAAAAGCGTCTAGGTCTTCATCTCGTTTTCTTTTAAGCGAGTCTTTTTCTGTAGTAAGTTTGTCTGATGTACTCGTATCATCATCAGACAATGTAGAGGGATAATAAAATTTTTTGAAGGTATTTTCTTCAAAAATGTTCTGTAACAAGATTTACAAATTATAAAAACTATAAAAAATTAAAAGAAAGAATTTCTCATTCAAGATTTGCAATAAAAATTGTAACAACTCACCTCCATCGTTAATATTTTGTAGATTTTCGTTAAAAAACACAGGCACTGAACAAAGAAGTCGTCTCAAAAACGCAACTGTGAAATAATGCAAGAAAGTAACTATGATTTGCTTTTATACTTAGAATTATCTAATTATGAGCAAATAATCGTATCACTTAACTAACGAGCCGGACCAAGGTCTACTTTCCCTAAACTCCTATCTAAACGATTTATTTATTTAATACCATCGTTAATGACATTCTTGGGAGTTGTTTGTTACTCAATCAAGAAAAGTTTCTGATTTAGTTGTACCTTATGTTTGTAAGAATAATAAAAACATGTATAACACATACCTTGTTTCATTTCGAGATGTCTATAAATAGTGTATAGTTAATTCAGCACATAACATTCACAAGAGTTACTTCCTGAAGGTGACATATGTGATACATACAAATATGAACACCATAGAGATCATGGAATGCCTATATAAAATTCACTGGAGTTTACAAAATAACGTTTATGCCGCGAACCGATTACCTGTTCACATCGAAGCGCCTACGTTTTTAATTAGCAATCTCGATTCTGATACACAACCTGGATCGCATTGGGTTGCAATCCACATAGATGATAACAACATCGGACAATATTTTGACTCGTTTGGTCGTCCACCTGCAGGGTTTCATAGAACCTTCCTGAATAGAAATTGTAGGATGTGGGATTTCAATGACAAGCGAATCCAAAATGAATGGACTTCACTATGTGGCGAGTACTGTGTGGTGTATTTATACTATAAGTTCCAGGGTAGAAGCTTGTTAGATTTTACCTATTTATTTGAAACAAATGATACAATCATGAATGATATATTATTACATGATATATTTCGAAATCATTTTAAATAAAGCTTATATAAAGAAAGTTGTAGATATTATTATTGAGTAGGCATCCCGGAGTCGTTAATGAGCCTTATCAACACCACACCCCGGACACTCCACTAAAACTCCATACAACCGCAGCTGTGGAGTTGCCTACTCTTCACACAACTACGCAGATGTCGTTCGTACACACGCGTGAATGTGTGCGTTAGAGCTAGGGCTACTGAATTGTTTTATTGAATAGTTGTGCCCCTTGAGTTCACCTGGTGACGTAAAGTAGTCTATAAACTTGCTATAATGTTGAGTTACATAAATAGAATGGAGCCAAATTATACTATTCTAATTAAAAAGGGTGTTTGCACAGATTTCTAAATTCTTTCAGAAATCTGTGGGTGTTTGTATTGCCGCGTAAAATGAAACGAAACCGATGATAGATTAGATCAGGTGCCTAGATACCTATTTCTGTTAGTAGGTACACATTCGCACTTTATTTTACACTTACCCATGAAGGAAACTTTACTCTGTCACTATAATTATTCCTACAGGCGTTATCAATCCGTGCTTGGGCACGTAAGTTACTTGCTGTGTAAGTTACGAACTTTGAGTTAAAAATTACTTCGTTATTATAAATAAATAAATATTGGTAGACAATTCACACACAACACCATCTGACCCCAAAACTAAGCAAAGCTTGTAATATTAAAAAGCAACGTTATTGAAAAGTTTCTAATCTTATGTTATTTTATCATTAGGATATTAAATAAAGCTTTTAATCTTGTCCCGTTTAGTTGACAGACAACCGTAAACAGCACAATAACCCACCATGATGACATTTCGTTAGGAATTAGATGTTCGATACCAGCCCTTCGTTGAGTGCTCCTAGCGTATCCGAAACGGCCTGAGGGGTGAGGAAGCTTGAAATTGGCGGGGGGGTGGGGAGTGTCCGTTCTATCTATATTATCTATTCTATGTCAACACGTAACATGAACAATGCAGTGCGAGCTAGAGTTGGAGCTCAGGGTCATTAATTAGCTAATTATCTGTACTACAACGTTAAAGAGTTCGAGCACAGGGTAATTAATTAGCTAATAGTTACAGAGTTCGAGCGCAGGGTAATTAATTGCCTAATTGCCAGAATTAAAAAACCTATCTTGCGAATTTGAAGAGATATCAAAAAACGGATAGCAGCAATCGATCGGGCGTCCCCGAAAACCCCTAAAATGACACCAAACTTTTTTTTTTTTTTTTTTAGTCGGTGAGGTTGACATGACTCGACTTTAGGGGTGTGAGTTAGAACTTTTTTTGGGTGAGCCAGAACTCTCGAATCCCTACTACTAGAAACTCCAAGCATAGCTCTCTCCATAGCTCGCTGCGCGACTTTAAATTTGTGGACCGCTTTGACTGTCAGTGACCGCGACGTGACGTAATAATTCATATTGCTGTTTTCAGTCACGTGACAACAGATTAAAAATATATCATTTAAAATCATTTATAATAAGTTTACTACGTAATATTACATTATAATAATGTGATTTTCGATATTCTATTAAAGCAAACTATCGTAAAATTAACATTAAACATTAATGTGTGATTAGTGTTAACATCCATATTATTCTCTTAACCAAGCCCGCCCTTCATCGCCTAACTAAATCCCTTTCAGCGAAAAGGCCGCCTGTTGTAGCACTAGCTGTTATTGTTTTTCTGTGTCTGTAAATTTGTTTTTCTTTTCGTGTGAACAATAAAGAGTATCTATCTAAATCGACTTTGGCTTTGCTATTGCTGTCTCTATAATTTCAAGCGAAACAAAAAGAGATAGGAATTTCAAAGCGTAGGCAGTTTTTTTTTTTTTGTAATAAAGCATGACGACACTAGCAGGACATGTGCAGGAGCAGGCAGTTAAGCAACATGTCTGCCACATAACAACACAGTGACACGCAATTATTGGAACATGAAGAGTCCAAATTATTACCTAGCACTGCACTGCGCTCGTCACCCAGAGAGAGAAAAGGTGTGGTACTTCCCAGGCGGACTCTGCGAAGAGTGCTACCACTACTAAAAGTTTGAGTTGGAGCGGTAGATGCCCCGATGTAATACCGTAATTAAGGTAATAAAATAGATTTTAGATATAACTACATACTAGATTCGACGACTGTGATTACATACATACTTCTGAACGGATTGGGTTTAACTTTTAATCATTTGGATTATTATAGTTTGGAATAGCACAGACTACTTTTAATACGAAAAAATAACGTGAACGGAAACTGTGCAGGTAAAACAGCAGGGCGCTGCTGGCAATAGATAAATACAAATTATTACTGTCCGTCTTGACTGTGGGCCCCATAACGAAGCTCAAAGTCGCACAGCGAGCTATGAGTCTCTTTGCGCGACAGTATCCGTAATGAGGATATTCGCAAAAGAACGAAAGTGGCCGACATAGCTGAAAGAGTAATCAAGGTGAAGTGGCAATGAGCAGGCCACATCGCTCGCAGAACTGACAAACGATGAGGAAGAAAGGTTCTCGAGTGGCGAACCGGAAGACGCAGTGTTGGACGGCCTCCCACTAGATGGATAGATGACCTCACAAAGGTCGCTGGAAACCGCTGGTTGCAGGTTGCGCAGGGCCGTTCGTTGTGGAAATCAAGGGGAGGCCTATGTTCAGTAGTGGACGTCTTGCGGCTGATGATGATGACTGTCCGTCTATACGTCATATCTCAAAATACGATACTGTTATATTTTGTGAGTGTTGGACACATACCTTTAAATGTCAGATCCTTAAAACTAAGTTCCTTATTTCTCGGCAAACACTCAATGGCAAGCCGTTTTAGGATGGCGGCCAAAAGGTTAAGTTACAGTAAGTTAAGTAAAAGAATTTAAATCGTAAAAGTCAGTAAATCTCGTACCTGTAATTCGGGCTGATTCTGGAAGGCGTCAGCCCAAAACTGGATCAGACTCAGTACTTTTTCCTGCACAATCGTTGGTGGATCGTTCTTCGGACCAATTAATTTCACCTAGAAGAATTACTTTTATCAATAAATCATTTATTTCCTACAACTTGAGACAACATAGACATTACGACAATGTAAATTTAAACGCAATTTACTAGAATTACTTTATTTTTAAGTAGAGTTGTCACACAATACTCAGATTAGACTGAGGAACAGAGCTTAGCAGATATGCAAATGAAACTAGTCTGACAAGACAACTAAACCAGGAATTCTAGTCTAAATCTAGAGCTACATCTTGCGTGAGCTAATAGCTCCAATTTATTCATAATTTGTGATTCAGACTGTGTTTTTATATTTAGATGGAACGACAGAAAAATCGATGTGAAACAAGAAAATTAATAAAACAAATTGGTAGTCATAGAAGATAGAAGTGAAAACTCAGAATTTGATAGCTTACTTTGGCAACTACGCGGCTGAAACCGGAGGGCGAGGCCACGAGCATGCCACGAGCATAGAAAAGTGCCAGCATGTGCATGGCCATGGTCCCGAGTTTACCCGAAGATTTCTTATCATTCCCGAGCGTGACGCTAGAATTCAATTCACAGCCTGCGAAAAATCTGTCTGTGGCGCGCCTAAAGAAGTTTTCACTTCAATAATAACAAACAAGTGGCGCAAGTGGTGGCTTATCTCTAATAGCAATCTATTCCAAGCAAAATTCCAGGTGATGTAAAGAATATTTTCATTATACACGAATAGATATATAGATATTCCCTTTCATCCTTTTTGTCATCTTCGATTATACAAATATTATAATAATAAGTAGTTTGGATGTTTATTACTCTATTCGTAACGTATGAAAGGATTGGGGACTCAAATTTGGAACACAGTTAGATTATAGTCTTAAAGAACACATATTATATGCTACTTTTTAACTCGAGAAAATAACAGGAAGGGGAAATACGCGGGGCCTTGCTAGTTGATCATAAATTGTATGCTAAAGTTAACGATATGTTCAGAGAATAACAAGTGCTAATCATATTCAACAACAAGTTTCGATCAAATAGTTTGAATTAATGATTGGAACTAAAACAGTCAAAAACAAAAACTAGTTTAACATAATCCACATTCCTCAGTTAGGCAAAGTATGGGAGCTATGAAATGACAGAAATTTAAATTAGCTTGTTTCAAAATAATGTTAATGGTGAGATCAGACACAAACTGTGACAAAGTTCTGTTTTTATGTTAAAAAAATAATAATTTTTGTGTATATTTCACACATAACACTATCTGACCCCAAACTAAGCAAAGTTTGTACTATGGAAGCCAGACAGCTGACATAATACTTATATACATAGTTGTAAATACATATATACTTATTAATTGATTCAAGGTCGTATAGCAGTATCTTTCTGATGACAAACAAGTTTGAAGCATTGCATAGTGTGTATATGAATGTACATATTTATGTAGTGTCATATGCAACCAGTAAATTTATCTAGATTTAGTACTTATATTGTCTTCTGCATTTGACCTTCACATCATAAAGTCTTTGCTATAGTATGATTACATCCTATTAATATTATAAATGCAAAAGTTTGTTTGTAGGTATGGATGTGTTTGTTGCTCTTTTATATGAAATTTGGTACATGGGTAGATGATAATCTCAAGTAACACAGGTTAATTTCTATCCTGGGCAAAATAATGGGAACCAAACCGATGGTGGTAAAACCATAGGTTGTTGCTAGCCCTAAAATTAAAATTATTAATGTTAATGTATGGATTTTTGTTGCTCAATCACGTCATAACATATGAATGGATCGGGCTGAAATTTGGAATAAAGGTAGATTATAACCTGGAAGAACACATTTACTACTACTTTTAATCCCGGCAAAATAACGGGAACGAGGCCTACGCGGGTAGCACCGCGGGGCGCTGCTAGTTTATTATAAAAGTAATAAATCACAGTCTTTGAGTTTTCCATTTACTTTTTTGGTTATTTTGTGATCAAAGACTTATTTATGTCCCTGTATGTTCATATAAAAAAAATAACTGAGCATCCCACCTTTGATTAAATTAATTAACTATGCTTTGAAATCTCTAAGGATACACTTTGTACTTTATGGATGAATGATGTTATAACTTATAGCCATCTTTTAAATGTACTTCAGGAATGAAGACGGGTTAAAAAATAAACCATTTTAATAAGTGCGTCAGCTACATCATGGATATGAATATGGTACAGATATTCTTTTGTTTTATCAAATCTCTATATATAAAAATGTTATGTTGGTTTGTGTACACTTCAAAAACTCAAAAAGTTCTGCACCGATCGAGCTGAAATTTTAGAATGATATATAATCATCAAGGATTGTTTTTATCTAATTTTTCCATTACAATGTGCCAAGGCGAAGCGTGGCAGGAGGCAGCTAGTTGTTAATAATTTACAAAGATACAATAGATCATCTAATTTCCACAGTGGGTTGTGATATCACTTGTGGGTAAAAAAATTGTACCCATAAGTGACATCACTCAAAACTTCTAACCACTGTATCTCCATGGTTGTTTGTTTGTGAAACAAAAGAAAATAATGTGTAATGTGTACCTACAATATTAGAGTAAGATCCCAGGGCCGCCAGACGTCACATATTTTCTGATGGATGAAATGTGGATGATTGAGTAGAGTTAGTATGTACTAAGAACACATGCATACCCACTAACTTGCTTAGACAACCAATTTTGAGATATGGGGTCCAAAAGATACATTACTTACTTCACATATTTTCTGATAACTGACATATGTTACAGGCAATATCTTTAAAAATAAGGCCCCAATACTACCAGACACTTTCCGTCTGCCGTTTTGCTTAACAGACGCTTTAAAACTGTTTTAAGTAAGCATGTGTTCTTAGTACATACTAACTCTACTCAATCGTCCACATTTCATCCATCAGAAAATATGTGACGTCTGGCGGCTCTGGGATCTTGGACTATATTTCTTAGCTATTTAACTTTTTTACTAATCAGGTTTTTTTGTCTTCTACCCTTTAGTAGTAATACTAACTCCAGAGATTAACTCACACCTATAAACAAATAAAATTGCCCGGATCTCTTGTTATTATCAGGACAGATCACAGGATTGTTTTTTTTCAACATCAAGTGCCAGTTAATTATTAAAAAATAAAATGTTTACTAACATACCACGTTTAAGTACACAGCTACTTTTGTTTTTTATTGTTTGTATCAATACCAATAAAATATAACTAATCACTATGAGTTGTTATGATTTTCTTTTTGTCTTATCAACTTTCATCAAATGATAATGTTTGTCCAGACTGAATGTCAATGTACTTTATTGTGTACTTTGCCATCAAATGCTTCACAAACAACAATATGTTAACAAATTACAATAGCAAGGTCACAATATGTAAAGTGGTTTCCCCTTCAACGGAAGAAGGGAATTCTATTACCATCAATAAGGATATTTTCCAAAGGTAATATGTATCATTTCAGTACTTTTTAAAATAAATATATACAATATAATTTGTATTATCTCCTGTCTTGGAAATAAATAATTATATGTATACCTTTTACTATACTACTACTAATATTAAAACTGTGAATATTTGTATTTTTATTGCTTAAGCATGGCATTTGGAACCTACATTATTTAATCTGGAATAACACATAGACTAGTTTTCACTGTGGGAAAATAGTGGGTAAAGTCGCAGGCACTGCTAGTAATAATAAATAAGCTACAGACAATTATTAACAATTTTTTTATGTGAGAAAAAAATCAGATCATTACAAAGAATCTCTTAGGATTTGGTAAAATTAATGGCATATAACGAGAGTGTGCAAGATGAGTCGACAATATTGTCTTTAGAATGAGTCCAACTGGGTCTGTGAAAGATAGCATAATAAAAGGCTGTGGATGATGATGATGGAACAGATAAAGCTGGAAATATCAAGTCGGAGTCATAACAATTTGTTTTTAAAAGTAAGGAGCACAAACTTTTCAACTCATTTCAAGAGCCCTGTATTCAGAAGAAAATCTTGAGGCTAAAATACTCACAAACCTATAACAGTAAATTGCAGGTGTAGGTAATACTTATTGATATACAGATTACTAGTATAGTCTGTGTTGTATAGTTATTTATTCAGTTACTGACTAGGCTTTCTTATTGGTAGTAATATAGCGGCTTTATTGTGCAACTTTAGGTATATCAACTATAAAGGAAAATGTATTTTTCCTACACTGTACATTTTCTTTGTCCAAATTCAGCGACACTATATGAAACTTTCTTTTAAATAGGTATTCAAGTCAATTTACGATGACAAAATAGAATTTTCAAGGAATAGGACTTTTATCAGAGAGAAATCAATGACATACACAATACTTCTACAACAAACAGCTTCCTGCATCCAGGAAGGAGCAATTACATCATGTTTTATAATTGATGTTCTACAGTAATTACCCCTACCACTAGTTTCACCTTAATTGAGTATTAGCCACATTATGTGTGCAGTTTGTAATAAAAAATTTAGTCTAAAGAAGACAATTGAAATAACAAACCAACTGAAGTTACAACCTAAATAATTTGGTTACATTACTTATTTCAACATAATTATTTTTAAGCTTTACCACAAATTGTAAACAAAGAACTTACCAACTCAGAAATAAACTCCTTGTTACAGGTCAGGATATGGAACTGTTTTCCACAGTTCTTCACGCAGGTCTCAAGCACAGTCAAAGAGTACATCACAACTGTGTAGTTCTTCCCAGCATTCATTGTCAGCCTCTTTCTGATAGCCTTGATAGCATCCTTTGGCCCGTCTGCAGTGCTATTTATGATATCACATATTTCCATATTAAGGCCCCAGTTTTCTGAAGGTAGAGAGCCATCGGTAGCTTGCTCTGAAATTCCATTATACAAATCAAAACAATGAAATGATCTGATCAGTTGAACCAACTTTTTCCAGCAATCCGCAATAAAGCATTCAAAGAGCTACGGTTAAAATACATTCCAGATATTTATCAATAGAGACTGGGCAACCGTGACACCATAACAAAGAGAAATTTGGAGTTTCTAGTGCGCAACAAAACGATGTAAGATCACGAGATCAATCATCTTTTCTTATTGTAAAATATATTTGGTAGGATCGTGGCCGTGCACTTACCAATCTTTTGGCCTACCGGCGTAGAAAAAGGATTCCCTACTCCAAAGAAGGACATCTTTGGAAAATAATCGAATTTATCAAAATGATTTCACACAAAAATTTCACTTGTCACTTGAAATTGAAATTGTTGTAGATTGTAAACACATAGATAAAAAAGTCTAAGATACCTGCACGTTCCGAATCACATAATATTAAATACAACACCAAAATAATGTCTCTAAATCCTCTAAGAAGTTTCGAAACCATTTTTGAAGTGAAAACTTATTTTGGTGCACCGTAAATAGATTTCTCGTGAAGAGTGAATAGAACTCAAGCTTCTCACACTTGTAAATGAAAAAAATCTTCGGGTGAAGTCGGGACCATGGTCATCTAGTAGATGGTCATGCTTCGAAGACTTATTTAGATTTAGACGACAATGCTTTGAAGATTCATGCCAGACTAGCAGCACTCTCCGTTTTCACCCGTATATTTTCCAAAATGGCTAACAAATACTGAGTTATAACTTTTTACTTCTATCTGCAGTTCGTTATATAACTGCCATTTTTTTTGAATTAGTAGAACTAAGCGCATCCGCTTGATACCCTGGTGGCAACATGCCAACTCACATTTTCAATTTTTGCGGAAACGGTGTGTGTTAAGTTATCCTCTTACTGTACTTGTTTAATTTAAGCACATTATTGTCAAGGGCGTTTCAAGACGCTTCTAGCGTAACCGTTAGTTTATAATTAATGGGCTTGAAATGTACTTCTTAGCTCCTTACCTCTACCTCTTTTTTTACCTCTTTGTTTTGTTACCTCTGTGTGCCAAGTGGATTTAGTAAAATAATACTTATGCCATTTTGCACTTTTTGAGGCTATTCGATACGTTGTTTGTTTAAAAATCATTAACACGTTTAATTTTTTTTTATTTTTAGAAATGAAAACTTCTTTTGGCGCACCACACAGAGCTTTTTCGTGGGCTGTGAATTGAACTCAATCGTCACGTTCGTAAGTGAAAGAAAAAAAAAACTCGGGAATGCTGACTCATTTCTAAATGGCCATGGTCAGGGCCGTGCCCGCTGGTTTCACCCGTGTAGTTTCCAAAGTGAGCTATAAAATTCTGAGTTATAAGATTTCACTACCATCGGCAGTCCCCATGACTGCTATTTTTTAACCTTTCAGTGTTTCGGAACACTGGTTTGATGTGGATTTTGTCAATGTTATCTTTGACCGTTGACAATCTCTATATATGACAGTATTATTTTTTCTCGTTTGTAGCACTTTAGCCATAGAATCAATGGCTTTACCTTTATAACCCTACCGAATGTTTTTTTAACCGACTTCAAAAAAGGAGGTTTCTCAATTCGACCGTATGTATGTCCCTTTTTTTTTTTTTTTTTTTTATTTGTGTTCGCGGATAACTTCGTCGTTTATGAACCGATTTTGATGATTCTTTTTTTGTTGTAAAGGAGATATTCCAAGGGTGGTACCATGATAAGGAAACCAGGATCTGATGATGGTATCCTAGATAAATCGAGGATAACTTTCGAAAATTGTAAAGATGACTAGTGCGTTAGTTAAGTTTTTGCTTAAGTATTTTAAAGCAGTATAGTTTAAAGATGGTCTGGAGTCGATCTGATGAGGGAACGGGAAGACGGTCGAGGGAACTCCTCGACGGTACATAGTAGTTACCTTGTGTTTGGGCTCGATGAATTTGTATTGATGAGAACTTTTTACATAGATGGGTTGTGACTGTCATTAGTGGTCTGATGATGAAGATAAAGGACAGTCAAGGGAATTTCTTAACGGCTTACAGGAACTACCCAGTGTTTGGGTTTAATTCATGTATTGAGATCTCAACACGAAATCGTGTAAATGCATTAGTGAAAACTTGTTTAGCACTAAAAAGGGTAAAATAAACTATTTTTTACAAAAAATTAAACCGACTTCAACACCACAAACAGGCACTCAAAAGCGAAAAATAATTTAATATAGGTAATTATTATAACCGCTACTCACTCATCTATATGAAGTCGGTGCCAGCCAAATCTAACAGGTAGTAGATAGATACTACTTACCTATGCCTACTTACTTACTACCTCGTACATAGTATATCTACTAACTTTTTAACTAGCCTGGCACCGACTTCATATGGATGAGTGAGTAGCGGTTATAATAATTACCTATATTAAATTATTTTTCGCTTTTGAGTGCCTGTTTGTGGTGTTGAAGTCGGTTTAATTTTTTATAAAAAATAGTTTATTGCTAGAATATTTACCGTTGTAGTCTCAAGAATTTGTTAATGAATCTTATTACTCTGGGTTCTGGGTGAGTGGGTAATAGGTTAACTAGGTAAAGATAAAAGTGGGTAACTGGATAAAGATTTGGACTCTTCATGTTCTAATAGCTGGGTATCAGTGGTCAGTGTGCTGTTATGGGTAGGTATGTCTCTTACCATCACGCACATATCCTGCTTGTCTCGTCACTATACAATTACTTAATAAAAAAAAAAAAATTGGTAGTCATAGGAACTGCCGATAGAAGTGAAAACTTATAAATCAGAATTTGTTAGCTTAGGTACTATGGAAACTACGCGGGTGAGCGGGTGATAATTTCTAAATTGACCAATGGCCATAGTCCCGAGTCCCGAGTCCCGAGTTTCCCGAACAGACTACAGCCCCTTGAACAAAATTTATGGGTCAAATGAACCACCAGGAGACCCATGCAGGATGATAGAAGGGTATAAAGTAATAAGATTTAGCAGAGATTTAGCACTATGCCGTCTCTTGTAAGCACAGAGGCTAAGTCACACCCCGGACACTCCACTAAAACTCCATACAACCGCCGCTGTGGAGTTGCCTACTCTTCACACAACTACGCAGATGTCGTTCGTACACACGCGCGAATGTGTGCGTTAGCGCTAGGGCTACTGAATTGTTTTATTGAATAGTTGTGTCCCTTGAGTTCACCTGGTGACGTAGTCTATAAACTTGCTATATTGTTGAGTTACATAAATAGAATGGAGCCAAATTATACTATTCTAATTAAAAGGGTGTTTGCACAGATTTCTAAATTGTTTCAGAAATCTGTAGGTGTTTGTATTGCCGCGTAAAATGAAACGAAACCGATGATAGATTAGATCGGGTACCTAGATATCTATTTCTGTTAGTAGGTACACATTTGCATTTTATTTTACACTTATCCATGAAGGAAACTTTATTCTGTCACTACAATTATTCCTCCAGGCATTATCAATCCGTGCTTGGGCACATAAGTTACTGGCTGTGTGAGTTACGAACTTTGAGTTAAAAACGACTTCGTTATTATAAATAAATAAATATTGGTAGACAATTCACACACAACACCATCTGACCCCAAACTAAGCAAAGCTTGTAATATTATAAAGCAACGTTATTGAAAAGTTTCTAATCTTACGTTATTTTATCATTAGGAAATTAAATAAAGCTTTTAATATTGTCCCGTTTAGTTGACGGACAGCCGTAAACAGCACAACAACCCACCATGATGATATTTCGTTAGGAATTAGATGTTCGATACCAGCCCTTCGTTGAGTGCTCCTAGCGTATCCGAAACGGCCTGAGGAAGCTTGAAATTGGCGGGGGTGTGGCTGTCCAACTGAGTGCAGTTGAAGAGGGGGGGGGGGTGCAACCCTCGATCACTTCTCCTTGTCGCATGATTTTTGTACGGCATTGCGGAATGCGGAATAATAGATTAGAAGAGGTAGTGAAGTAAGTAGTGTCCTACACTACGTTTGCCGATTCGTGGTCTCAACTAAAAAGAACACGTCTACTCCAACGGTATATTTCAGCTAAAATTACACAAATTATTTTAATTATTAATTATTTTAATTATTTTGTGACTTTTAATTAATATTTTTGTTATCATAATATAATAGATATGAAATGAAATGAAATGAAATTTATTCGGTTCAGGATAATTTGGTTAATTTATTTTCTTCTCCAAGAAAAGAAAAATCGACTTTCAATACCAATAAGTAACAATGAAACTTCTTTGATTCAGACAAAGTTTCAAGACTGCTAAGATTTCGTTGCTATGCATCGATATAAACCATTGGATGTGCCCTCCCAAACTTCAGGCGCACGGAATTATGTCATTATTGGAAAGAGTGAGCTCACTCTTTCCGTTCTAGTTGGTTGCAGGAAGCGGTGAACGTCGGATGTTTTTACTTATCACTATTCGTTGTCAACAACCACAATAAGTAGAACCACATCATATCCTCGCCGCTAGCTATTATAGGGGTCAAGTAGATTGGTGGTATGTAAACATAGAGGACAAATAACTAAAGTATAGAGTGCTAACACCACACTAGACGCCCAGTGCGCGTCGTAGGCAGATGATGTATAGCTACATAGATATGTACGTTTGGGATTACTAGGGATGGGCACGCGGGCAACGCAAAATCATTTTGTTGGCGATTGATGCAGGTTCAGCGCAGTACAAACATCTATAAATATAATAAATTATATCGTGCGATAACATCTAAAATATAAGTATTTTAGTTTTATAGAGTTAGTGCCCTGCAACTTACATTTGTACAATATTAATATGCAAATATTTCACAGAAAATGTGTATGATTGGATATGTATGTCAATAAAAAGCTGGTATTTCTCAAATTATTTTACTTTTGCTTAAAATATAAGGAGCTTGGGATATAATCTGACAAACCATTAATTGGATTATAATCCCTATATTTGGCAATCATTACCGAAAAATTGCGTAAATAATTATTTCGTGCAATTAGTAGTTATTAGTATTACAATTTAATCCAATTACCTATTAATAAAAATAAACAATGAATTTTTTATTTATAAATCAAATAATAATATTCTGTTATGTTAAATTACTTGTCATTTTTACTGACCGCTAAAAAGCGTAAACTTGTTAAAAAGCTGTCTTTTAGTTTTTGTGACATTTGACTTTCGAACTAAATATTTAACGCGTATTTCAATGTAGTTTTGAATCACCGCTCTAAGCAGATGCAGTAAATGATTGCTGCATGGTTCTGGTTCAAAAAAAGGAAAAATGTTCAGTTTTGAGTAGGTTTGTCCTTAAAATATTTTATACTAAATTTGTAGGACCCTGTATTTTCCTTACAAAAGTGTACCTCTCATTGTCATTATTATAAATTGAATTTTGCAATATTCTATACCTACCAAAATCTTCAAAATCAATTTAACTGTTAAGACGTGATATCGTAACATTATATAATATTATGTACTTCCAGTTTATTCTATAATACTATCGCATTAAAAAATGAAAGTATATCGTACAAAACACACTATAAAATAATTTATTAAAATATTATAACATTTTGAGCATTAAAGTTACAAAAATCTGTTTTAATATGTAGTTTTTATTATTATATACCAGCCAACATTATATTGACTACTGAGTTGGTTACGTCCCATCTCTAAATCACGCGGCGGGAGCGCGGTGTGAGGGCGGTCCTGCGCGTGCCCACCTCCTGAACGTCTCCTTCACCTGCGATTCTGGATTAGTTTTCAATAGTTTTTATAAAAATAAGTATAATAATCGACTAACCGATGAAATGTGATACTGGATTTCAATTTTGTGCGTTTTCTAGTATTGTTTTTGCAAGATCGAACTGCACATTTCACCATTTTAATAGCAATATTTGAAAAAATTCCCTCGAGAAACGCACTTTACTAGTGATCGAGTACGACTACAAGCGCATGCGGCGGGAACGTCGTTTTGTTCTCACCCGTGCCTACTGTTCCCACTTCGTTATGCGTGTTCTATAGTACTTATATGTACTCAATGTATGTAAACCACTTATGCTAGATACATATATGCAGTTTTTACCAATTTCAAGGTGCTCAGGGCATATCTTTGGTTTATATCGATGTTGCTTTGCACCATTATATGCACAGATTACACGTTGCTATGCAACCAAAAAGCGTATAATAACGTCATCGTTGTCAATGTGATATTTTTCTGAGACATACCAAATTTTACATTCTCTTTGCATACCTATTGCCCCTATTGCGTTATAGTGATCTGTGTCCTGTGTCTGTGCCTATTGGTGCCTATAGCGTGTGCAAAATCTGGTACATACCTAATAAGGGTAGTGATTTTTTAAATAAAATTATCATTCTGTGGCCGTCTATAAAGTACATGTTGGTTAAGCCTTTAATTGAAAATGGGAGAGAAAAGAAATTTAAACGCTCTTATTATCCATCCAAGCATTGAACCTGGAGTAATTGACAATGCGATGCTAATAAGGTGCATTTTGTCGTACGGTAAGTCTAGTTAAAAATGTGTTAGGACTAAAAACAAACAAGAACTTATATGAATTAACTAGCAGCTCCCCGCGTATTCACCCGCATTGTTCCCGTTATTTTACCGGGATAAAATTAGCCTGTGTTCTTCTATGAGTCGTTAGCCTATGAGTTGTTAGTCTGTGTTCTAATTGTGTTCCAAATTAAAGCTTAATCCGTTTATTTACGTTACGACGTGATTGAGCAACAAACGTTTAGGATTACACAAAACATGTGAGTCATAGAAAATTTGTAGGTACGCTAGATAGGTGGAATCAAATCGTAGTCAATACGTAGGTAGGTACTCGTAGTAGGTATATCGGAATATTTTCTTATAGGTACCTATATATTACAAGGAAATATTCCGAGAGCTGGTATCAAATGTTTATCTATTTGAGCCAAGCTTTGATTATTTACTTGTCAAATACAGAGGTATAATCAAAGGAGCGACATAGCTCAGCTTATTATCAAGCAAACTGAAGTGGCTGTGGTCAGGTCACATCTGTCGCCGACCCGATAACCGTTGGGGCAGACGGGTTCTGATACCGCGAATCGGCAAACGTAGTGTAGGACGCCCTGAGACTAGATGGAGTGACGATATTCGAAAGGCAGCTAGTGGCGGTTGGAGAAGTTAGACCGAGGACCGGGCGTATCATAGGGGAGGCCTATGTCCAGCAGTGGATGAATACAGGTTGATGATGATGATGAATCAAAGGAGGCAAGCTAAAAACTTGTCATATACCTACAGTTTTTCTATTATATCCCA
This sequence comes from Ectropis grisescens, assembly GCA_017562165.1. NCBI lineage: Eukaryota > Metazoa > Arthropoda > Insecta > Lepidoptera > Geometridae > Ectropis > Ectropis grisescens. Next base: position 8,990,008 of record CM029777.1, on the reverse strand, counting down.
GTACGAAGTTGCAAGAACTGGCTGATGAGTAGCGGGGCAAAATGAATCCGTACATTTTTAAAACAGTAGTTTTGCATGATCATTCTTTGCATGCTGAAATGTGAAATTCACAAGTGGCGAGGGAGCATTTATACAAATGCAGTTGTTACGCATTCTGTACATACTATTTTGTAGCGAGTTTTAGGTACGTATCTACTCACTTACCGTGCTAACGCCGTCCTAGTAGTACCTAGCTTGCTCGTGTGAGGGACGGTTTTAATAACTTCCTTACGTTTTTTGAACAGGCCCAGTTGACGAGGCTGGTAGATTGTTTGCAGAAGAAGGCGTCCATTTAGATGAAGCTCCAATCGTCCGTTTAGAATTTGAGAACATTCTCCGCATAGACCATCTCTGGATGCTGAAATCCCTGTCCAAACTCAGTCTAGCCCATAACTTGATAGAGAAGATAGAAAATCTCGAACGGCTGACAGGCCTTAAAGAGTTAGATCTATCTTTTAACAAAATAGAGAAAATTGAAAATTTGGACGCGCTTGTGAACATAGAAGTCCTGACATTATTCCACAATAAGATACGAAAAGTTGAGAATATGGACAGTTTAGAAAAGTTATTGGTCTTCAGTATAGGAGATAACCAGATTGAAGATTACAAAGAGGTAACTGTTTACGTGAGGTACATACCGCCATGGGGGTTGGGGTCATGTCGGACTCGACGCCACGAGTATTCATTTCCTTCATCCCATTCAAACCTGCTCGGGTTCTTCCATGAACCTGCTCAATTCTGGGACCTCCTCTGGGGCAAAATTAACGCGGCTGGCGCTCCAGAAGACTCAAGGCATGCCGTGAGCACCTCTGAATATCACGTCTGAACTCTCTTGGTCTTCTGTGTCCTGTCTTTGATGCAACCCTGAATAGCAGCTGCTCTTTTTATTAAAACGATTTAGCCTAAGCAGCCCAGTTTATGATCTCGCTAGGACTCGTGGCCTTCACAAGGTTCTCACAAGGAGATAATCAAGGCTATAATCCACCACGCTGACCAAGTTCGAGTAGGCAAATGAATTTAGCAAAAACAGCTCACAAAATTTTCCCATTTCTGGGAATCGGGGCCTACTCTCGCAAGGAGACTGTCAAAGCTATAATCAACCACGCCTGCCCACGGCAGGTTGGCGGATCACGAATGATCTCGGATATTCTTGGAACATGTAATTTTCTTGGTTTTCTCACGATGTTTTCCTTCACCGTTAAATCCAATTGTGAAACTTTGTACATATGCATTTTTTTTTTAATTTATTGAAAGGGCTTTGTCGCTACGCGACCATATCGCCCTGTAATTCAAAATCATATATTACAACACAAAAACAATGTCTTAAAAATAAATATGACTATTTCTTTACATCTGCATTTGGAAAAATATCTAATCAGGAGTGAAGGTGTTCTACCCTCAAAAATGTTGAGGGTAGATTTGACAATGCAAATCTTAAGTGAATATACATAATTATATCAGCCACAACATTCACGTTAACAGATTTTTTTATTGTTGTAGTGTAATAAATGAATAATAGGGTTTGTTTAACAAAATCGTTGATCAAAAGGTATAAGTAAGAATTTATCTTTGTCTATTGATAGATGTCATATATGCGTCGCTTCCGATGCCTGCGTTCCGTCAGTTTTAAGGGTAACCCTTGCTGCGACGACCCAATGGCTAATGAGTTCCTCAAGTGTGCTCTACCAAGAGTTACATACCTCGACTACAAGACCGTCACGGAGGCCGAGAGGGAGATCGCTGCTTCTTATTTCAGGTAAGTTTATTGCTAAATTGCTATACACGAACTCTTGCAGAATCCCGCCCACTATCTAATGTTATAAATGCTAAAGTTTGTATTTTTGACGTCAAAACTTTTTTGGCGCACCACACACATATTTTTTGTGGGTTGTAAATTGACCTCGAGCGTCACGTTCGTAAATCAAACGAAAAAAATCTTCGGGCCTTCAATAATTACAAATATTCCAGAGGCTTGTTACGGAAACTAGACGAAGCTGATGAGAAAACGGAAAAAGAACGTATAGCCAGAGAAGAATACGACGCCAAAGTAGAGTTCTACGCCATGTCCTTCGTGGAATACTTGAGTGGGCCAGAACTAATAGAATCTATGTTTGAAAAGGACCCTGATGGACAGCTGCTACTGAAGGTGGGAGGAGAATTGGTCACATATTTTGAACAGTAAGTTAAATCCCTACTTATAAAAGTAACTGCCTCTTTCGCTTTCAAGCTAAAACTATTGAACTGATTTAAACCAAACTTTGTACAGAGATGCTCTAGAATCTGAGAAAGAGCATAACGTACTTTTTAAAGCGATAAAATGATTTTGAGGTATCGGAATAGGGCATTGAAGGTTTGTGTGAAAATTTCGTCACTTTCGAAGATGGAAACTTTTGAAGCTTTTATTGGATGTAAATAATTGGATGACTATAATATGACAAACCTTTAAGTTCATAAAAAAATACCCTTTGACTACATAGCTAATCTGGAAAATAAGCCGGGTTGCCACCGCGGGCCCAGCTAGTATAAAGTAAAGAAACACTGTTTCAAGCTTGCTACGGTTATTCACCACATTGGTATTTTATCAAAGGATACTTATAGTGGTTATATATTGGAGCGAGACCTTATATTTCGATGCAGTTTCGTGCAACATGGTGGATGGACTCGCTCCACCATCTACGGTAAATATCTTGCATTTAGTAATACATACTACTGTAGAGTAAAGAAGTAAAAGTGGTGTAGTTTATAACAATAAAAATATTTATATTGTTAGTCAATGATAATAATTTACGGCTGGTCTAGCCGGGGTGTCTACCGCCGAACGAAAAATGTCTTGGCTTTGATATTTCTCTTTTTTTCTTTCGAAATGATAGAGACAGCAAAGCAAAGCAGTAGCAGATTTACTTAGGCGGTAGAGCAGCCGGTGAACGGCATCTGTCGATCCGCAGCCACCACAGTATTTAAAAACGGTGAAGGAAAACCGAATTGTGATTGAAATGTGTCGAAATCTTTCGAGCTCATACGTCATCCGACAACCCGCACTGGGCGAGCGATGTGGATTATGATCTTGACTCTCTCATTGCGAGAGAAAGCCACGAGTCCCAGCAATCGAAACATATAGATAGTGGGACTAGGTGACTTATGCTTACCCAATGTTATACTCTTTATTGTTAATCGTACATAATTATTCTATTTATTGTCGAGGTATAAAGAAGAATATGTTCAGACTATGGAAACCCTTGTAGACTTCGCTCAAGAAGCTTACAATGACAGACAGAAGGAAATCAAGCTTTTTAAAGATCTTGTGGACACTGCCTTGGCAGATAGCGTCATGGAGAGCAAAAAGTAAGACCGAATAACTACATGAAAAAAATATTTTTTTTGATTTAAACCCAACTACCTCGGATTTGTAATCTGTACATTCTACTAGTCAAGCCCTTTCATTTGATCCCATATTGAGGGAGTTGTGAAAAAATAAATGTAATTCGCCATTTTATGGTGGCGGCCATTTTGGATTTGAATTTTTTCTTAGTGCATAGTATTTTACTAGTTAAGCCCTTTCATTTGATATATGATATATATTATATTGAGGTAGGTTGTGAAGAAATATTTTGTCCGCCATTTTGTGGAGGCGGCCATCTTGAATCGATATTAACCAAACATAGCTAAGAAATATCCGCACGGAAATTAACCTTCCAATAATAAAGGCATCGAAATCGGCTTGAGCTCTACGGTGCCTCAGACAAACACACAGACAGACATCGACGTTAAACTTATAACACCTCTTTTGTGGCACGACACTATACCTACATCTATAACCTAGAACATTCTTCAATTTTCTTCTCTGTAATAGGTAAGTATTAAGCATGGGAATTTCTTGCCTGACGCGACCTTTTTCTACAAGACCTTGTATGCGCATATATATATATTATATGTTTATGTGTAATGACATTAATTAAAATAAGGTTAATTACGGACCTAATTCAAAATGTTTTTAAAACAATGCCTCCAATGATCGACAATCGATATTTATTTTAAATAAATAAACATAAGTGTTGATTCGTAGGGTAATTAAAATGTTTGTGGAAAAGAAGAAACCTCTAACAGACCAGTTGCAAGAATGTATAAACAAGTTCAAGACGAAGCAAGCTACAGCGGAACAGCTGGAATCAACTGTGATGGAGCTGGGTGACTCGTTCAACGATGTACTGCACGAGTTGTGGAAGAAGCTGATGACTCTTGAGATGCAACTCTATGAACAGTGCGAAGTGAGTATTCATTTTTCGAGATCATTTCGCGGGTTCACATGGTGAATTATGTATATATTTTAAGCAGCATAGATATACGGAAGGTCACAGGACACATCTTACAGAAATTAACGCAGAATTAGGACTTAGGAAGGAAGGTATACGCTCCAATGATCCAGCCATGACGAGTTGAGAATACCTACTGTTAATTTCATCACCAGAGACGCTATGTCATTGAGGCGCCAGAATTCTTCGAGGGCACACATACCACGATGATCTAAAGATCTCTCAGACAACTCTATGTGCAAGAGGATTTTAGATCCTCGATGCCGATCCAGCACCGTGACTCTATTCCTGTTAATGAATTTGCTAAGCCAACTTAGTAACGTACTCCACTTAGCTATAATGGTACACTCCGCGAGGCATAAGCTGAGCTTTGCATGTGTGTGAGTGTACATGGATAGTGTAGGTGTGACAACCGGCCTTAGGCGCGGCGCCATTCTGTCTCGCCGCGCTCCTGCCTGATTGGTGATCACTCACACTAATGCAAAGCTCAGCCTATACCTCGCGGACAAAATTTCAAGCTCCTGCCTGATTAGTGATCACTCACACTAATGAAAAGCTCAGCTTATACCTCGCGGAGTGTATCTTTGAACACAATATTGTCTACCCCATAAAAAACAACAACACTTGTAAAAAAACAAAGACTCCCAACTCAATTAATTATTCTACTGTTAAAAGTTGTGAGATCTACATATGTAAAACCAAGTCGAATATTATTTTTTTCGGCCACTACTTCACTGTTATCTAACCTTAACAACATCTCATATTAGTAATCCTATCAATTTTAAAAATCTGTAACGTTTCAAATTTTTTTTTAATAATGTGTGACGAGACGAGCAGGACAGGTGCCTGATGGTAAGCAACATAACAGTAACCTGATGGTAAGCCACATAACAGCACAGTGGCATGCAGCTATTGGAACATGAAGATTAAAAATCATTACCTAGCACTGCACTGCACTCGTCACCCAGAGATCTAAGATGTTTTAACTCTAAGCCCTGTAATTACTCTGGAAATATTGCTCTTAAAACCGGAACACAGTAATGTTTGCACATAGCTGCTTGGCGGTAGAATAACTGGCAAATGTGTGGTACATCCCCAGTCGGACTCTGCCAAGAGTCCTACCACTACTAAAAAAAGTATCTTATCTATAGTCCTGATCTCATTCCATATCTAACATTCGTTCTGGTCACATCTTCAGGAATCCCGAGTTCAGTTCTCGGTGAACATGACGGAAATGATAACGAAACTGATGGAAGTTTCTCGAAACGCGTTTGGTTTATGGCGCGAAAATGAAGGGGTTTGGTCGATGCGTCAGTTCGAAACATTGTCCAAACTACTGGGCAACAAAACTATGTTGGGAGATGTTCCGCAGGAGTTATTCGACGTAAGTATTTGTTTTCTTCTTATGCTTAGTAAATAATCGAAGGCATAAGACAAAACTGTTATTTCGGCTATTCTTTAGAAAGGAATTTATAGCAGTTGTCTTCAGATGGCCTCTGCTCTAGAACATCATGCCTGCGTGATAGCAGTAAGCCTAGGTGTAAGTCTGAAGTGACTTAACACTATCTACCCTTGGTGAAACGTAGATTTTTTTGGTCTTGTCAGTCCAAGACTATCAAAAGTGGTAGGTGTATTCAAGCCAGAGACCAGTACCTACGTAGAACTTCTTTGATACGCAGTAAAATCGGTAACCAGATCACGTCCTATATGATGTCAGGAACTAAATGCGTATCTGATGCTGTATTCATTGCTTGATATCCTTTAGTCCTTTACAATACTCAAATTGTTCTTTCCGTGCAGGTTATGATGGATCGAGATGCCTTGATGAACCTTGTTGCACAGTCAACCGACAATCATATGAGGTTCATCGATGCCCGCGAGGACCTCATTACATCGCGCGCCACGCAATGGCGTGAAGATCTTGTGCAGAGTACAAATGAGTATTGCACTTTTTTAAATACGTATTTAAAAAGTAATCACTGGTACAGTAACGTGGTACATAGATATAGTGCAAAATATCGTGTACACAAAGAAACTTAACTCATTTTCTTATGTTTTGTTTTCAATTTTGATTGTTACATTTTTTACTCTCTAAAGTACTTATTTTATCATTAATTAATCTATCTTCTTTTCTTCTTCTAGCAATGAAACCAAACGCAACCGAGACAGAATCCTGGAAATCAATTACTACATCGACAATCAGCGCGAAGAGTGGGCGGACATACAGATGACGCTTACGGATCCCCAAGATGTTGAAGCCGTCGCCTTTTTAGGCGATGATTTTAATTAATAGTGAATAAGTTACTACTCTTCCCTTATTCCATTTGTTGGACGGCAGTTAGATTATTAGATTATATTACGTCTCTATTCTATTACGATTCTATTCTTGTAGTAGTTGGATTCTATTATCTACCTACCTATTATGAGTTCTTGTATCCCTAGCGCAGAAAGTGTAATATCAGAAAACTAACCTAGAGTTACTAACTTACCTATTTGTTGCCAATATCATATCTAAATACATAAAACATACATAAATATGTAGTTAAACAGGAGATTTTAAGATAAAAACGGAAGAAAGAAATAAGGAGATGGTCGGGTTAATCAAATGGTAGACTTGATTATGCTCTGATTTCAAGAAATTGGTCGATTTATATTGGCCCCTAAACGTCAACTGCGTCCTGTGTCGTGAATATTCTTAATTTGACGTATTTCAGTCATTTCACCGTTACCATTCGAGATATTAGATTATGATGGTAAAAAAAACACCTTGAATACAAATGTTCAGAAAACTAACGTTTATAATCTATGTTTTTTCCCGTATAAAAAATGCGCAATTCATTTTTCATTGGTGTCGCACTGTCCCATTGACTCACATACCGCATCTTAGTAAGAGTGTAGATCTGATTTTTTATTCTCATATATATTTTCTTTCTTACCTTAGACAATGGATTCTATTATCTTTTTCAAAATATTTCGATACCTGAGAATGTTATCTAATCTAATAATATGGATCTTCCAAGTGTGTTCCAAGAGAAACTTAGAAAATAAGTAAGGGTTCGCATGTCACAGGTTCGAATTTTCAAGATATTTTAGTAAATGTCCACGTATTTTTGTGTCGCATTGCGGTCATGTGAACCTACTTCTGAATATTTTGGTTTTCCGATAGGTATAATATTATATATACATGATAGGATAGAATTTTTGTCTCTTATCTCAACAGTGACAAATTTATCAAGATGTACTTAAGATGAGTGTACTTTATACTCGTAACTTCTAATAAATACCTAATATTCAACAGACGTAAGTATTTTAAAATATTTCCTGCAACTTCCCTTAATTTTAGCGCAGGATACTCGTAACAGCTCACATCTGCGTTTTGAAGACTCGCTGAAACTCTGTAGAGTGTCTTCACAAGATTCTCCTAAGATTAAATATGTTAAAGTTTGGATGTGTCTTCCTCAGTCACAGTTATGTCATAGTCTGGAATATTTTTATATTTTCATCGCGGGAAAATTACGGAAAAGGAAAAACCAAGGTAAAACCTGGTAAAAAGGTGATGCTAGTTTTCTGTGTATGCTAGTTTCGGGATGAAAGTTCCCGCATGGGAGTTTCGAAACGGCGGTCTAGGGTGAACAATTCGGATGGGTGTTCCGTAAAACTGAAGAGATGAACAGTAAGTATCCTGACATACAACTCCATCAGATTGATTTTTTAAATAAAGAGTTACGAGACGTGCAGGATATGTGCCTGATGGTAAGCAACATGCTTGCCACATACCAGCAGAGTGATACGCAGCTATTGGAACATGAAGAGTCCAAATCATCACCTAGCTCTCTACACGGAATCAAACCTCTGAGCCTTTGTAGTAGGTATCCGTTTAGAATTAATGGCAGAGACACGGATAGTCATTCCGTGCCCGAATCGTTCAGACTACTATAGTCCGTTCCACGAAGAGGTGAAGAAAATGTAAACAAATCAATGTCACTCTCAATATGACAGACCTGCATTTCTCAACCTTTCTTTTAGAAGATAGTTCGTTGTAAGCGTCTCTGTTTGCCCTTTTAGATTTTCGTCGCATAACAAGGTTAAATATATTCCAATAAGTCCGTTTCCAACCTTTTGTCTTATTTCTAGTATTTTATAATTATACGTTTATTAAATATGTGGTGCGCATAAGTTTAAAACATTAATACAAAAATAACTTGGGTGGTTGATTCGTGGAACACAATAGTAACATATAAACAGTTTTTATTAATATTAATTATTAAGCACAGCTTTAGACAAAACAAATGGGGGGCACACAAAATATATTGGTGGCACTATTTCTACCCGTTCTGAGAAGATTCAAATAGTTTTAATATTTAAGTGCCCCGTTGGGTATTTTTTTAATAAGAGTGGTAGGTGTAATTCATTAAAAAATGCAATCAATTTCTACTGCGTTAGATGCTGTTGCAATTAATTTTAAAACGTATCGAATACTGAGTAGTGCTTTCATCTATCCTAATATAAGATTTTTACATCCAAACAAATTTGTTAATGAGCGTTCTGTTTTTACATTAAGTTTTACATTTATTATTTTAACATTAAGTTATTGCTCGGCTTAGGTGGTTTTGTCACGCCAATACGCAGATGCAGTGCCTGGTTCTAATCTCACGCGCACCTCTGCTTTTCGAATTCATGAGCGTAATGCTTTAGCAGCAATACGCTCATGAAAGAAAACACCTTAAGCAAACTGGCATGCTCTAAAAATTTTCGAGGTCAGAGAGGTTTGTCATCCACCACCAACACGGAAGAATTATAGCCCCAGCAAAGAACTTTTAGTGGGTCGCTTATGTGAGCAGCGTCCCGCAAATTTACCCGCTTAGATCCCTTTTCCGTAATTTTCCCTCCATAAAAATAAACTTATACCTATGCTTTCCAGATCATAATCTAACCGTGTTCCGCGTTTAAACCTGAGCCGTTGAGCTGTTCCATCTTGATAGAGCATCGTACATCTAAACTTTTGCACTTATAATAAGGATTAGTAGATTTTCTTGCGAATTTACATTATTTAGTGGTTCATTAGGTAAACGTCTTATAATTTACGTGCAAAAAGTAATGGTATGATATATCAGAAACATGCGTTTACTTAAGTGAAGTGAGATCAAAGTTCAGTATTATGATATTATATGCCTTGTTTGTTGACTTCAACGACTAAAGAATAGAGATCTAAATGGTCTTAAATGGTCAGTTCTAAAATCTATTTATAATAACATAGACTAGTATTAAATACTTAAAATATGATTTGTTTTTATAATTAATGACAATTATTAAAAGCAGTCTAACTTGGCTGGTTTTAATATCATAATATTGAACTTGTCTTTCACTTCACATTCATGTTTTGATGGGAATCTCAGTTTGAGAAACATAGATCAAATTGCCACTGTTTAAAACCGTATCTACCACATTCTACTATTACTATTTATAACTTTCAAGAAAAGTTAATAAATCGTTATTTGATCAATACAAATCCAAGTATGTTGTATTTAAGATCACAGTAAAGTCGAATCATATTTGTGAAAAAATATTTTAAGACAGTTTTAGAAAAATACTAAGGTTAAACGATTTTTATGTTATGGTAGCACCTTTGTTTACATTTTCTACACCTCTTCGTGGAACGGACTATACGCTACGTTGTGAATCACCAACTCAACCCAGGTTAGGATATCTAAACTTTATGGATTTAAATATTATTTTATTAATAGCATTAATAAAGTAAATATTTATTTTTTGGAACTCAACTGTTGCACGTATTTCGCAATCAGTTCTTGTACAAATGGATCCATAATCCTGTCAGTGAAAAGTTTCAAATCTTTCTCTCTGTCCGTTTCAACAAGCTTAATCGTATTTTCTTTGAATATCCTCTTTGTGCTGGATTTCGTCTTGATCGGTATATGATAGTATTTTCTTATAAACTGCTTACATTTCTCTATGGCATCATCGTTACTACTTGCGATTTCGTCGATGAGGTTAACCTGTAAAAAGATAAATATTTAGACTATGAATAGTTATGTTTTAATATACGCCAATTTTTTTATATCAGCAAAACCAAACAAATCTCTAAAATTAGTGGCCTCGTGGCTTAGTGGGTTGTAACTCTGCCTGCGAAGCCGAGGGTCGTGGGTTCGATTCCCACCCAGTGTATATATTTGTGTGATGAATTCAAATGTTTGCACTGTGTCTGGGTGTTTCTATGTATAATAAGTATGTATTTAGAACTATATAAGTATTCTATCAGCTATCTGGCCGCCATATTACAAGCTTTGCTTAGTTTGGGGTCAGATGGTGTTGTGTGTGAATTGTCCTCCAATATTTATTTATTATTTATTATCCAATTTATGTTCACTGAAATATATATGCGCAAAGTTTTTTAATATACGTATCGGTCCTATTTATTTACACATCAATCCATTGACAAGTTCAAGCGACAGCCCCGCTGCCTCATTTTTAACAGACTTCCAAAAAGGAGGAGGTTGCCAATTCGACCCGTGTGTTTTTTCTATGTATGTTACCTGATTTCTCGAGCATTCGAGCAGCAATTGTAATAAATACAGGAGGTGGGTACTACCCATGTTACTTATTTTTTTTTCACTTACGGACTTACGGTATCATCTAAAATTGTTACTTTAAGTAAATTTATGGGGGCATGGGGGTAAGAGATACCTATAAGTATCTGGAAAACAATCACAGAATTAAGATCTTAAATCTAAGTCAACTTAGATTCTATATATAGATAGAGAGATCTAATAGATCAGTTAAACTGAAAATCCGCTGGGGGCGCGGTACAATACATAAGCGATCCCGTAGCTTTGGCAAATAGGCACATGGATGAAACACCCTCAGGGTTGCTATGCTGCGAATATAATATATATGCTAGGGCTGGTATGCTACAAATCTGCGAGCGTACCATATATCCACTTCTGGCTTACTCCAGAGCCAGGTGTAAATCGTAAAGAATGTTCTCTGAGCAAACTAACAAGATAAACTAATGATGATTGTGGCAAACGCTTACCTTCAACGCTTCCTCGGCAGTATACATCTTAGAAGCTGTGAGCGCAATTTCAGCCTGTCTGTGCCCCATGATTTGAGTCATGATGGCGCACAGCCAGGGCATGGGTGTGATTCCCACAGCGGTGTCATTGAGGCCTATCTTACCCTTGGTGCCCCCAACCATCACTCGGTAGTCACAGAATATGCTAGTCAAACATCCACCGCCTGCGGCATGACCCTAATTTAAGATACAACAGATTTATAATAAAAAACAATTTTATTTCACGTAGAAAGTGCGTCAGAATGAAAATCGTGCAAATAAACAACTAAACAACTTTCAGTTCTATTAACTAAATCATAATATTAATATACCTACATAGGGTAGTTCCAGTTCTGTTTTATGACCTTTACGGGAATGAGCAATCCGGTCGTGACATGTTACTGGGGAACATAGCCTAATCTGTGTGAAATAGTGGGTAAGTATGACTGTAAAGTTGACATTTTATTTAAACTGAATAAAACTCACATTGATAGCAACAGCAGAGGTAATTTCACCAGAGCCGTACAACCGCAGGAATAGGTCTTGCATTGCAGACCAAAATGCACGGAGTTGATCTACGTCGGGTTTATTCAATATTTTAAGATCTATCCCAGCAGAAAATACTCTTGCGGCCTGAGGTACAGAGAAATGATGTATAAAATATAAGAGATAGGATTGCTGTCGCACAAGTCTTTTGTTGCAAACATAATGAGCGCACCAAAATCACACCTCTGTAAGGTAAGACTTATTGCAGAATTCACCTAGGGAAGTACCTAAACTTTGCTAGTTATTCTACCGCAACGCAGTAGTGTAGAAATCTTACCGTGTGTACCTACTGTGTTCAGGTTTCCAAGGCAATGTTTCAGGATAAACTTAGTCAAAAGGAGTATAAAAAAACATATAGCCTAGTCGCGCCAATTAGCGCTATTAATTTAAATATGTTCTACCCATAGATAATGATATAAATATCTATGCATCTATGGCCGATGACTAGCGCCACCGCGAGCTTGCGAAAAAAAAACAAGCACCTCCTCAGATTTGGTTTACCGCTACAACCGCGCGCGAGTCATCCGCCCATTTTATTTAAAATATCAATTTTGTATCGTTTTACGAAGCTGTGAACACTCATTTTTTCATACATTAATACTTATACACCGCACACATTACCAAAATCACAGCTAAGTATCTTTCTATTGTGAATTGTGTTGTTCCCGCATCCCTGGTAAGTTCTCTTTTTGAATTACTATTACTTGATATCATCCCGCCTAAACAAGCAGATAAAAACTAAACGGCCATCGGGTGAAGCCGATGCCCGGCTTGTTTAAAGATTTTGGTGCCTCCTGTGAGGATTAATCCTCAAAAAACGTAAATTATTTCGCAACACAATTTATACCTCCTACCCCCAAACCATTTTCTCACCGATATTCGCATTTATTTCTTTGTATTTCCCCGCATATATTCGCATCCCGCAACTTTTGGCATAACTTTATCGCAATTTAATCATATTATAATCATAATATTAACGTTGGTTGGACAAAATCGCATTATATTCACGTTTCCCTTGTGTGTACGTAATTGCTACCGCGCTCGGTAGGCGAGTTAAAGATGGCCTCCGCGCGTGAAGCAAAAGCACTTCGAAAAGATATACTTTTGCAGGAAACATGTCGTGCAGCGTATTTTGAGCGTTTACAGCGTATTTACGATAGTTCCAGTAACATTTCGTCACCCGAATCCATAGATAGTTTCATCTGCGCCTCGAAACAATTGATGACATTCGTCACGATTTTATGAAAACGATTCATGAGGCCAACTCATTAAATATGGAACTGGATCCAACCTTTGTACCAGATTTTAACGTATGGAGTGGATTCGAAGATTTATATTGTCAGATAAGACGCGTTAGAAAACAACTTTTGAATTCAAAAAACGATTCCAAACCGCAAATTAAAGAATTAAAACCATCCGCTTCCAAACCCAGATTGCCACCCATCGAAATACCTGAATTTCATGGAAATGTAAACAACTGGAATCTTTTTTATGAAACATTTAAATCCACGATTCATAATAACAGTGACCTAACTGACTCTGAAAAGTTGTACTATCTCTTAGGAAAGTTGAAAGGTTCGGCGCAGTTAGTATTCGCAGGAATTAATCCTACTTCAATTAATTATGAATCCATCTGGAACGCCTTGGTCTTAAAGTACCAGGACAGACGCTTCCTCGCTACCTCATTTCTAGATTCCATATTTGAACTGAAACCTTTGCCCAACCCCGCTACTGCTATACAGCTAGAATCATTCATTGATAAATATGCCGCATCTATAGCCGCACTTCAAGATTTAAAGATACCAAACCTGAGTGATTATATTTTTATTTATTTCGCTTTGAAGCGTTTAGACCGCGATACAGCCAAGGCTTTCGAGATGTTTGTCCGAGATATCGATATACCTACTTACTGATGATGTTTCATTAAATTTCTCAAAGGTCAAGCTAAAATAATTCAGCGCACTAACCCTATTACAAATACAACAACAAAGGAAAATTTAAAACCTAAAAATCCCGCAATTCCTAAAATATCGCATACATATTTAAACCCGCATTCGTCAAATAATGGTTCAACTGTTCCTTGTTTTCTGTGTAATAACATCCATGAACACATATATCATTGTAAAGTGTTTTTGAACTCTCGCCTTGTCAAAGACACAAAATTGTAAAAGAAAACAATTTATGTACGAATTGTTTAAGTTCCAAACATAAGTGGACCGCTTGTAAAAGTGCAAGGGTGTGTCAGAAATGTGGTGCTCGACATCATTCATTAATTCATTTACAACGCAGCAACTTCTCGGAACAACCTATGAATACGGGCCCGCCTGGACCGCTACCGCAACGCGCGCCTTCGAATCATACTTAGGGATGCCCAAAAAAGTGTATTGTATCGATATATCGCATCGTAACTGTATCGAACTTGGTTGTATCGATACGCGATATTATCGATTTCCTTTGGATCGATATATCGTATCGTAACCGTATCGCATGCCTTTCATTTAATATGCTATATAATAAGTATATATATCGTGCAAAGGGTTATCTTTTTAGTAGTTTTACTATATTATTTTATTTTTTAAAAAGAAACAAATAATTATAATTATGTATTTAGAATAGTTTTATTCAACAAATAAATCACAATTGCCATTGATCAGCACTTAAACAACGCAAAATAATAATTTTGATAAGCGCTGTGGATTTAACCTATTACGGCTTTCGGAAAGTGTGTGCCCAGCTACGAACGAATGACAAAGGAGAACATAAACTAAACATTTATTAATCATATTTGATGGTACTACAAAGTTCAAAGATGATTTAAATCTACCTTCAAGTCTAAATAAAAGCCGGCTGTTCTTGTTCCATGAACAATTTTGTCGACGTTATCATTCTCTTATTACTAATAACAATATATTCAATGGCACTGTCTATTATCGTTTAGTGATGATGTAATAGGTACTTTAAAATTTTACAAATTAATCACCGACATAGTTTGATACGATATGGTAATGCGATATTTTTATAAGAATGCGATATATCGAAGCGTATCGTATGGTCAAAATATCCCATCAAATATCGATTTATCGTATAGTGCTGTATCGATATTCCGATATATCGTATCGTAGCGGGCATCCCTAATCATACTCCGGCGGCCGCGGCGGCGCCGGACGCGTCTACTTCGCACGCCTCGACCGCTATTATCTCTCCCGCTCCCGCGCCGCGGCCGCCCGCGCTGCAGCCTCCCGCGCCGTATAAACAAGGTGGTGTTTCTTATCTATCAGCTGACACGACCAACTCCCGCTCAAATCCGCCACAGGTTTCTAATACCACTGTATTATTAGGCACCGCGTGTATTAATGTTCGCGACCGGTATAATAATTTAATACCATGCCGATGCATTATCGATCCGGGCTCACAAAATAACTTTATTACCGCTTCTTGTTGCCGCAAGTTAGGCTTAAATATTTCGCAGTTATCTCGTAAAACTTTAATTAAAGGTCTCGGCGACCACGCTAGTGTTGCGCGTGGAAAGGTAGACATTACGTTTTCCAGTCGCGTCGACCCTAATATTACCTACAATATGAATACTTTGGTTTTAACCCGCATTACTGAAAAACTACCTACCGCACCAATTGACGTGACGTCATGTAAATATTTAGACGGCTTGCCGCTCGCTGATGAAAACTTCGCTTCGCCGTCTGATATTGAAATTTTGGTCGGAGCACAATTGTTCGTGGAACTTTTGTTACCGGGCAAAATCACGGGTTCACCATGTCAACCCTCCGCTTTTCTGACTACATTAGGCTATGTGATCATGGGGGAAGCAGAAACGACTTCCGAACCCACTGATTATTCCCTATCGTATCACGCTACCACAGAATCGATTCACGAAGATCTCGGAAAGTTCTTTAAGTTAGAGGACATAAAGGAAACAACTTTTTTATCATCGGACGATCAAGAATGTGAAAATTTTATAAAGCTACAACTACCCGCGACGAGACTGGGAGATTTATTGTTAGCCTTCCTTTTAAACAGAGCCCTAGCAGTTTAGGTGACTCATTAAAACCGCCCGACAACAGTTTTTACAATTAGAACGCAAATTTCAAAAACAGCCCGATTTTAAAACACGCTATGACGAAGTTATCCGTAATTATATTTCTGAAGGATATCTTATTGAAGTCCCAGAGCCAAAACCAACGGTGACGGTTTCGTTTTGCCGCACCATGGAGTGATTCGCGACGATAAAACTTCGTCGAAGTTACGCATCGTACTAAAAGCTAACCAAGCTACCGATAATGGCACATCGCTTAATGATATCTTACATACCGGACCGCCGCTACAGAACGATTTACTCGTTATATTATTAAACTTTAGACTATTTGAAATCGCTGTCACCGCAGATATTCGTCAAATGTTTTAAGAATTTTAACCCGCGACTATTCATATCAACAAATTCTTTACCGCTTTGACCCCGCGAGCCTATTAGATGTTATGCTTTCCAATGTGTAAGTTTTGGATTATGTTCTAGTCCATTTTGGCAAATCGTACGGTACGAGAACTAATTAACCAAGAAAAGGAAATTTTCCGCTTGCCGCTGAACTAGCGATACGCGATCTTTATGTTGACGATATTGCCAGTTCGTTCCAGAATACGGACGTGGCCGCGAAGTCATCGCAACAATTGATTGAATTGTTTAAGGCAGAGGTGGGTTTGACTTATTAAAGTGGTCGAGCAACTCGCACGAAGTGCTCTCGACTATCCCTGAATCGCACCGCTTGACAGATCCCGTCGCGTTAGATAAGGACGAATCGCTAAAAATCCTCGGTATGCAATGGCTTCCCGCTAGCGACTTGTTTACCTATACTATCCATCCGTCAGACCGCGTATGTACCAAACGCAATATTCTTTCCACTATAGCTCGTCTTTGGGACATTATGGGTTTGGTCGGTCCGGTAATAGTATATGCGAAAATTTTAATAAAAGATATTTGTTCTCTAAAACTCGATTGGGACGAACAGCCGCCAGATAATATTGTCCGTACTTGGATTCAATTCCAATCGGAATTGCCGCTTTATCAAATATACAATTTTCCCGCCATTTAAATGTTTTCGAACACAGCGAAATCTCGATTTTAGGATTTTGTGACGCTAGTGAGAAGGCGTACGGAGCCGCCGTATATTTACACGCGAACAATCGCGGCGTGCCTAGCACTACTCTCGTATGCGCCAAGTCGAAGGTGGCCCCGAGCGACAGGGTTGTCACTATGCCGCGGTTGGAGCTACTCGCAGCCCTGCTTCTCGCTAAACTTCTCCATACAGTCATCGATATTTATTCTCCTCGCTGTTTACTAAAAAATATATACGCTTTTTCCGATTCCACGATCGCACTACACTGGATAAACTCTTCTCCGCACCGCCTTCAAACATTTGTCGCAAACCGCGTATCTAAGATACAAGAATTATTACCCGCTAATCATTTTCATCACATTCCCGGGTTTCTAATCCAAGTGATTGTTTATCGCGCGGCCTACTGCCATCACAACTTTTAAATCACCCGCTATGGTTTAGCGGCCCTTCATGGTGTTCAGAAGACCCGAAGGACTGGCCTATAACCCCATTTAAGCCCGACGTTTCAGTGGTGGTGCCAGAGACGAAGTCAATCGCTCTCACATCTACCAATGCAGTAGATGACTCCACACTGCTGGGTCGATTAGCCGCACGTTGTTCATCATGGAACAAACTTTTACGCACCGCAGTGTATATTTATCGCTTTCTAAAATTATTACCCCGCAACGATTTAATTTCCGCGACCGATTTAGAATTTGCAGAAACAAAAATTTTGACCTTTGTTCAATCTGTTCATTTTAAAAATGAAATTAAACTCATTAAATCTGACAAAAAATGTCCTAAATACATGCAAAATTGCACCCTTTATTTCTAACGATCTAATTAGAGTAGGCGGACGACTTAGGAATGCCGATCTTAATTTCGATCAACAACATCCCATTTTACTGCCGCGCAAAGATCACATTGTTAATTTAATTGTGAATCATTATCACCGCAAGTTTTGTCACGCCGGTCCCAATCTTTTGTTTAGCCTGTTACGTCAGCGCTACTGGATAATAACCGGTCGCCGCACTGTACGATCGCAGATCGACAGATGTAATTATTGTTTCCGCGCTCAACCTAAACCTACATATCCCTTGATGGGTGATTTACCTCATACGCGTACGCAAGTTGTTCCAAAGGCTTTTATTCACACTGGCTGCGACTACGCAGGTCCATTGAATATTACACTTAAACGCGGACGAGGATTCGCAGTCAAAAAGCCTATATATGTTTATTTATATGTATGACGACTCGCGCCGTTCATATTGAAATGGCATCCGATCTTAGTACCGCAACATTTATCGCAGCTTTTAAACGTTTTCTCTCACGTCGCGGTCCTATTTCGGTGCTCCACACAGATAATGCCACCAACTACGTCGGCGCAAAGTCATATTGTGACGAGTTATATCATGTCTTATCCTCAGATACATACCGCAGCGCTTTAGCCTACGAATTGGCTGATTATAAAATACAATTTAAAACTATACCGCCAAATTCACCGCATTTCGGCTCATGGGAGCCGCTAATAAAATCAGTAAAACGCATCTACATCGCATAGTCGGTTGTCAAATACTTACCTTAGAGGAAATGAATACCATTCTTTGTCAAATAGAAAATATAATAAATTCTCGCCCGCTGTGCTCAACACTTAGCCAGGATCCTAGCGAGCCACTGGCTATCACACCCGCTCATTTTCTTACATTGACGCCTTTAAAATACCTACCAGCAGCACCAATTGATGATCGCCCTTCGCACTTATTAGAAAGATATCAGTTATTGGACAGATTAGTGCAATCTTTCTGGGATAGATATCTGGAGTATTTAAATACATTACAAACCCGCGAAAAATGGAATTTACCTACATCTAATGTTAAAATTGGTACTGTTGTTCTAGTTAAACACGAAAATAAAGTTCCGCCCTTACAATGGGAGTTAGGTATTGTCACTCAAGTGCATCCAGGAGCAGATGGAGTTATCCGGGTTGCAACTGTTAAAACAAGTAGAGGTTTCTTTAAGAGATCTTTAGTGCGCCTTTGTCCATTACCAACTCAGTAATAATTTCATAATAATAGGTATTTCACGTTTTATTATAGTTTAGTCTCATTTACATAAGATATAGGTAAGTTAAGCCAAATAGTTGCCTATATTTCGCATTAATGTTTTTCTGTTTGTTTCGCAATATAATTTATTTTGAAAGTTGCATACTTTCAAGGCCGGGTGCGCCAATTAGCGCTATTAATTTAAATATGTTCTACCCATAGATAATGATATAAATATCTATGCATCTATGGCCGATGACTAGCGCTACCGCGAGCTTGCGAAAAAAAAACAAGCACCTCCTCAGATTTGGTTTACCGCTACAACCGCGCGCGAGTCATCCGCCCATTTTATTTAAAATATCAATTTTGTATCGTTTTACGAAGCTGTGAACACTCATTTTTTCATACATTAATACTTATACACCGCACACATTACCAAAATCACAGCTAAGTATCTTTCTATTGTGAATTGTGTTGTTCCCGCATCCCTGGTAAGTTCTCTTTTTTGAATTACTATTACTTGATATCATCCCGCCTAAACAAGCAGATAAAAACTAAACGGCCATCGGGTGAAGCCGATGCCCGGCTTGTTTAGCCATCGAACTCTTAAAAACGCAGAAGCGGCAAGCGGCTTCTACTATGGCGATGCAAAATCAGGTGACGTCTCCTGATTTAGTCTCAGTCGCAACAAGGAGTTGTGTACGTTCGCTGACAATTGTGTACGTTCGCTGACAATTGTGTACGTTCGCTGACAATTCAATTTTCAAATGTTTCAAATAAATTTTCGCCACGTTAAGTTGTCTTTAGATTATGGCATACCTCATCTTCGTTTCTTTAATTTTATCGATGATTATAGCATATAGCATTATAGCACTCTGGGCACAGTACAGTACTAGGTAGTTATTTGGTCCATTCATGTTCGTGGCATCGCTGTTATGAGCAGGTGAGTTACTTACGATCAGGCGCATGTCTTGTTCATCTCGTCCCTCTACATTATAATTTTAAAAACTTACTAGCATTATTTGTATTTTGGCAATCATCTCAATTCGCTTTTTTAGACCCTTAGATAAGAAGACAAATAGGTAAATTCATAATATATCTAAAAAACACGCACTAATAATTACAAAAGTAGTATCTCATTCAGCAAACCCATTCATTTAATACCCATATCATGGGGGTGTATTTCAAATAGCCAATCCGCCATCTTGGATGTCCGCCATGTTGGATTTAAGTCACGTGACTATTTTTTTTTGTATTCCCGACAGCAAACCCTTTGATTTGATACCCATATCATGGAGGAGCATTTCAATTAGCATGTCCGCCATATTGGATTTAAGTCACGTGACAATTTTTTTTGTATTTCTGACAGCGAACCCTTTCATGAGATACCCATATCATGGGGGTGGATTTCAAACAGCCAGTCCGCCATCTTGGGGAGGCCGCCATATTGGATTTGTAATGACGTTTCTTAGCTAGTCATGTATTGTCATCAGAACTCAGAGCGTGTGCAAAATTTCATCCTAATTGAAGACCGGGAAGTGGGTCAAATTAATATTCCAAGATTTTCTTACATACATAGTTACAAGTGAAGGTAATAAAAAAAGCGTGTTAAAAAGCAAAAATAACTGTTTCGTATTTACTAAAAACTGTCATAAATCGTAAAATTTACTCACAGATGTTATAATCAATCCCTTACAGTGATTATTTCGGGCTGCGTCAAGTGCTCCGTTGATTTCCTGAAGAAGTTCTATATTAAAACTGTTTACGGGCGGTTTTTTCATCGTTATTAACGCAATACCTTCCGTATCCACTGAGAAGTCTACCATACTCTTTTGTACACTGCTTGAAGATTCGGATCTAATGAAAGGTCGCATTAGAGTCGAAAGTGATCGAGTACGAATCATTTTAGGCACTTAATTATCTCCTGGACGTACAGTTGAAGAATAATTTTAGTTCAAATCTCAATGAAATTTTCAAAACTACTGAAATAATTGTAGGTGTACAAACGTACATAATATTTAAATTACAGCAAATAACCTAGTAAGGTCACAAAAGATTTATCTTTTTAAGATGTTCGTATTGTTCTCTTTTTTCGTTGTTTCTCACATAATAAAATTAATTTGATTTCTGAAATTGAATGCAACACTAAAAATATGAAATCTCCCAGATTATTTAGAATTAGGTAGATCTATTGCATATGTACCTAGTACCTACATATCTAACAGCGCTCGCAGTTCCCATTCCTGTTATTTTCTAAGTATATCCACTTGACTAGTTAATATATAATGTGTTCCAAACTTCAACCCGATGCGTTCAGACGTTCCGCCGTGAATGAAAGAACATAAAAGTTTTCGCATTTATAAATAATACTAGTATTACTGGTAAATATCTTGAACTTGTAAGGCGAGAAAGGTCTCGGACTGTGTCGCCTATCCCATTCCCCTTGTTACCGCTCTGGCAAGTTAATCCTACATGTTTTGTAATAAGAGACCTATAACCATCGATATAAATATTGGATGTTTGGATTTGGATTGAACCTGAGAGCCTTGAAATTGGTAATAAACTGCGTTTGTGTCTGTAGCATAAGTGGTTTACAGACCATCAATTTACTTCACCCCTAAAATCGCTAGCAGCGGGGTATGCAGTGGTTCTACTTATTCTGGTTGTTTACATCGAATGGTGGTAGATAAAAACATTCGGCGTTTACCGCTTCCTGCAACCGACTAGAACAGAAAGAGTGAGCTCACTCTTCCCAACGATTACATAATTCCATACTCCTGAAGTTTGGGAGGGCACATCCAATGGTTTATATCGATGCCTACCACAGTTGCCCTCTGAGGATGCCCTCCACTGCCTATCGAACTTTAATCCACAATTTAAAAAAAAACTAATTAGTTCGTACTGACGGCTTAATTACATTTTTTGAACAGTATTTTTAATAATCTAACTGTAGATTATTAAAAATATTGTAGGTACTTACAGGTATTTTTCTTTTGTTTCACTAACAAAAAATGACGAAGATGTTTATTTGTACCTAATGACTTATGACTTACAAAAGCTATGCGAGAGAATATAAGACAGGAATCGTTAATATTCGGTAAATGAGTCAAAGCATTGTATGACCACGAACAGCTTTCTTTATTTCATGTGTGATTCGCTTGTTTTTGTTTGATTATATGTTGGTACTAGCTTTTACCCGCGACTTCGTCCGCGCCACATATTTATTAAAGTAATTGAGGCAGTACCTACTCGCATTTCTACTACCATACAAATTCACGTTTCCTAATCAAAATCGGTCTAGTCAAAGCTTTATATTGATTAAATGTTCTCAAAAAATTAATCAAAAACAGACTTTAATTTAAAATCATATTGGGACGGTCCACCAAATTTTATTAGAGTCTATTAGTAGATATATCGTCTGATTACATGAACGCAAATTTTAGTTTATTGTTCATATTTCAAAAACCGCCGCACTGATTTCGATAAAATTTATATGACCACCTCTGAACTATAATCTACCAACCAAAAAAATAACCATCTAAATTGATTCACAATTGGATAATTATACAACTGGATCGATAACCTCCTCCTTTTTTGAAGTCGGTTAAAATAGCATACAAAGTAAAGAGTTTAAAGATCCTTCCATGCACACTTTTACTCCTCATTACCACTCTTTTCAACTCTTTTTCTGTGATAAAAAGTCGCCGTTGTCCTTTCATAAGTCTAGTCTATCTGTGCACCAAATTGTAACAAACTCTTTAAGTGGCTTAGGCGTTAGGCGGTAACGGACAGAGAGAGTTACTTTCATATATATAACTTCAGATTAGAACAAAAATAACGTACCTAATAAACAAAGAAAAAAATGATATACTATAGACAATAGTAGATATGTCGCAGCCGGATCGTATAATCCGCTGTATTACATTACGGCTAGCCGTTTTGATAACCAGGGCCGTTTTGTAAAGCGGCGGTTTGACGATTAGCCAGATTGAAAGCGGCTGATTTAAAAACAGCCGGAATGTGTTCGACGCCATACGTCATTCAAAACGGCTAGCCGTAATGTAATAAAGCGAAAGATTAGCCGCCGCTTTGACAATTTTTAGTTCCGATTCTTAACACTCATGGCGCTGTCTGACATAATAACAACATGTCGTTGAAAATAGTGCGTGTGTTGCTAAATTGATAAGGTGACTGTGGATTCTGGTGTTCGGCGGAGTCCTACACAATATTATTGGGGTGGTTTGCCACCGTCCACCTTCCTAAGACTAAATCGGACCGGGTAGGTTAGGAAGGACCCAGATCCGACTCGGAGCACCCCGACTCTACCTAGTCTTGTCGCTGCTACCCCTAGAGTGTATATAAAAATGCGGGAGCCAGAAACTCAAGGGAATCAGAATCAGAATCAGAATATTTTATTGCGTAAACTGTGTACAAAGATGTTATACAAAATAGATAAACTCAGAAACAACAGTCTTACCCTTTGCGGGCATGCAAAAATAAAGCCTCTTTAGTATGAGGTTACAAAAAAAAAACAATTAAAATTAAGCATTAATTAATCTTATGAATATAATAATTATACCTATAGTATTACATTAAAGTTATTTTACCCTGTCTAGAATCTAAACAAAAATAAACAACAGGGAGTCTACAAATAATATAGGCATAGAATTTAGGATTAACTTATATAATAAAAAACAAAGAAAAAGCTTTTTATCAGTCATCATCAATCCAACGACACAAATTATGGTATTGAGAATCATCAGTAATCATCAGGCTGAGGTTCTACTAAAATATTTTAAGTTTATCGAGACATTAAACACAATTTCAAAACTTTTATATCTCAACATTATAATTTACTATTTACGACTAAGTAGTACATACTAAAAAATATTTTGAGTCGTGGAAGATTTACTGGGGCTAATGTATGTTACATTAGATAACCGGTGAAATTGTTGTACTCCTTAATAGCCTCCCCAATGCAATCATTTGTTCTGCATAATTATATTGTTCTGTGGCGTCCCAAAAACAGACGCCATAACCTTCCCTGCTGAGCTGTACCTATATAATTTATTATATAGGTAATATTCTTGGTCACAGTTTATAATATGTTTTATTTACGAACCAACGCGCGAGCTTTTAGTTTATGTTTAAATTGTGGTAATTTCAAAGACTTTAAATTTGTAGGTAAATGATTATATATTTTTTCCACCAATAGCAGAGTGAAATGAACTTTTTCCAGAATGTAGCGTTATTGACTTGAACTAGTGGACTGTATACATATGTTAAATTTATGTTTTGATCGTAAAACATCTGCACGATTCGAAGAAACATCAAAAATCTGCACGAAAGAAACCTTTCATTATTTTTCACAAATAAACAAATTTCAAAATGTAAAGCCCAGTTACGGTTAAGATATTATTTTCCTTAAATACATTTCTTAAACTAACAGTGTTTTGAAGGTTAAAGATGACACGAAGACATCTCTTCTGCAGAAGGAAGGTAGAATTTACATCTACTGAATTGCCCCAAAATATAATACCATAACTCAAATGAGGATAAACATTTCCATAATAGGCATTTGTAGCTATGGCTCTGGATGTAGCATTTTTAATCATTGATAATGCATAGCAATATTGCGAAATTTTGGAGTTTACTTTACGAATGTGTTCTTTCCAGTTCAGATTTGTATCAATAACCACTCCAAGAAAATTTGTATTGTTGACTGTATTAACTGTATTATTATTATTTACGATATTTAGCTGTAAGGGTTTTGTTTGTAATTTTTAAAGTGAATCAATTTCGTTTTACTAATATTGGTTTTAAATTTATGTCTTCCAGCCACTTCACGATCTGACTTAATATCTTATTAACTTCATTTTCAAAATCAACATCAGATAGTCCGTTTCTTGGAATATAGACAGTGGCATCATCCGCAAATATAACAGTTAGATGTTTTTTCAATTATCGTTATTATTTACTGTGACTAAAGGCAATTAAAAATCAGGCGAAAAGCAATTAAAGAAACGATTATGTCCTGCAATATATGAAATGAAACGAAAGAGAAATAATGCACAATGGACCTAATATACTGCCTTGACCGTGGTCCCTGACACATTTCGCTAAATGGCGCGCTACTCCTAACTGTAATTTTTTCGAAGTATGTGAGAAACTGGTTCACAGTTTTAGTGTTTTGTTTTCTGATCGTAAACATTTAAGGATATTGCTTGGGTTCGGTTTTCCAGACAAATGCTCTTTGTTATTACCAAGAAGCAATAAGTTTGTGAGTCTGGCCTCGTATACCCACTTTCTCCAATTTGTTGAGTAATATTTTATTTACTTTATGTTATTTTATTAGCTTTATTATTTGGTAGGTATTCGATTTATTAGTGATGAACAGGCATAAAGTTGACGGGGAATCCCGTCCCCGTTCAAATTATCGCGCATTTGTAGTACCTACCCCTCTCGACCGGGCGGCGTTGCCGCGCCGTGCGCCCGCGCTCGCTTGCAGATAGGTACTTTCGTGCGACATTGCCAGCTTGTTTTACGAAAAGCGAACGTAAATCACGCACACATCTGACGTTGAATGAATCTAGTGCACAGGCTGATTTTCATTCTATCGCATCGACCTAATACGCAACTCCTACTGTAATCAAACGCTTTAGACATGTCTAAAAATAATGCAACTCCTGGTTTTTGCGTTAATATCATCCCATACCCGCTTTAACATTTTAAAATTGCTAAAGATGTATTCTTGTTTTCTGAAAACCAAATTGGTTAGTGTGTAATATATTATTTTGTCAAGAAATGATGATAGTCTATTGTATAAAGCTTTTTCAAATATTTTGGAAAAACATGGAAGGAGAGCAATCGGTCTATAGTTATTAATATCATTTTGAGTCCTTTTTATGCAATGGTTTTATGAGAGACTTCTTTAGGTCATCTGGAAAACATCCAGTAGAGAATGACAAGTTAATGATATGGACACGGATTTGCAATGAAATCAATACAGCTTTTGATTAGCTGCGTTGGTATATTGTCGTACCCAACAGACTTCTTATTTTTTAATTGTTTTACAATATTTTTTATTTCTTTTTCATCTACAGGTGTTAAAAAGATGGTGTTATGATTAGGTTTTGTTAATTCTTTTATTGTTGAGCTACAATTTTGTTTAACTCTATTACCATAAGTAAAATGATCAATCAATATTTCAGATATGATTGTCGGATCAGTCACTTTATCCTGGCCTATTTGTAAATTATCTATCGTAGTATAATTTTTTTTTTATACTACGATAGATAATTTGGTTGCGTATATTGTTTTATAATGCCCCAAGCAGCTTTTGTTTTAAGGTCCTAAGGGAGGTCCTGAGTGGAGCGTAGGCCGAGTATGGAGAAGCGACACTCAGGGCTGACCGCAGAGCTTCTGGCGGGAGCCCACCCGGAGTCAAATCTCAATGATGACCCTTGTCTAAGTGCACCATATTTCTTAGGTGTACCATCACCAATATCAAGTTAGGGGCTTTCAAGATCTACCTGAGAGGTATGATGTTTAAAAAAAAAGTGTAAGAAATATGGCAAGAGATAATCTGTCAGCTTTTTCTGATTATTATTATACAATTAATTTTCATTGTTTATTTTGTAAGTATGGTCACCCTACAATTTAAGCAGTAGTACAATGCGGCTAAACGTTGGCCGCCGTATTGAAGAACGTATCGCAATGACAATGCGGCTAATCGTTGAACCGCCGCATTACAAAACGGTCCTGTTTTTCAAAACGGCTAGCCGTAATGTAATACAGCGGATTATACGATCCGGCTGCGACAGATACACGAATTAAATTTAAAACCTACTTCTTGATTAAAAAACATATACAATTTTGTTAATTGTAAATTGGAGGTTTGTTAACCTCCTTTAAAACTATTTGCACTTCATTTTATTTCAGCGAATACAAAAAAGGGCTTCCTATTATGAATGTAAGAACTTAAATAATTCAATTATTTTTACCGACAATAAACAAACTTTTATACTAAGTACATATAACTAACAATATGTATTTAACTTAAGAAAGTAATCAAAGCTAATAGACTTACTTAATACAATTTTTTAAAGTATTATTTTTTAAGAACAATGAAAAACAACACTAAATAACTATGTGTATAACAACAATAAAGAACTATATCACGAAAATACACACACAAAATAACACTAAACTATAGAATCACGAAAATACACACGCAAACTAATTTTAAAATTAACAACGACAAACCAAAACCACCAAATTACAGCATCCAGATGTACGATCAAAAATAATGACGAACAAAAAAAGCAATACAATGACACAACTAAAGAAAATAAGTACCTATTTAATTATCTAACCCAAAAACTTAAAGATACTAATTTCAAGTTATTCTAATAATCACAAACCCCTGCAACTAACTAACTAAATCGAATTGTGATAATGTGAGTAGAAAACAAAACACATTTACACAATTTCACAAAATTATTTACACTTAAGTAATTACCGTAAATCCACAGAAAAGCCTCTTATTACCTACTTATTATGAATCTAGTTAGATTTACGTTTATAGAATTTTAAAACTCCTAAATCTAATATATAAAATTCTCGTGTCACAGTTTTCGTTGCCATACTCCTCCGAAACGGCTTGACCGATTTTAATGAAATTTTTGTGCTTATCTGGTATCTATGAGAATCGGCCAACATCTATTTTTCATCCCCTAAATGTTAGGGGTAGTCCACCCCAATTTTTTTTTTTTTTTTAGACAAAATTTTAATTTCTATTTTTTATGATACAACATACAAAAAATACATACAATCCTCAATTTTCACCCTTCTACAATCAACCCTTATTTTTAATAGCCATTTTAGTAATTTAATAATTTTTCATCCCCGGTCGATAACTTATCAATCGTCATTTAATTAGTTATCCCCGCCAGTTGTCTACAGGTGTCACTTCTGACCCAGTAACCAGCACGATAATTTGGGGATCAAAAGTAGCCTATAGCATATATATAGTTTGAACACTAATCTCGGGAACTACTGAACCGATTAAAAATTCACCGTTCTTTCATATGTACGTAATCCTTGAATGCTGTAGGTTATATATGTACCACGCAGGCGAAGCCGGGGCGGGCCGCTAGTTACCTATAATATTTAAGAACTCAGAAAATGGTTTAGAAAATGGGTTAAATTTGTAATTTTTTGACACTAATTAAAATCTTTATTTTAACATTAAAAAGCAATCTTTCTTTGAATAGACTTCCTACCTATTTTATTTAAAAGTATAACTTTTTAAGAAGATTGATAAGACAAAACACCTAGTAAAAATACACACGATAATTGCTCATACAATTAACAACGACATTTAATAAAACCTATACTTATGTACCAACAAATTTTATAGTATCCAAATGTACCTATACGAACAAATAATAATAACGACGAATAAAATCAGCAAGCAGTAAAATCACCCAACTAAAGAAAATAATTACTCAACAATCTAACCCAAAAACCTAAATACTATACTATTTATTTCACGTTTTTTTAATAATAATAAAATCGTGTAAATCGTGTAAATTGAAATCAATAGGTATTCAGTCAATATACATGAATTTCTAACGAAAAACCTCATATATCGGACGCGTGTGTCACAGTCGTCTGCCCTCACGTGTCTGCCCGTTCGGGTAAGCATACTTAGCGATATTTCCCCTCCCACGCCGCGCGGCGCCACGTCCCGTCGCGCCTCCTGTCCTGCGATGTTCCGCGACGTTAATCAATATCCCCTAATATAAGTATCCCCGTAAGTATAGTTAGAAATTATAAAAATGCTGGAAGCTGGAACAAACGTTTATCGACTCCATTTCAAGTGTCTAGAGACAAAGTTTCATGGTTTTATCTTCAATAATATTGAACTTCCAGACTTTCACCCCCAATTCCACCCCCGTAGGTACAGTTCGAAACTACAAAACTGCTAAAACATACATTTTATGGTTTCGTGTTAAATATCTAGACGTAAAGTTTCATAGTTCTTCAACAATGACGAAATTTTCCATATAAACTTTCATCCCTTATTTCGGAACAAAAAGTAGCCTATGTCCTTTCTCGGGATCTATTCTATCTATGTATCAAATTTCATCAAAATCTGTTGGTTGGTTTAGGCGGTAAAGACGGACAGACAGACAGACAGACAGACAGAGTTACTTTCGCATTTATAATATTAGTATGGATTGGTTGTATGTAATCTGTGGTATTGGTTGATTTTTGTTGCATTCATGCTTTATGTTCCATTTCTTAATTAATATTACTCAATATAATTATTTTTGCATGCCGAAAGGTGGAATGTGGAATATAAACATCTTTGTAAACCCATATACGCAAATAAATAAATGAATTGAAGTAATAGTCCAAGAAGTCATAAATACTCGTACCTACACTGATTTAATTTTAGTTTAATGTTTTGACAGATTAATAATGTGTTATTTTAATTTACATTTTTAGGGTTCCGTAGCCAAATGGCAAAATACGGGACCCTTATAGATTCATCATGTCTGTCTGTCTGTCCGTCCGTATGTCACAGCCACTTTTCTCCGAAACTATAATAAAAGCTATACTATTGAAACTTGGTAAGTAGAGATGTAATCTGTGAGCATTAAGATTTTGATACAAAAATAGAAAAAAATAAAATTTTAGGGGTGTCCCATACATAGAACTGAAACTCAAAAATTTTTTTTGATATATACTTTACGTGTGTGATATCTATGGATAGGTCATCAAAAATAATATTGAGGTTTCTAACATATTTTTTTTTCTAAACTGAATAGTTTGCGCGAGAGTCTCTTCCAAAGTGGTAAAAAGTGTGTCATGGTAACCCCCTGGTCCCCCCTGTAACTTCTAAAATAAGAGAATGACAAAAATAAAAAAAAGTGTATGATGTACGTTACCATGTAAACTATCAATGAAAATTGGTTTGAATGATATCTAGTAAGTAGTTTTATTTTAATACGTCATAAATTGACTATTGTTAAGGCAGTTTTATACAGGGTCAGTAACTGTCGTCAGTCGACTGTCGAGTCAGTGCTGACCTGGCACTGCCATGACTGCCATCGTATAAATCGATTTCAAGTCAGTACAGTACTGTCGCGTCGGCACTGGCTTCAATATTCCCGCTTCATATTTTCGGCGTCAGTCCGCTCCCACCGCCACCCGCGCCAGTGCAACTGACGCCGTGTGGATTGTTGAGGACAGTCGCTGCCACTGTATTGTACGGGGACCACACTGCGACTCGCACTGCATCACAAAATGACGCGAAAACTGAGCGACACGGAAGCTTGAAGCTTATTCAACTATACCGCGATAATGAATGCCTGTGGGATAATTAATCACAAAATTATATAAATAAAGAAATGCATGCAAAATCATTACAGAATATTGCACGATTATTGAATTTAGAAGGGTTTGGCCCTACCGATCTATAATTATCATCTATCCATTTTCTCATCCAAATTCATTTCTGTTTGGATAATTCTTCTCTTTACATTTATCAGTTACTTCTTGCATCATGATAATAATAATAATAAGCACTGATGATCGCAAGGAAGTGTGGAAGAGCAAGGAGCTGCACGGGCGATTCTATCGGGCCCTATCGGGACCCGATGTGAATCTGCTCGCGTCGGTGAACTGGCTACGCTTCGGGGACCTCTTCGGAGACACCGAGGGTTTTGTCTGTGCAATTGCAGACGAGGTGGTCAAGACGAACAATTACCGGAAATACATAATGAAGGATGGTACGGTCGACATTTGTCGGGCATGCCGCCGTCCAGGCGAATCTCTTCGTCATGTTATTTCCGGTTGTTCGCATCTTGCTAACGGCGAATACTTGCACAGACATAACCTAGTAGCCAGGATCATCCACCAGCAACTTGCTCTTCGACACGGCCCTTGTCGAGTCCGAGGGTGCCGTACTATAAGTACGCACCTCTGCCAGTTCTCGAGAATGGTCGTGCGTTGCTCTACTGGGACCGCTCTATCATCACGGACAGGACTATTGTCGCCAATAAGCCTGATATCGTGCTGGTAGACCGGTCCGAGCGCCGGGCTGTGATCGTCGATATCACCGTACCACATGTCGAGAACCTCGTGAAAGCCGAGAAGGACAAGCTTAGCAAGTACCTTGACTTAGCTCATGAGGTTACCGCCATGTGGGAAGTTGATTCGACGATCATAGTCCCAATAGTCGTGTCGGCAAACGGCCTTATAGCGAAAAGTCTCGACCAACATCTCAAGAGACTTTCGCTAGACGGTTGGGTTAAGGACCAGATCCAGAAGGCAGTCATCCTTGACACAGCGCGCATCGTCAGGAGGTTCCTCTCTCTGCAGCCCTAACCACCGGTAGCTTGGGTCCTGCCCCGCTGCTGGCGGCACCCTAGTTTTTAAGTTTTTTATAATGTTTATATTTTTATTTTATTTTTATTTATTTTAGAAATTAAGAAGAATGAATAAATAACTGAATAATAAATAATAAAAAATCCGCACTGACTTTAAAAACGTGTGTACACTGAAAGAAATATCCTCGACTACTGACGAAATACTTACTGCGTCTAAATAATACGAGTCAGTTTTCGGGCGCCAGCACTGGCGACAGTTACTGACCTTGTGTAAAACTGCCTTTAAAACACTGAATAAAGTTACAAGGAAGTACAAGAACTTTGAATTTTGAGATATGGGGTCCAGAAGATACATAAAAACATTTAATAACATAAAAACTGGATTAGATCGCCTGTCTTTTAGGAATACTATGACAAATTTCAAATCCAAGATGGCCGCCACCATAAAATGCCGAATTACTTTATTTTTTCACTACTACCTCAATATGGGTATCAAACGAAAGGGGTTGGCTAGTATAATACTTTGTACTATGACAAATTTCAAATCCAAGATGGCCGCTACCACAAAATGGCGATATAAGTACATTTATTTTTGACGTGACAACGTCTTATAAATTGGTTTGCCGGGTGACACTTCAAGAAACTGCGTTACGCTCCGATCACGTTATGCCACACCCCGGACACTCCACTAAAACTCCATACAAGCGCCGCTGTGGAGCTACCTACTCTTCACACAGCTACGCAGATGTCGTTCGTACACACGCGTGAATGTGTGCGTTAGCGCTAGGGCTACTGAATTATTTTATTGAATAGTTGTGCTCCTTGAGTTCGCCTGGTAACGTAAAGTAGTTTATAAACGTGCTGTAATGTTGAGTTACATAAATAGAATGGAGCCAAATTATACTACTCTAATTAAAAGTGTGTATGTATTGCCGCGTAAAATCAAACGAACCCGATGATCGATAGGTACTTAAATATCTATTTTTGTTAGTAGGTACACATTCGCATATTATTTTACACTTACCCAAGAAGGAAACTTTATTCTGTCACTATAATTATTCCTCCAGGCATCATCAATCCGTGCCCAAAACTGGCTGTGTAAGCTTTGAGAAATTATTACTACGTAAATAATATTATCTCAATGTGTTAAGTTACGAACTTTGAGTTAAACATTACTAAGTTATTATAAAGCAACGTTATTTAAAAGTTTCTAATCTTACGTTATTTTATCCTCAGGAAATTAAATAAAGCTTTTATTCTTGTCCCGTTTATTTGACGGACAGCCGTAAACAGTACAGCAACCCACCATGATGATATTTCGCTAGGAATTAGATGTTCGATACCAGCCCTTCGTTGAGTGCTCCTAACGTATCCGAAACGACCTGAGGGGTGAGGAAGCTTGAAATTGGCGGGGGGGGAGTGTCCGTTCTATCTATATTATCTATTCTATGGTTATGCGCTCACAACGAGAGCGAGTGAGAGGCACGCGTCCCTTCCACTCGGGCATGGTTAGCCCGCCTAAGAGCGAGAGAGACAGACATAAAAAGTGAAAGGCACGCGTCCCTTCCGTAAAATTATTTTACCACTCAAAGTCATTGTCACGTAAAACTTTCGCCCGTATCCCGACTTTACAGGCAACCAATTTTTTTTCACTACTACCTCAATATGGGTATCAAATGAAAGGGCTTGATTAGTAGAATGTTGTACAGATAACAAACCCGAGGTAGTCGGGGGTTAATGATCCGTGTGTACTTTTTTGTATGTGGTGAAAATGCTAGTGAAGCGTTACGGATGTACCGTGATTTTTTTGGGTTTGAATAAAACACCGTTTATTTTGGAGAATCGGACACTGCATAAATTTTAAAACGAAGTGAGGTGCCAGAGGCCATATGTTTAGTGTAGTGCACTCGCTTTGGTTATAATGACGTGTGTGTGTGTGTGTGTGTGTAATACGATAATGGTGGTGGACATTGGGAGCAATTTAAAATACTTACCTGTCAGTACGAAATGTTCAGCAAATTAGTGATTGATGTAAAAATCTAATCCCAACTTTTTAAACATGCCAACAACACGTTTTATTTTAACTAGTCCCTATGTAGCATGTAAAGATTAAACAAATTCATTTGGACGTAATTTTGCCGGTCCTAAGCCCGGGTTGCACAGGGGATATGAAAAATCGTATAAGTTAAACAAAAACTCTAAAAAAATTAAAATATTAAATAGTACATAGACTATTTTTAGCACGGTAAAAGAACTGGAATAAACAAACAAACGGATAAAATCGTGAGGCGCTACTAGTAAAGTATGTTTTACTCGATTAATTGTATTTCTTCTAGTGTCCCCCTCCAAAATTGCTGGGACCGCGGCTGGAGACACGCAAATACCTAGCTGTGCAAAAGATAGTTCATCGTCGCGTTGTGTTTCATTATAATAACCACCCACGAGTCCTGTGCTTTTGTATTAATGTAAAAACTTTCAAGCTGGATTCTGTGTGGTCGCGTACGTTGTTTATCTTGTATGTTGTATCATTAATTATGGTAGTGGTACACTACCTTGGTCACATTTAATTGGATAACGGGACACTCACGTATATACGGTCCAAACTCACGTGCTAATTCTAATTCTTCTACGTCACTAATTCGTGCCAAACGGGCAGCCGTCGCACGTGTGCACTCTCCTTGAAAAAGGCCGCCGGACGCGGCCGAAACTCGAGTCGGATTGACCGACCGTATATACGTGAGTGTCCCGTTATCCAAGTGATAATAACGACTTCGCGTAGCATCGTAGTGTTTTTGTTACAGTTTACAAATTAATATGACCATTGTACAAATCGTGAGTGAATCGGTATCTTCTAGGTAAACACGCTCCATCGTAGACCGCATCGTCGCTTAACATCAGGCGAGATGGCGGTCAAGTGTAAACCTATAAAACTTAAAAAAAAAACTTTTAGGCAGGATTTCACTAAATAAAAATTTCAACAGATTATTTAACATGGAGTTTAAGTGGAAACTTATTGCAGAGCTACAAGGCGTTGTTGTCTAGGTACATAGCCTGTTAAAATTTTGCTAATATAAAAAGATAGCCGTGTATAAATGTGTGAAAGTAAGTATATACAGTTTTAAAATTAATAACTTATATTTAAAAGTCAAATGGCTAATTATTAACAAAGAAATTGAATAGAAAACAACAAAAAATGTAATGCAATATAGTTAGGTTAGAACAATTTTATGTCTACAAACAGTGTTTTGCTTCTCCTGGAAAATAAATTTTGGTTGACTTCTGGAATTTCTGAAATATCCAATCCATTCAATGGTAGGTATTTATTATTACTAGCGACCCGCCCCGGCTTCGCACGGGTGCAATGCTGATACTAAATATAAGTACCTACTATTAAATACTGGCCTGGTGGCAAGACGTTTCGTTTAACGTAGTCACATAAGTCACAGTTTTTGGGATGGAAACTTTTTTGGCGCGACGGACGCACGCAATGGAACAAAACGTGCTTCACACCAAAGATGGCGACAGCGGTTCGAAAGTCTCCATAATCCGAATTTTGTGGACATAAAATATGTTGTCGACTCAAAATCAATATATTGTTGTTCATATAAGGTTTCGATCAAGTCTACCGTACCCCTTGACGAAATTATTAATATAGATAGATAATAGTGGTAGTTCTGCTGTTATGGTTATAACAGCAGAACAGCGTGGTTCCCGTTCCCGTAAATTTTACGGGATAAAATTAAATTTTGTGTAATTCCAAACCATAATCTAGCCATGTTCTAGATATCAACCTTATCTGTTCAGATGTTCCGACGTGATTGAGCAACAAACATACAAACTTAGACATTTATGGTATTGGTAGAATTACTTTGTTTTACTCTAAATCTTCCAGTAAAATTCATCTTTTAAATGCAATATATCAAAATTTTATTCAGTTGAAACTTTACTTTTACACATCTCAAGTTCACGTTCAAAAATATAAAAGCTCCACCACCTGTATCACAAATCTCCATTACGCTGGCCATGTCTTCGCTGGGTTATCTGGGTTCTTGGATCGAGACCATTTTGCTGCACTCAGCATCCCAGGTCCTTGACAAACATCCTGGCTTTAACATCCCAAGGACCCGCGTCCCGGCGCGAAGAAGTCGCCGATTCTAGGCCAGCATATTTGGTGTGCAAATTTATCTTATTTCTTAGATTTCAACTGCTGCACGTATTTTGAAATCTGCTCTTGTACAAACGGATCAAGTATACCTTCTGTGAAAAGTGTCGTGTCTTCCTCTCTATTCATTTCTACCAACTTAATAGTATTTTCTCTAATATTTCTTTTAGTTCTGGCTTTTATCTTTGGTGGTATGTTGTCGTATTTTCTAATGAACTGCTTACACTTTTCAATAGCATCTTCTTTGTTAATTGCCAATTCATCAACGAGATTGACCTGTAATCATAGGAATTCTTTAATCAATTAACTGCAAAAATATTTTTTTTATTTTTCTGGTTACTTTACACAACGATAAACAATTTTTATATACTTTTATGGATATTGTGAGAGCAACTGGTACATATAGGCAGTAACTGTTTCACACCAACACTACCGAACAGTTTCAATTTATAACAGAGTAACGCAGACATGTTAAGCCTCAAAACGTACCTACTGGATGAATTTGCAGACCCAGCTAGTGGTTTATAATTAAATCGCTAACCAGTTTTTTAAATTAGATTAGCACTTGATCACTGTTTAACCAGAAGCTAAGCCATCTGTGGTCCTCTCGTACCTTGGAGCGTGTTACAAGAAACCGATTTCTTCTCGACTGAACACACCTAAATTGTATCGATGGGGACAAACTTACTCAAGAAACAAAGCTTGTCTCAAAGAACATAAATTCCACAGCCTAGATGACTAGAGATTTTAATTACGAAAGTAGAGAAAAAGCTCTTAATTGTAGTCTTTGGAAAATTAAGCAGGAAACAATGTTGCTTTTTAACCCCCGACCAAAAAAAAAAAAGGTCGATGTCTGTCTGTCTGTCTGTGTGTGTGTGTCTGTCTGTGGCACCGTAGAGCTCAAACGGATGGGCCGATTTCGATGTGTTTTTTTTTGAAAGTTAATACCCGTGCGGGTGTTCTTAGCTACGTTTGGTTAATATCGATTCAAGATGGACGACTCCACAAAATGGCGGACAAAATATTTCTTCACAACTTACCTCAATATGGGTATCAAATGAAAGGGCTTTACTAGTAGAATGTTGTACAGGTTACAAATCCAAGGTAGTCAACATTTTTAATTTTGTTCTTGTTCAAGCTGCGAATTGCCTGATAGATAATTTACTTTCACTTTGAAATTAAATTCAGACACTCACCGGAATTCCATGTGTTTTGTGAAACCAACTATAACGTACCTACCTACATAGATAAAGTACTGATATAACACTGTTCCAATGAGACATCGAGATTTCGGAGTAAACGAATGCATCATCGCTGTATCAATAGTTATCAGGCGCGGTCCCAGCCTCGAATTTTGAAGGGGGTCACCAGTACGCAGCCTCAGGTTTTGGGGGTCGTAGACATACAATAAATCGAGCAAAAAATACTTTAGTAGTAGTCCCCCAAGGTTTTACCCTCGTAGTTCCCGTTCTAGTTGTTTTCCCGCGTTAAAAAATAGTCTATGTACTATTAGATATTTTTAATTTTCTTAGACTTTTTGTTCAATGTTTACGATTTTGGGGGGTCATGTCCCCCGTGACCCCCCCCCCCCTCGGACCGCGCATGAGTACAAAGTTGTTTTTAACAGAGTGCTCAATTTTGATGACCGAGCAAGTGAAGGATTCTAAAATTTAATGACAAGCGCAGCGAGTGATTAAAAAATTAGAGTCTTGAGCGTAGCAAAGGAATCAAAAGGGCATCAGGTGAAAAATCTTTGCACTCGAGTGCAACACGTAATTTTGCATCCCACCTCCGTGAGGAAATAACTATTGTAATTAGCTAAGTAACTCTAGGTACACACCTACATACAAAAAAAAAAAAAAAAAACAATCGAATTGAGAACCATATCCTTGTTTTAAAGTCGGTGAAAAAGGTGCACTAGTCATGCATTTGAAGACTTGAAGACTTTCTCGAACAAGG
Source organism: Ectropis grisescens (assembly GCA_017562165.1). Classification (NCBI taxonomy): domain Eukaryota; kingdom Metazoa; phylum Arthropoda; class Insecta; order Lepidoptera; family Geometridae; genus Ectropis; species Ectropis grisescens. Next base: position 8,952,378 of record CM029777.1, on the reverse strand, counting down.
GAATCGTGCCTATGAGCCTGAGTGGGTGTATCCAGATGGTTATAATATTGGTGTCATCATTTAAAGTCGGTGAAAAAGGTGCATTAGTCATGCATTTGAAGACTTGAAGACTTTCTCGAACAAGGGAATCGTGCCTATGAGCCTGAGTGGGTGTATCCAGATGGTTATAATATTGGTGTCATCAAATCGAGAGTGATTTTTTTAAACTCTTATAGGTTTACACTTGACCGCCATCTCGCCTGATGTTAAGCGACGATACGGTCTACGACGGAGCGTGTGTACCTAGAAGAAACCGATTCACTCTCGATTTGAAGACACAAAGATTGTAACCATCGGGAAAACCCACTCAGGCAACGTATTCCACAGAATAGACGTTCGTATCACAAAAGTAGAGTCAAATCTCTTCGTTCGTGTCTTTGAAACATCAACCATGAAACGATGTCGCTAGGGCCTCCAGCTGATACTTAGCCGATCCATCCCAAAGGTGCAAACAGTACTCTATACAAAAGCGAATCTGTGCTTGATACGATGTGAGCAACTGTTCAGACTTGAAGTATCTTCGCACCTTTGAGAGGACACCTAGTTTTTTTGGCAGCTAATTTAGCCTTGGACTCGATATACGAGCCAAAGTTGAGCGTAAATGTCAAAGTAACGCTCAAAAGCTCAAGACGGTTTCTTCTAGGTAAACGCGCTCCATCGTAGACCGTACATCGTCACTTAACGTCAAGTGTGAACCTATAATAGTTAAAAAAAGCCTTTTGGCATAATCTCTCTCGATCGAAAGTTTTTTATAGTAAGTACATTAGGTATGATGCTCGCAGTTTTTCTAGGTATACTCAAAGGGTATGACGTAGCGAAACGTGATTATGCTGCTATCAAAGCTACTTAAATTTACTTAAAATTGTAATAGATTTTACCATATCACTTACACGGAAACAATACTTGTAATCTTTTTAATATAAAATTATGCAAATCATCCTGGCGATCATGTAACTTTGCGAAAAAAATAGAATCTCTCCATTTAAACTGTAATCACAAATATCAGCTTCTAGTTAACGACACCAAACACTTTTTGATCATCCATGAGCATTTTTTGTGTCCATTAGGACACAAAAAAATGTTATTTGTTATGTTACGTTTGAGCAGGGAAGCAGGGAGAGAGATTTTATGTTGGTCCTAAAGAAAACAAATTAAAAATTCATCCGTAGAGTGTATCTGACACTGGACACCAAAAATGACCACCCGATATCACTCTTTGCTAAAATAGAGTCAAAGATTTTTAAAGTTTTTAAAATTTAAAAGAAAGAGCAATGATAAGACCAGTTGGACCTGATTTTGTGACCCGGTAGAGGGAATAGAGACACAGGGAGAGATCAAAACACTGCTTCTTTCTGATTCTCGAAATGTGGTTTTGAAAAAGTTCAAATATAAAATATGCAATATTTTTTTGAATTCCTGCCGACGTTATCTCCATCTACATCCCGGATGTACGGATAGTGTTAAAGGACTAAATTAACAGATCCGCCAACAATAAGTTGATACGGAAGTTATCGAAAGAAATTGATTGTTCATCACCTTTAAGGCTTCCTGAGCCGTATACATAGTTGAAGCTGTGAGTGCGATCTCCGCTTGTCTTTGTCCCATGACCTGAGTCATGACGTCACACAGCCACGGCCTGGGCACGATGCCCACAGCAGTGTCGTTGAGTCCTATCTTCGCCTTGGTCTCATCAACCATCACTCGGTAATCACACAGCGTGGTGATGACGCACCCTCCCGCTGCTGTATATCCCTGGATTAATTTGGAAGAAGTTAAAGTTTATTGCAAATCAATACGTTATGTTTAAATTCGTAAAGTGGGCCTTGTTACGCCTTCTTTCATTTGTTACTATTTAGCCAGAATTTTATTAAAACGATGACACACATCAACAAGTTTGTAATTATTACCAATGGCTTTAATGCTGAAAAAAAGATCATGGAGAAACCGACACACCAAGAAAGAATTCTCTTTTGGGGATATGTGACAGCCTTCAAGCCAGCTTGGCCAGTTTAGTGGTATATTGACCGCGCAAAATAAGAGAATCAAATGTAGGAAATTTAAAACATACATTAATAGCAACAGTGGAAGTGATTTCACCCGATCCATACAGTTGTAAAAATATGTCCTGCAACTTCGACCAAAACGTTCGTAATCTGTTCAAATCCGGTTTCTCCAGTTCGACGAGGTCCAGTCCTGCAGAGAATACTCGTGCTCCCTGAAAACGGATATCTGTTTAGAAACCTTTATAATTACAACTCCGGGTGAATTCTTTTCGGGGTTGACGTCTCATTTACCTTGTTTAGTCGATTTTGAACATCTCACCTTTTACGGCTTTAGGATGGAAAAAAAGTGAAAAGAACCAAATGTGTCCTAAATTTGACTGGAAGAGATCGCTATCAGCGGTAGATAAACACTAATTATTTCAGCTTGCGTAGTATTTTTATTTTGTGTGATAGAAATAGAGGATCAAAGAAAATTCTAAGATAAATTCGATCATTATTAGCATTTCATGCAAAGCAATAACATTACTCGTCCTATGATTTTATCTTTTTTCTTTTCTTAAGGCCAGGTAGTTCTGTCAACATATTTTTAAAATGTTTCCTAATAATTCACAAGTTCGTCAAACATTGAAAAAATGTACTGAAACGTAATGAAAGGCCAGTAAAAATAGAAGGATTTTTGTTCAACTTTGCACTAAATTTCTAATCCAATTTTTTCTATGAGGTAAAGATCACTTACTGAGCATAAAATTACAAATTTTCACAGATCCAGGTAGATCTTCAAACGCCAATTGAAAAAACTGTTGTAACCGATATTTTGGAAACTATTTATTTTGACAATAATTGTAGAAAATAAAATTTTGCATCTTTTGTTGCTAGTAAACTTTTTTGTTAAACTTACCGTTTACGATTTATAACCCATTCAATGATACGATTGCTATGATGCCGATAATAGTGGATGAAAATGATGTTGTCTACGATGGAACTTGTTTCTCTAATAGAAACAAGCACAGTGTACCTCGTAACCCCAAGGTTCGAACCTTCGACAAAACCCACTCTGGCAATGCGTTTCACAGCTTAGTTGTTCTTATTACAAAGTGGAGACCAAACTCCTCGTTCAACTCTTCAATCATGATGATGAACGGTGCTGTTTATTCGAGCAACGAGCAATATGATAGAATAACTTTAATATAAAAACCCGACTACAAAAAAATCTACGCGTAAAAAATATTACCTACTATCTAAGGACACTTTGGCGAGCCAGACTAGTCTTAGAATATCTTAGTTACCAAAATCCATCCAGCCGTTTGGAAGATATGTGGAAATAAAATATTTACAAACATAAAAGATACGCGCGAAAAACATAACCCTTCTTCCATTCCGGTAAAAAGGGACATGTTTATGCTACTGGGAACAGAATTCACATCTTATTATTTTTACATTGTTATCATCAAATTTGACATAATAAATCGTAATCGGTAAGTTCGAAAAAAAGTTTACTGGCAACAAAAAGATGGGAAATTTTATTTTCTACAATAATAATAGGCTTTATAACTTTTTCAGAATATCAGCCAAAAACGTTTTTCGAGCTGGCGCTTGAAGCTCCACCTGGATTTGTTATTATTTTGTGATTTTATGCTCAGGAAATGATTCTAAACCTTATATAAAAAATACGAATGGGAAATTTAGTGCAGAGTTAAATTCTACGAGTAATTTTACTGCCTAAAAGGCTTCTTATCAAATTTGGTCGAGTGTCTAAATTTCTATGAACAATATTAACATTTTCATACAAAAAAAAAAAAAAAAAAATTTTGGTGGTGTCACAAACTTGAAAAAAAAATAAAAATAAAAATTCTAACAAAACAATACGTGTATCTATGGAAAGGTGTTCAAAATTGTATTGAAGTTCCTAACATTTTTATTCTAAACTGAATAGTTTGCGCGAAAGTCTCTTCCAAAGTGGTAAAATCTGTATGTGAGGACTTTTCTTCCACGTACTAAGTACCTTACTACCAAAGAATTTACCTAAATGGCAGATAAATGCAAGTTAGGTATCATTTATGATACCTTACTTGCATTTATATTAGAGGATTACGCAGGGATTTCTCCCTCTCATTATTTCCTTATCCCGATCTCTGATTTAACGGACGAATATTTTACCGATGCTTATCTATTTCCATTGCATCCGCATTGAATTTTTACTGATGTGGTATCGACGTCAGTTTTTGAGACTCCTTATTGCTCTACAACATAAAGTAAACAGCGTACTAATTAGTATCAGCGTCTATTTGCAATTCCAATGAAAACGGTATCAAAATCAAGATCATAGCGTGCTTCACTAGTAATACCTACTGCTATTGTTATACTGTGGCACTATGATCGTAATATTTAAAATTTATCGGTTGTCAAAATTGCAAAATCAAGCACAGGCCTGTCGTCCGTGAGCGCCGAAACGCGACTGATCAGGCTGGCCGAACGGCGCGCTATATATATGGTAGATATTTAAACATAGTGAATAACTGATACTTTTATCAAGTCAAACTCTGCGAATGCATCTATAACTTTTAGTGGCTTTCGTTGAGTACAAAAATTTAGTAAAAAATTCATTAGTTTAGTCATAAACTTGAAACAACTTTTTGAAAAGCGGTAACTTTGGGATTTTTTTTTATCAAGTAAAATTCATTAAATCGTGTTACTGACTGCGAATTGCACTAGATTAGATCCTTAACTAATACATATATTTTTTTCAGAGTTTAATACACTATTTTCTTTTCTTAAATTCAAAATTACGGCCCACACGCCCTGAATAAAGAAACACCTGTCATCTAAAGGTAAGTAACGGTTAATTATAAGAGTGAAGTTTCTTAACCTCATAGTAATTTTCAAGATATTTTTTCTCAAAAAAAATGTAAATGTTCTCTCGACACAATATTTTTCAAAATACACCTCCCTTTTGGTTGTCATATGTGCCCGATGGGATAAGCCAGAATACCAGGTTTTTATCCTGTATTATCTATTAAAAAAATAGTAGAACTCCGGAAGTGCATAGGTATGTATCTACTTATACGCAAAGGTGTCGATAACGGTATCGCTAAAACAATTATTGTTTTATCTCTTCTCAAAAAACGCCCTATATATATATAACGCATAAAGAATCTTTATTTAAAAAGAATTGTTAAAAATTCTAACAAAATTTGTAGTAGGTGGGTACTTACGGAAGTTATAATTAATCCTTTACACCGCTCCTTCTGCGCTAAGTCGATGACGCTGCTCACTTGCTGCAGAAACTCTAAATTCATACTATTCACCGGTTTTCTATTCATTGTTATCAAGGCAATCCCTTCTTGGTCAACTGAGATATCCACCATACATTCTTTCGAAGTACTTGAGGTCATTAGCCTCATAAGAGGTCGCCTAATCATGTTCTGCACTCCTCGTAGAAAAAACATTTTGGTAATAAATCTAATCGCCGTACATACGTGTAATCAACACGACACTTCCTGAACTACTAACGTAGTGTAGGTAAGTAGGTACTTCCAAGATATTTATTAAAACGATAATATTCTAAAATAAAATTACAAATCATTGTTTCATTACAGATAATATGTACCTAAGTGGTTCGTAAACTCTTCTACTTTTGTTCTTCCAACGTGGACTTTGGACACTTAAAAAATACAATGATTTGCCTGAATTGAATTATTCAAATATTTGCAAGGGCTTGCTGATACCTACGAGTAATTTTGTGGTTACAACTAGACCACACCACGGAACTAAGCAGAATGCTTATCAACATTACGATACGTTACGCAACACGATATGATAAAAATGCATAAATGCGTGTCCATAATATACTGATAATGTTTATTCTACAGGTAAGTACACACTGATTCTAAACGCAATCTCGGTTCAAATTCGGATTGACAATCCTTGTCTCTGTCATTTTAAACAGATAAGACAGAGACCGAGAGAGGAGATTCCATGTCGGATCAATCCGACTGGGTTCAGAATCGCTACGCTGATCGGTAGTTGCTGTTCTCCCGACTAGACTAGCCGTAACTTTAACTGTATAATCTATAGGTATATATAGAAGCGAAAGGTCTACCAAGGAAGGATTTATCAAAATTCCATAGGGGATAAAGTTTACGAAAATATCATACTCGCATTAACGATGAGGCCTTACGCCATCGACTTGCAAAATACGAGTAAAGCCGTGGGCAAAATCGGGTTAGTTATAATTCCCGGTAAATATCTTGGACTACGACATATGCATCTCCTCCTCTTGACCTGCGTTGGATTTCCCACACCCTCGTTATCCTCATTACTCTCATATTTAATTGGATAACGGGACACTCACGTATATGTGAATATACCTATACTCATTACGTATGTATACTCATTACTCTCACCTACGAATCCCACATGTTTTGTAATAAAGGACCTATAACAGTTGGCCTCAGAGGATCGCATCCACTTCCTATCGAACTTTAATCTACAAATCCAACAATTCAATTATGAACTAGGTACAGTGCAAGTGTGCAATGATTTTCGGCAACTGGCTCAATACGACTTTATTGCTAAAAGAAAAAATCTGATGCTTATTAATTATAACTCATCAGTAAAGAAAACTAGTATAGTGGTAGGACTCTTGGCAGAATCCGCCTGGGGTAGTACCACAGCATTGCCAGTTATTTTACCGCCAAGCAGTAATATGCAAACATTACTGTGTTCCGGTTTGAAGGGCAATGTTTCCAGAGAAATTACAGGGCTTAGAGATATAACATCTTAGATATCTGGGTGACGAGCGCAGTGCAGTGCTAGGTAATGATTGGGAGTCTTCATGTTCCAGTAGCTGCGTGTAACTGCGCTGTTATGTGGTAGGCATGTTGCTTACCATCAGGCACATGTCCTGCTCGTCTCGTCACTCTTTATTTAAACAAAAAAAAAACTAAAACCCGTAGGCAACTCATTCGGGTAATTAAGTTAAGTCTATAATCCTACTATTATTTTAGTAGTGGTAGGACTGTTGGCAGAGTCCGCCTGGGGAAGTACCACACTTTTGCCAGTCTACCGCCAAGCAGTAATTTTTTTTTTTTATAAATAAAGAGTGACGAGACGATCAGGACATGTGCCTGATGGTAAGCAACATGCCTGACACATAACAGCACAGTGACACGCAGCTGATTGGAACATGAAGAGTCCAAATCATTACCAGCACTGCACTGCGCTCGTCACCCAGAGATCTAAGATCTATATATCTAAAGCCCTGTATTCTCTCTGGCTGTGCCCTTCAAACTCGGAACACAGTAATGTTGGCACATACTGCTTGGCGGTAGAATAACTGGCAAAGGTGTGGTACTTCCCCAGGCGGACTCTGCCAAGAGTCCTACCACTTCAATGTGCAAACAGTACTGTATTCCCGTTTGGAGGGCAATGTTTCCAGAGAAATTACAGGGCTTAGAGATATTATGTTACAATAGCTGCGTAACAATGTGCTGTTATGTGGCAGGCATGTTGGTTGCCATGAGGCACAGGCACATGTCCTGGTCGTCTGTCACTCTAAAATATAAAAAAATAATTACAAATGCTATAATAATAAATATACTTTTTATCAAGGGAAATAACGAAAAAAATGGGTTCTGCGCGGGTAACACCGCGATCACTGCTGGTTTTATTTCTCCAGACGCAAAAAGACTTGTCGAAGATAGTTCTAAATATTGCCAAGAGTGACACCACTGTTGGTTTTTGTGAAATTTCTCTAACAAAATAAAACAGTAGCGCCACCTACGGTGAAATTGGGAACTGTATTTGACAGGTCTTTTTACGTCTTAAAAACCCTCTATTGTACTTAGTTGTCTAAAGTTAAATGATACATCATGTAGAGTGAACTTAGTCCAGGCAGATGTTTTTTCCTGGGGGTTCTTATCGATTATTTCCTGATCCCAGAAGTGGTGGGAAAGTCTGTGTGCATTCCTCGCTCTTCGAGTAGCACGCTTTCGAGGTGTGGGTGGACTGGAAAGACTTGTAAACTTCACTCTGTTGGTATTCTTATCTTGCCATGTAACAGTCCTAAATCTTTAACAATAACGTTCAGACATTGCGCGTAGATCTTCGGACCTTAGGTTGGGCCGCTCGCCATGGCTTTCATCGGCAAGCGGTAATGCGGCCAATAACTGGTTCCGCGGCGAGACCGAGTTGGGGATATGCTGATAGTAGTGCCAGGTACGGACATAGTATCCACGTGCACCGTTCTACCTGCAGGCCGCGGCCTTGTGTGGTACGCCAACGTGTGATGGCGGATGCGTGAGAGCTGTACGGGAAGAGTGCTGGTATGTCAGTGCGCCGCTCTCCCTGTCCTCTGCAGCTGGATTGTAAGTGACGGGACCTACCGTGGTAAGTGGCGGTGGACCAACAGGGTCCAGATTTGAGAGCATCGTGCACCCGCTTACTGGTTAGTCCCTGAGGTGACCATGGCGTGCCTTGGGCTCAAATGTGTCGGTGACGGAGCGTTGCCTCTAATGCGACCCGGTAACAAACAGGCCGTGGCAAGTACACGGAAGAATCCGAGAGCGTCCCCACGTTCATATCAAATATTATTTTCCATCCTAAGGTTGCCTGGAAGAGATCGCTTTCAGCGATAAGGTCGCCCATTGTCGCACTACTGTAAAAAGTATTGTTTTTTTTCTGTGTTAATTTGTTTGGTGTGTCAATAAAGAGTATATCTATCTGTCTATCTATCTATCATATCATATGTGGAATGTGGCAAAGGTAGAAAAACCCCCTGGAGATTTTAGTCCGTAGAGGACCCAACCGTGGCATAGCGTCCAATATAACCCTACACCGTCTCCTCAGGCGAAAAGTTGTCATATAATATAAATTATAACATTTACGTTACTTTACTATTACACACCATACACCAAAATTACAATCACTTCAAATTCAAAATTTTCATAAACCTTAATTACCTAGGTACGACAAAAACATCAAAACTATTATTTCAATAATCGTCCACTCATGAAACCTGTATCACTAGTCTACATTATGCTGGCGGTGCGTTTGTTAGATAGTCAGGGTTGTTGGATCGGAACCATTTTCCTGCAGTCACCATCCCAGGTCCTGGACAAATACCCTAGCTTCTAAATCCCAAAATCCCGCGTCACGACAGGAAAAGGACGAAATCGCCCGATCCATGCCAGTATATTTGGAAAGCTCATTTATCATATTTCTTAGATTTCAACTGCTGCACGTATTTTGAAATCTGCTCTTGTACATATGGATCCAGTATACCTTCCTTTAAAAGTTTCGCGTCTTCCTCCCTGTTCATTTCTACCAATTTAATAGTATTGTCTCTAATATTTCTCTTAGTTTTGGCTTTTATCTTTGGTGGTACATTGTCGTATTGTCTAATGTACTGCTTACACTTTTCAATAGCACCTTCTTTGTCAATTGCCAATTCATCAATGAGATTAACCTGAAACATATTAAGTTTTAAATCAATTAATTGCAACAGTTTTTTTAATTGTCTCTCAACTACGCACAATAGGTATAAACTTTTGTGGCTGTTCTAAAGACATTTGGTATGGCCAAATCATACCAAAATATACCAATATTATGATAAAACGAGTGAAACCGGAGGGCACAGCTAGTATTTTGTAATGCAATTACACGCTTACCTAATTATTATTGTTTTTTTATCGACAATAGATTTGAATTTGACAACCTTCGAGCCTGAAGCTATGGAAACCGATTCACCCTCGACTCAATACACCAGATTGTAGCTATCGGGTAAAACTCACTTAGGGAACATTTTTTGTTTTAAATAAAATTAGCCACTCCACAAACTCCGGGGTCCGTGATCTTTGTCATTTAAATTCTTATTTTGACGTGACAACGTCTTATAAATTGGTTTGCCGGGTGACACTTCAAGAAACTGCGTTACGCTCCGCTCACGTTATGCGCTCACAACGAGAGCGAGTGAGAGGCACGCGTCCCTTCCACTCGGGCATGGTTAGCCCGCCTAAGAGCGAGAGAGACAGACATAAAAAGTGAAAGGCACGCGTCCCTTCCGTAAAATTATTTTACCACTCAAAGTCGTTGTCACGTAAAACTTTCGCCCGTATACCGACTTTACAGGAAACCAATTTTTTTTTTTACGTATTTCTTGGATTAGGAGAAGAGGAAAATACGGGGAGTTGGGAACATTCTAAACCTAATTCTAGTGCTCATCTGTTGAGCCGATCACTACCGATTGGGATTCTGCTAATCGATTAATCGATTCAACATCGTCATTTGCCTAAGCCGCCTCCTCCCGGCCCAGAGCCTCCACAACGGCCGCCTTTCTGTCCCTGATGGCCATCTGTAGGTTGAAACCTCGGATGGTCTTCGGTGATGCAGCAAATGCTCGCCGCACGAACCGGCCGATGGTGTCGTCGGTGTCGTCAGCGTAGTATGTGAAGGTCCCCGTGTGCTGTGAGATTGCAACAACCGCATGGGGCACGCTCTCGTGCAGCTTCATGTTTGCCTTGGTTTTGATTGCGATTACCGACTCGTATGTAAATCCCTGAGCTTCGTGGATGGTAAGGATGCGCGACCCGGTGTCTGACCCATAACCCTGGTTTGTCAGGGTCTCCTTCTCCTCTTGAGTGTGAACTAAACAGAGGATGTTCTGTAGGGTGTTGGGAATTTGCGCTCCCTTATAACTTCTCTGCTCTAGGGACTTTATACGGCACGCTGAGAAGTACACACCAGAGTATATTTCCCTCAGTGCATATGCGACGTCCATTGGGTTTGGATGTGTGCAGAGCAACTCTTGGCTAAGCCTTGTTACCAGGTTCGGGCGGGGCGGTGATACCTCATTTCGAAGAGATTTTCCCTGTCGATGTAAGGCCACTGATTGACGTCTCCAATGAGGACAATTTCACCAACACCAGACAGCCTTGAAGCCATCACAATAGCTCCAAAATGGTTCATGAGAGCTTCATCCACCATGAGGCGACTGAAACTTTATCTTCCGAAACCATTTACCAGAGCAGAAGCCATGGTTCGCACTCTGTTATTGACCAGGTTTCCGATTCGGTTCGATAGCTTTTCTCTTAGATCTTTTGCTGCCTCAGTTGTTGTGGTGATGATGGCGTCCTTGTCCACATGGACAAGTGTCTAATCAACCATGTTGTTTTTCCACATTCTTAAACTCCGTTGACCCACTGTATTCTCGGTACCTCCCAATTTTCCCGACCTGCTTTGACGTTTGAGTTCCCTTCGATGGTCTTGAACATCTAGGATCCTATCGTCCAGCATAATCTTGGTGGATAGGGTAATAACTATAATTGGGTCGTTTGAAGGTGTCACAAAAACCGGCACTCCCGCGCGCTCTGTCTCTCTCTCTCGTTCAGTGTCACGAGGTCATTTTCTGCACTATAAGCTGCCATATACTGTCCTGGCATGGTTCCCTTGATGACCTGGGAAGTGACATTATTGTAAATCCTCGAGTTTCGCCTTTAAGAGGCTTTCACTTCCTAGCCTATAGGACTGCATGATGTTTTCGCAGGTCTTGAAGTTGACTTGTCGTGTCGCGCTCAGTGTGGCTATGAATTCGGTGAAGGCGTTTCGTGCATGGCTCCGCAGCTCCAAAGCCGTGACATAGCGGGGCGGTTCAACCTGTCCTATGTCTGCTCTCGTTGGGCTCATTTGTTGCTGTGAAGCTGCTTTGGGGGTGGGGTCTTTGACGTCGAAGGGGGTGATAAATGAGATGAGATTCGGAGTAGGTACGCTCCTTGCTGCTGCGTTGAAGGCAGTGACGAAGGCCGTGTTGGTGCATCGGCTGCCAGTTAGATTGGCTGAGGTTTTTTACCGTGGCTACCCTCTGCTGTACTCTTTCGGAGCCAGTTTGGACGGTCGAACTAGGAACAGGATGTCCTCAGCTGTCAGTTGCATTTGTTTGGTCGTGCGAAGGGGCTCTGAGAAAGCTCAGATTTTCTCCCCTATCTTCGTATACGATAACCTCATGATACTTAGAGGCCTCAATGCAACCCATCCGGTCTGTGACTCTCGCTCTTGAATATTCGATTGCCATCGCATCCACGCTTATCACCCGGGGCGTCTCACCCGCATTTCCGCTTAGATGTGCGATCAGCGCACTTGCCTGTATGAAAGGCGTCCGTCCGACCGACCTTCCGAATACTCTATTAGTGCAATCGTTTTGTTTTTCGATCGCACCAACCGAAATCGGTGACCGTCTACCTCGCACACCGGCATAGCGTACAGGCATGGCAGGGAATATATTAAGTATTCAACATTGAGGAGGTTATTATTATGAAACGAATCAAAGCTCGAGTTCGCTTGGTTCGAGTCTGGAAAATTAACAACGAAACAAAGTCGCTTTTTCGAGCTACGAACAGTCCGATTTTTACTTTTTAATAAAAAAACAAATATTTTTTCTGCGCGACGGAACTGAAAAAAATCTGAGACTAAAACTACGGTAGGTTACCAACTTTATTTTTCGTATTTTATAAATTAATTCGTGTTTGACAGTTAGCGGCGTTAGGATAGGGCGCGGTAGGGCGACCGTCCAGGGCGCCGGATATGCTGTTTGTTCGGTTAACTGTAAACCTAAACCTATGAAGGTAAAAAAAAAATCGCTCAGGACACTGCGCTGGCATAGTTCATAAAACGGTACTAGTGTTTCAGGGCCAAGTGATCAGTAATTATAAGTTGTAAGATACGAGCCAACACCAAATTGATGCGGAAGTTATCTAATGAGATTGTTCACCTTTAGAGCCTCCTGGGCCGTATACATAGTCGAAGCTGTGAATGCGATCTCAGCTTGTCTTTGTCCCATAATCTGCGTCATGACGTCACACAGCCAAGGCCTGGGCACGATGCCCAAAGCAGTGTCATTGAAACCTATCCTCGCCTTGCTGTCATCGACCATCACTCGGTAGTCACAGAGCATGGCGATGAAGCACCCTCCCGCCGCTGTATAACCCTGGATTGGTATGAATGAAGATAAATTGAATTATCCCACTGATATTATAAATGTCAATGTTTGTTGCTCAATCACGTCGTGACGTAAGAACGGATCGGGTTAAACATTTAAAAGACACACATTCAGCTCCATAGTCTGGAAGAACACATATAATCTACTTTTAAACACGGGAAACCACGGGGCGCTGCTAAAAACCATTGTACATACTTAAAGTTCGTAATATGTTTAATTATTATTAAGTCTTTCACTTAGAACGACTTAGCTTTTTTTTTTTTTCTTTTTAATAAAGAGTGACGAGACGATCAGGACATGTACCTGATGGTAAGCAACATGCCTGACACATAACAGCACAGTGACACACAGGTATTGGGACATGAAGAGTCCAAATCATTACCTAGCACTGCACTGCGCTCGTCACCCAGACTCTAAGCCCTGTAATTTCTCTGGAAACATTGCCCTTCAAACCGGAACACAGTAATGTTTGCACATTACTGCTTGGCGGTAGAATAACTGGCAAAGGTGTGGTACTTCCCCAGACGGACTCTGCCATGAGTCCTACCACTACTAGCTTTATTTTGATCCACAGGTGCGCTCATGCTCATTGCTCATATATGGTACATATTATTGTGTCTACCATACATTTACAATTTTGTCATTACCAATGACTTTGACGCTGAAAAAAACGTGTGAAAACCTATACAGCGCCACCAGCTCCAGTTACGGCTGGTCTAGCCGGGAGAACGGTGACTGTCGATCCGGGACCCCAGGTTCAAATCCCACGCGTACTTCTGTCTTTTCGAAGGTAAGTGCGTAACGCCGCTAACTTAAAACGGTGAAAGAAAACATCGTGAGGAAACCGACATGAACCTAGAATTTTTCGAAATCATGTGTCATCCACCAACCCGCACTGGGACAGCGTGGTGGATTATGGTCTTGACTCTCTCCTGGCGAGATAACGTCCCTAATCCCAGCAGTAGAAAGATTTAATGGGCTGCTTAAGCCTACTAACTTATCTGTACAACGTCCAACAGCGGAACTACTGAGTTACGTGTATTAAAGAACACTGAACTTGACTAATTTTGTAATAAGTGGCAACACTGTTCGATCGTGGTGCCGCGCCGAGCAATTTGACACTTTGAATATAAAGCGGGCTATCCATATTTAATTGATCATGCAAAAAAAAAAGTCATACTTACATCAATAGCAACAGTGGAAGTGACTTCGCCCGATCCGTACAGTTGTAAAAATATGTCCTGCAACTTCGAACAAAACATTCGCAATCTGCTCAAATCCGGTTTCTCCAGTTCGGTGAGGTCCAGCCCTGCAGAGAATACTCGTGCACCCTGAAAACCGAAAGAGTCCTACATATCGGTCCAAAAGCCAATGAAGCTAAAATCTAATAAAATATTTATATACCTTAAAATGGCAATTCTTGTTTGGGCTTTTTTCAGAGGACACGCAGTGCTCACAAAGACGCACCGGTGGCACACCGAGTTCTCCAATAAAATTATACACTTACAATTTATGAGAATTAGCGTGCCCCAAAAAATTTGTCACAAAAGGCCTGCTTAATAATATAGTACAGAATCTGAATCCCGGAAACAGCTCCTACGATTTCCATTAAATTTACTCATAGTTTGCATACATTGTATCTATTTATGTATTTTACAAAATAAAAACATTTACATAGATATAGCACGTTGCACACATGATACAAAGCTAGCTTTGCTATACCAGGTGTCTGGATAACTAGCCATGTATTTTTTAGCATTAGATAATTTTCCGCTTGACCGCCATCTCGCCTGATGTTAGGTAAGCTGAGGAGTTAGTCTATGATGGAGTGTGATTAGCTAGGAAAATGCGATTCACTCTTGACTTGAAGACTCGAATACACCATGATTGTAACCATCAGGAAAAACCCACTCGGACGTCGCATTTCACAAACTAGGTAGACGTTCTTACGAGGGTCAAACTGAAAGTTCTTAGAAAATCAAAAACTGATTACATTAGCCAGTTATTAGTTTTATTATATCTTTTCAAAATATTGTCCATTCACGTCAATACACCGCTGCATGCGATGGAACCACTGGGAAAAGCACTTTGCCCACTCGTCCTTAGGGGTCTCTTCAATGGCATCGCGATACGCAGCCACCGCTTCTTCAGCATTCATAAACCGCTTTCCTTTAAGTTTTTCTTTAATTTTTGAAAATGAATAAAAATCACAAGGCGCGAGGTCGGGGCTATACGGCGGGTGACCCAGTAATTCAACATTTGATGTCGCCAAATAGTCGATCGTTCGCTTGGCGGTGTGCGATGAGGCGTTGTCGTGGTGAAGGAGGATCCCACTGCGAGGTCGTTTCTCTCGAACTTTTTCCAAGACAAGTGGCAAACAATTGGTAGTGTACCATTCTGCAGAAACTGTTTTTTGATCCTCTAACACAATTGTTGCGAAATGACCTATCCTTCCAAAGAACGAGGCCACCATTTTTTCCCCGCACTTCGATCTCTCTTCACTTTAGTTGGCAACTCCTCGAAAGGAAACACCCACTGAGCAGATTGTCTTTTGGTTTCAGGATCATAACAGTAAATCCAGCTTTCGTCACCTGTTAGTATGTCGAACACAGCATTTGAGTCACCTCCGTTAAATCTTTCAATCACTTTACGGCACCAATCCACACGATGGAGTTTTGAGCCTCAGTCAAATTATGAGGTATCCACCGGGCGCAAAGCTTCCTGACCGCTAAATGTTCGTGTAGGATTTTGTGCACTTGACTCATACCGATGCCTAAGCTTGTCCGAATCTGCTGATAGGTCACTCTTTTGTCAGTCTCTATCATACGCCGCACAACACAGATGTTATCTTCAGTCGTCGCCGTAGGAGGCCGTCCCTCACGTAAATCATCAGTGAGATTAGTGCGACCACGTTTAAACTCATTAAACCAGTTGTAAACAGTTGCACGAGATGGGGCTTCATCGTGAAAGGCCAATCGTAGTCTATCATAACTTTCTTGTTGACTTAAATGACATCGAAAGTCATAAAAAATCATTGCACGAAAATTTTCTCGTGTTAAGTTCATGTTGACGTGACACAGACAATTTTCAATTTGCCGCCAAATCGTAAAACAAATGACAAATGAATGAAGTATATACTCAGTAATATTGGCAAAGAGTTCTATTTTCAAATTATAGAATTATTTTTTTTATTTTGTTTATAAGTGGCCAGTTCTAAGAACTTTCAGTTTGACCCTCGTATTACGAAAGTAGAGTCAAACCTCCTAGCTCGGCTCCTTGGAACGTCGACAATGAATCAAGTCACTTTTATTCTAAAAAAAGAGAACAAATTCTTAACAATAAATATCTAAGTAGTTATGTAGGTACTTACGGAAGTTATAATTAACCCTTTACATTGCCCCTTCTGCGCTGCGTCGATTGCGCTGCTAAACTGCTCAAGAAACTCTATATTAATGCTATTCACCGGTTTTCTATTCAATGTTATCAAGGCAATCCCTTCTTGGTGTACTGAGATATCCACCATACTTTTATTCGAAGTACTCGATGTCATTTGCCTCAAAAGAGGTCGCCTAATCCAGTTCTGTGGCCCCTCAGAAAATACATTTCGTTAATAAATCTAATAGTACGTCTAATCGCTACACCACTTCCTAAACTACTGACGTGTGTTCTTAGATACAAGATATTTACCTAATATAGGTACAGACAAGTGAGGTCACGCGGAGGTATTCTTAAATGCAATAATTTAATTGTAAAATTACTAAAGAAAATGTAAGTTGGTAAATACAGTCAAATTAATAAAAAACCTCCTCTTCCACTAACGATACCTGCACGCCGCAAAGGTGCCCATAACGCTGACAGCATTGCCCCGCTGAATGGCGCCTTTAAACTACTAAATTCGAATAGGTAAGTTGGAAAACTCCGAAAAGCCGAAATAACAGAGACACTCAGAAAAGCCGGAAAGCCATAATAAACAGATAATTTGGAAAAGCCGGAAAACTCGGATAAGTCAGGAAACGCGGAAAACCCAGGAAACTCGGAAAAGACGGGAAACTCTGATAAGTCAGTGAACTCGGAAAAGCCGAAAAACTCGGATAAGGCAAAAAAGCTGGGAAACTCTGCAACGTTTCCAGTAAAATTACAGAGTATAGAGATAAAACATCTTATCGAGCACAGTGCAGTGCTAGGTAATAAATTGGACTCTTCATAATCCAAAAAAATAAAAATGGAACCTGTACTGCTCGTCTCGTCATTCGATATGTCAATACTATCTCTATAATAAAACTGTAATCTAAAGAAAATATTATTCTTTATATTTTTGCATTGCGCATAATTAGAGATAAATAATTATGTGTAATGCATACAGGGAAATCTAAATAATAATGTTATTATTATTTAGATTTCTGTGCATACAATGATGGACAGATGGACATAGATGGACAGATGACCTCACAAAGGTCGCTGGAAACCGCTGGTTGCAGGTTGCGCAGGACCGTTCGTTGTGGAAATCTAGGGGGGAGGCCTATGTTCAGCAGTGGACGTCTTGCGGCTGATGATGATGATGATGGTGCATACAAGTCTATACTTAGGTGTTTTCATCTAATTCTTTTAATCTAGACACTATTTGCTAGTCATTTGCAGCTAGAAATTACAACTTCTGAATTGATCAAGTATTAGCAGCATTTAAAGTTAAATTTCGCTAGGTTTTAGTACCTATTCATCTGACATAGCGAAATGCCTCATTGACAGCATAATTCTGAAAATACTTAACTTTTTAAAGTGAACTTATGGTAGCCGCCTTCAAGAGATCTCTACTGCCTACCAAACGTACCTTAAACTTTTCCATAAATTGACCTTATGTACTTACTTACCATAGGTACTCAATGAGTATTCAATCTTGTACGACGTAAAACTAGCGCGAGGACATCTCAGACGCTACCGAATAACCCATGCATATTGCATAGGTATATAGTAAAAAATTCCTTAAATAAATATATATCTATCTAATAATCCCATAATAAAGAATCCAACATTTTAACATAACTGCACTAATGTTCTTAAGAGTAATTAGTAGGTAGGTAAAGTTTTGGCTATACATACAAAGCTGATATATTATTTGCTTTGACAGGATCTCAATAAATTGACAACATTACCAAACAGAATAAAACCATTCTTACGATCATACGAATATTTTTAAGTTAAATATTTAATTCGTCACCCACTTTTTTGAGTCGTGAAATAAAACCAAATTATAAAAACGGTAATAATTTTATTACAATGACTTTTCAAAACATTCAGCTTAATCTAATATTGAATATGCATATAAAATATGTAAAGATTATATTTCTACAATAATGATTAATCTATTTAATATAAGGGGGTATAGGAAGAGTGAAAAATATGCAATTCATCCGATGGCGAGTGGTAGCCATTACTTACAGCTCTGCAACATCAGGGATTTTGAGAATAAAAATTTCATTTACATTAACAATTTCAACACATGATTAAGCAAAAATAGCCAATAACTCTTACTACAACACATACAATTGACATTTATTACAAGGGCAAACTATTATCGCTCCCAACAAATTGACATGCTTAGAACTATTTAAGACTTAAAAAGTTTGGCCTATTTCGAAAGTCACTTTTCGTATATCTTCTGAGCATGGGTTAGATACATTTTGTAGTTAAATTGAAGTAGTAAGAGAACGGATGTAGCTGTTACACAATGACAATAGAAGATTGTGACTTGCTGCGTATTGTAGTCAGCTTTCGACTATGACTGTAGTTTCGCCCGTATGCGGTCGAAACCAATTTTTCTCTCAGGAGTGGATAGATCACATTTGACCGCGTTCCTCTTCGACCGCACTAGGTATTTTTTTCACAGTTAACACGCCAGTTACATTTTCACAAATTACGAAACGCTGACAATCTTACACTGACTTTACGCTTACGCTGACAAGCTTGGTATATCACATTCCCTCACTAAGTCAGGGAACCTGACTCAAATTATATTTATTGACCGGGACCGGAAGTTTATAACAGTCTTCCTGAAATAGTTAAATCGGCCCCAACTTTTTTTTAGCTTCAAAACACGGTTATATTGTCGATATAACATCAAAATGCTTGGATATCGATCAAACTTTTTATAGTTACAGTTAGTTCTTAGATAGTAATGGTAAAGTTACGTTAACATGGTAAGACAATGTCATTTTTCATTACAATTGTACTCGTATTAAGTATAAAGTATACACTTCTCTATAAGATAATTATTAATGTACAGTAAAATGTTCATTTTAAAACTTTATAATAAAAATGTATAATATTTGATCTTAACTTAGTTTTTCCCATAAATTCTCGTAAAAATTGTACTTACATTTATAAATAAAAATGTCTTTGACTCACCAGATTCAGTCGAAACTTTAGTCAAGAATTCGGACTTTAAAATATAAGTATAGTTCAGAAGAAGGAATAGCTCCCGTCTTCTGAACTATAAATTGCTACTCAACTGCATTATCTATTTTCACTTAGCAGCCTTTTGTTTCAACATCTGGATGTACATCTCTAGTGACTGTTGGACTTTGGGTGTTTGTAGGAAAGTGAGGAACTCGGTCAGATCTTCCTGACGGTTCTTCTGGAGCCAGGCAAGGGGGTCCGCCCGAGCCTTCTGCTTGGTTATAGCGCGCGCTAGGGGCGGGATGCGGTCAAACTTCTTGATGAACTTTTTGCACCGTTCTATGGAGTCTGCCTTGTCGGTTGCGACCTCGTCAATGAGACCGACCTATCGAAAGAAATGGGAGTACAGTGAGATATTGTACCTTGAAAGAGATCACTGTAAGCGATAGCCAAAATTAAAATGTCTAGCAAATAATTTATTTTCTCTGAAAAAGAAACACCGACTTCAATTTAAAATTAAATTCAGACACAACCAAATTTCCTAAGAATCTTAGTCTAATAATCATGAAGTCGTCTATAATAAATAATAAATAATAAATAAATTGTTTATTTTCTCTCACACAGAAGTTTTACATTTTTTTAAATAACTTATTCAAAGTATACTTATCAGTAGTAGATTATCTATGTGAGAGACTGGTGTCTGCACTAGGAAAACCTGTATGACAGATCACCATATAATCTAGATAAATGGAAGAAAAAGTAGTTTTCTGCTAATATTTAAAAAACCGCCACACCAATATCGAAAAAATGTATAATAAGTAAGTACCTAAAAGAACTCTGAACTACATCTACCATACCATACCAAACAAAGAACCATCAAAATCGATTCATAAGGCGGAACTATAGGGTAACATAAAAAAACATCCAATCATTGTCATAAGGCGAATATACGCATAACATACATACAAAAAAATATATATAAGTACCTACAATCGATTTGAGAACTTCCTCCGTTTCTGAAGTCAGTTAAGTAACAGCTAGATTAGGTTACCTTCAAAGCCTCATCAACGGAGAACATGCGAGCGGTGGTCAAAGCAAACTCGGCTTCCCGTTTGGGAATGGTGTTCGTCATCGTGTCCATGAACCATCTGGGCGCGACGATGCCGAGCGCAGTCTCGTTCAACCCGATGGTGTACTTCCCTCCGACCATGGCGCGGTACTCGCAAGACATGGAAAGCAGGCACCCACCCGCCGGCGCGTGACCCTGAAATCATTCAAGTATCCAGTAATTAGTACAAAAAGAAAAAAAAGGAAGGAAGAAGGTTGTGAATATTTTATACGGCATTTTGTTGAGGCGGCCCTTTTGAATCGATATTAAACAAGCATAGCTAAGAACCACCGTAAGATAAACGAACCGAAATCAATCCATCCGTTTGTGAGTGGATGTCTCGTCTACGATACGAGACATCCACTCACACAAAGAGACATCAACGTTAAACTTATAAAACACCTCTTTTTGCATCGGAGGTTTAAAAATCGGTACTTATAGGTACTGCCTATAGAAATCACAACTTAACTCACATAACATACCTAGTTATTTACTAAAACTTTTTTTTTTGTAAATTGTACGCTCCGATCCGTAGTCACTATAATGATTACTAAAAAAACGAATTAGCCCGTCATCGCGTCAGTTAGATTAATAGTCCAAGAACCCAGGGCCGCCAGACGTCACGTATTTACTGATGGATGAAATGTGGACGATTGAGTAGAGTTAGTACGTACTAAGAACACATGTTTTTCACGTATTTTCTGATAACTGATTTTCACGTATGTTATAGGCAGTATCTTTAAAATTAACGCCCCGATACTCCCAGACACTTCCGTCGGCCGTTTTGCTTAACAGACTATTATTTTGGGAGTTTTAAAGCGTCTGTTAAGCAAAACGGCCGACGGAAAGTGTATGGGAGTATCGGGGCCTTATTTTTAAAGATACTGCCTATATATATAAATTGGCCGTCTAAGCAAGTTAGCGGGTAACCATGTGTTCTTAGTACGTACTAACTCTACTCAATCGTCCACATTTCATCCATCATAAAATACGTGACGTCTGGTGGCCCTGGGATCTTACTATATTACATAAATATGTAAAAACATTTTACACGTATATTTTTTTTGTTTCAAAAACAAAAACTGTCACTTCATTGATTTTATGAAAACGTGACGTCACAACCCTCACTCCGAAAATTTTATGATCTACATATTTTTCGATAATTAACAATTTGATAAAAAAAATACGTGTCCCATATTATTTCTTATGGATATCCCATTCCATAATCTACCTGCCGGACCAATTAGGATGGTATCTTTTTTACCAAGTCATCATCCCAATTTTTCCGATTTTTATTTCGAATGACAGCTATTGTAACTTCAACTTCAACTCTTGGTCTGTGGCTTTTATTGTGGTTTAGCCTCACAATTCCGCCAATGTCACGTAGAAAGATAGGCCATCAAACAGCTATTGTAACTAATAGGGTTAGCGAGTGGAAACGGAATTCATTCGGCTATATTAATAGGTTTTTGAAGCTTAATTAAAAAATACAACCAGCCAACCTTTGGGAGTGGAATCTATACTAATACTAGCTGCCCAGTCCGGCTTCGCTCGGATAATAACCTAGATACCAACTGGAGCGCCATCTGCCGGGGTGATTTGTGAATCTAAACCATCCAGGGCCCTACCCAAATGTATACAAATAAAACCATTCAAATCGGTCGAGCCGTTTAGGAGTTTACTTACAATGAAAAGTGGCATTGATTGTTAAATATGTATATAGATTATAAAGCTGAAGAGTTTGTTTGAACGCTACGATCTCGGGAAGTACTGATCCGAATTGAATGATTATTTTCTATTGGATAGTCCATTTATCGAGGAAGGCTAGAACATAAAGCTACTATCAATAGAAGCGGAGCATGAATCAAGAATGTAACAAAAACGGGAAAAAAATATTCCTTTTTGAGAGTTTTCGTACTATGATTTGACATGACAGCATGTGTCTAAGATGGCGTCATTGAACATAAACCTTTGCTATTCAAATTTGTTTCTAAATCTGAATTGGTACGACCAATTTCCGACAGGTGGCGTAGCAGGTAGCTGAAGAGGTTTTTTATTTGAAAGCGATATTCTCAGGAATTACTGAACCGATTTCAGTCATTCTTTCACGTTGTATACGTACGGAATCCCGCTGAGTGCTATATATGTACCACGGGCGAAGCCGGGGCGGGCATCTAGTCCTAAATGTCATGATTTTTAGTCTTGATTCGTAATTTAGTCGAATTTTATTATTTCACATTATTAAACATGGCAACACTTGTGTTGAATTCCGGTAGTGCCAACCTACCAACTATTCGTTTCTTAACTACCATCCTGCAAGCAGCTATTTTACAGTGTACCAACCTACGAAGTTTAATAACATTCATATAAATAGTCTGGTAGTTGGCATACAAGATTCAATTCTCTTCTTCTCATCAGGGCCGAAAGATGGTCGGCAGCAATAATTGATGGCTTTGTCAAATCATGTTGTACCCATGTACGTTTGTGGAAATAAATGATAATACAAGTACAAGCGAATAACGGAGTTTCTTAAAAACTCAGAAGAGGAACAAAACCAGAAACGAAGGTATGTTGAAAAATGTTATTCTTTGTGAACATATTTTTCCTTTGTTGAATTGCTGATACAACGCCCACGATGATATTTGATTTTCTTTTAATATTGCATTGGATAATGATACGCGTAAAGGCGCCTCCTCACTTGGCTTAGCGTATTCGTGAGTCGATATTGTTGTTTGCCTCAAATAATCAAATATTTCAAATACCGTCAAATACGTCATCCACACACGGACTTGTACGGGCAAATCTCTCAAATATGCCATAATATTTGCTTATTCACAAAATAAATTGTGATGGACGTGTCAGTGGCAGCCGCTTATTAATCATGCGAACCATGTTGGTTGGTATATATCAGATATGCCTGCTCCTGATGTTTCGGATTTCTTGATTTTAGCTCTGTACCCCCTGTATGCAGACATCAAAGATGCCTTTTTTGAGTTCTTTTACTGTGCACAGTTCTCCTAAATTACTTTGAATATCGATTCATGCATCGTTGAGTCGGCTTTTGTTTTTATGTGAGGTATTTCTGGGGTCCCAAATACAAGTATACATTTGATATAATTCCAGAAATCGCAATACGGTTTCATTTGTCCAATCCATTACGAAGGAACGTAGTAAACATTCACACGTCTGAACAGGATCGTCGCGCGCGCGCTACTGAACGAACCAAGTGTGGACAGTCGACGCAAATATTTGCCTTATTTTATTCCTTTGATGTGTAATCAAAACCGACAAGCTGACGGAAACGCATATTCGCTATTTGTGTTGTTTGCCATATTCGTGCAAATAAAGCAAATACAATCAAATAGACCGTCTATACATTGCTGTATTTGGGCAAATAATGCAAATACACGAACACGATACGCCAAGTGAGGAGCGGCCATAACATAGCGTGCAAAATGAATGTGTTTGATGTGCGGTGATCCTCGGCCAAGGCTACTCTTTGGCAGTATTCATCGTGCACTCGCATGCGTTTTGAATTGAACATTTCATTGCTTGTTCGGGGCTACTCTCTGATAGCACTAAAATGTTTGAAACGTTCTGTGTTATGCTAGTCGTTTTTCTTTGCAATTTTTGTATAGTTAATTGTCAATTTTTTAAATCGAGATTTGATAAGAGATACGCGTAATAATGTGTAAGATTACTGTGTGTTTGATGTGCGTTGATCCTCGGCCAAGGCTACTCTTTGGCAGTGTTCGCCGTACACTTGCATGCGTATTAAATTGGGCATTTCACTGCGTGATCAGGGCTACTCTCTGATGGCTTGGAATGTTTGATATTTACTGTTATTTGCCCGTCACAATTGAAAATCGCAATTGTTAATTTTCTACTACCTCACCTATCTTTTACCAAAGTTTGTTTTTATCGGCACGTCAACATTTTATGACTACCCTCGTTAAAAATTGTATTGGACCTAGTATTATTTCACACTTTATTTAAAGAGAAAAATACCTACATTTTTTACGAAGTGGTCAATTACTTCGTAATGTTTTGGAATGTTACCCGTGACTCCTGATTATATAAAAACCTGATAAATTGTTTTATTATTTTAATTTGTGTTAATTGAATTTGAGTTTGTTTTCTATTGCGGGATAGTTGAGCGAGTATGTTTCTCGCTGGATAGTTAGTTGAGCGAGTATGTTTCTCGCTGGATAGTTAGTTGAGCGAGTATGTTTCTCGCTGGATAGTGAGTTAGCGAGTATGTTTCTCGCTGGATAGTTAGTTGAGCGAGTATGTTTCTCGCTGGATAGTTATTTGAGCGAGTATGGTTCTCGCTGGATAGTTAGTTGAGCGAGTATGTTTCTCGCTGGATAGTTAGTTGAGCGAGTATGTTTCTCGCTGGATAGTTAGTTGAGCGAGTATGTTTCTCGCTGGATAGTTAGTTGAGCGAGTATGTTTCTCGCTGGATAGTTAGTTAGCGAGTATGTTTCTCGCTGGATAGTTAGTTGAGCGAGTATGTTTCTCGCTGGATAGTTATTTGAGCGAGTATGTTTCTCGCTGGATAGTTAGTTGAGCGAGTATGTTTCTCGCTGGATAGTTAGTTGAGCGAGTATGTTTCTCGCTGGATAGTTGAGCGAGTATGTTTCTCGCTGGATAGTTAGTTGAGCGAGTATGTTTCTCGCTGGATAGTTAGTTGAGCGCTGGATAGTAGCGAGTATGTTTCTCGCTGGATAGTTAGTTGAGCGAGTATGTTTCTCGCTGGATAGTGAGTTAGCGAGTATGTTTCTCGCTGGATAGTTAGTTGAGCGAGTATGTTTCTCGCTGGATAGTTAGTTGAGCGAGTATGTTTCTCGCTGGATAGTTAGTTGAGCGAGTATGTTTCTCGCTGGATAGTTAGTTGAGCGAGTATGTTTCTCGCTGGATAGTTAGTTGAGCGAGTATGTTTCTCGCTGGATAGTTAGTTGAGCGAGTATGTTTCTCGCTGGATAGTTAGTTGAGCGAGTATGTTTCTCGCTGGATAATTGACTATGAGCGAGTATGTTTCTCGCTGGATAATTGACTATGAGCGAGTATGTTTCTCGCTGGATAATTGACTATGAGCGAGTATGTTTCTCGCTGGATAATTGACTATGAGCGAGTATGTTTCTCGCTGGATAATTGACTATTAACTAGTATTTTTCTCGCTGGATAATTGACTATGAGCGAGTATGTTTCTCGCTGGGTAACTGACTATGAGCGAATATGTGCCTTGCTGGATAGTTTACTGTGAGCTGTATGTTTCTCGCTAGAAGACTAATCGATATTACCCCATGATGTAACAGAGTAAAATATATGCTTAATGTGCCTAAAATTTTATTACAGATTAACAAATGTAATTAGTCCAAAATTAGAACTTCTTTTTACAGATCTACTGATTGGTTATACAGGTAATTTATTAAAATAAATTATTTTCTATACTGGTTACAAATATTATAAGGAGAAAGATTTGATTGTTTGTTGCATCGAATTCTTTAATATTTCATTTTCCGAATAACGGACACTACATAAATAATGTTGTACTACAGGGTTACATAAAAGTCTGAGCTTGACTATATGTACCTATTATGTTTACCTATGAAAAGCGAAAGCGTAGGTACCGCTAGTGCTTGATAGCTAGCTGAGCCGACTGATTAGGCAGCTAGTTCTATTTTAGTTTATGAACGGTTTAATAATCATTTATGTTATGTTGTTAACGGTTTAATATTCATGTAAAAAAAAACAAACCAGAATCATTATTGTCATGTAAACTGTAATTTTCAATTATATGCATCCCAAGGTTTAACTCGTGAAAAAACACAATTTTAAGACTAGCCCAAATCTTAATGTTCGTATAAAAAAAAACAAATGAATCGCATAATTAGATATCTCAGACTGTGTTACTGTTAGTCCGAAAACAGATTACGTCGGAAATTACGTTTCAATTTCAGTGAGTACAAGGATGCCTGAAGACGATGTGGTTACACCCCGGGTACACGACATGGGTGGCGGTGGACTAAGAAGAGGAGAAGGATTCTGATGCCATTTTTTGATGATATTCTTCAGACCTGTTCTAGTAATGAACTCTCGCCACCTCTAAAGATCCGGAAGAAAACAAGTAAGCTGTAAATGTTAATATGTTAAGTCTGAATCAAGAAAAACTTGTAAGTGATCGTGTTTCATCACACTTGGAGCCAAAAAACAGAGCTCAAACCATTGATTTCTGGATAAGAACAAGTCAAGTCAACAAGTGTATACGGTTGAAATGACAATCAAAATAAAATACATTTCTCGTAAAACATGGTATTAAAATTAGATGAATTAGCAAAGAAATGGTTCGAGTCCTGGACGACAGTTGTTTTCACTTGCGAGGAATGGCAGAATAAACTGCTGAAAACTTCCCCAAGTGAAGAACATTGTGGTTAACTTTTGAAAGAAAACAAAATTACTATATCTAACTTCACGCAATGATAAGAATCTTCACGAATAGGTATTTTTATGGCAAACTGAAGTCTAGTACACAGATGAGATTACTGGCAAAAAAAAAAAAGGTACATTAATAATTATGTAATTTAGGGAGTATACAATCGATCAATTAGTAACGGAGCACAAGTACTTCATTATTTTAAGCCGAAACACGTGTTCTGTTTTCTTTAATTTAAAAACTACAAACTTATTCAAATAATATAACACTACAACCATTATTAAGAAAATAAACAGATCCTGGTCTTAGTATAATTAACTCTAGATTTAACATAATAGCATGCTATAGTTGCTGTTCCAAAGGCATTCATACTTCAAATGTTCTAGACCAATAATTAAGTGCAATCGTTGCAACCGGGTGGGACGTACATAAATGTTCAGATCAATTAAATAATCAATTGAGGTTTTGATGGTTCTCCAAACACTTTTGCTAATGGACCAACATTTTATGGCATTGCTTTGCGTTACTGATTTGAAAAATTGGACTAAGCTCTTGTTTTACAAATGTCCGAACAAGGATATTCTATCGGACAATGCTCAAGCTCTTTAAAACTTCATATTGATAGTACACACGTTAATAGTATGGTAAACCCGAGCAGTTTTCCAGTGCACCCCGGTGAACACTTTGAACCTGGAAAGGAATACGAGTAGTCTGTTTTAGGCGGATTCAGTGTTCATGGTGGCTAGAGAGCAGCCGTGATAAAATACTTATCTCCGCATGATGCACACTAACACAACACTCTTGACAATAGACATGACTGATCCTGAAATTATGTTGAACTATTTGATGTAATGACCGTCTGTAAATAGAATAAGATACGTATCAACTTTAATTTTGATGTCTTTTGTTTAACTTATTTTATGATCATTCAAAGTTGCAATGGGAGGTCTGTTTTAAAAGTAGGAAATTATTAGAAAATGTATTTACCATTGGCTAAACCATTCAATTTAGAGTGACTTTTGTTATGAAACCAGTTTCCTAAACGCAACATTTGATATAGCTGACATGGAAACTTTGCGCGCGGTGCATGGAAAGTACCGGTCTGTGACGTCACGTTTTAGTAGTGTTTTTGGAAATACCAAAATTGTGATTAAAAAAAAAAACGTGATATCAAGGAATAGGTAACAAAGTAATTCTTTCACCTATATTTCACTTATTGAGTAGCCTTTTTTTTTGACATTAAATCAAAATGAGTCATCACGCTTACTAGCTATGTTTACCGAACAAAGTGTGACGTAAATAGCATATTAAACACCCAGATCAACTAGAGCCTCTCAACAGGAAGGACAAAGACAGGCCCTGGATTTAATGCTAAGTAGTTCAAAAATTTGTATCAGTTATTGCAGAATTATTGTGACTGTTTATCCTCTAATTTAGGAGAAATAGAGGTGACGTAGACCAGACTATAAAGATAAGATTAACACATAACAAATCCGTAGCTTATTGCCCCTCCTACAGTCTTTTCACGCTGAACGGGAACAGGTTAGAAGATTTAGGAACCAAAATCTTATTACTCTAGCCAGATTTTGATGATAAAACAAAACTGTCAAGCAGAAAGGCTCTATCAGACTAAACTATTTAACTGGATAAAATAGTGGTAGTCATGAGCGCGGTTGGAGCAAGTGCTTGAGCAAGATTCAGTGAGTGTAAATAATAACGTGATAGAGCGCATTGAAACAATGGCGACAGAAACTGTTTGGGTTTAAAATGCCCGGCTATTTAAGAAATGTAATATGTCATCAAATGCAACAAATTCAGATTTACAGCAAACTAAATACCAAATAAGCCTTGATAGGTATCCAAAACGATCAAATCAAACTTTTGTTTGGCAATTTATTTAAAATGTGTCTGTCCCTGAGATTAGAGTAGTAGTAGTAAATGATAATTACAACTAATCATAGTTCTGATGGTTGTTCCAATAAGAGTTCTAATCAAATCATCTTTATTGCTGGAGTATAGGCATTGGTTACATTAATAACTTGGATTCAGATTTGTAAGCTTTTACTTATTCGTGAACATTTGTATCCTTACTGTCATTGCTAAAGTTATTGCTGCAATGCGTTCATTATCATTGTTTTGTTACAAATAAATTAACAATTTATAATTATGTGAATGTAGATAATAATAATGTAAAATTGATAGCCCTTGAATGGGCAGCTTTATAGTAGTGACGTTTGTCTTCATGCCTTAAGGTTGATTTCCAACTTCTTTGTTGATTATGGAGTTCTTAATGTGAACACTCCAGATCTTGTAATTATCCAATTTCGCAAATAAAGAAGTTTATAATTTATTTTGACGTTAAACGGCTTGAAACTTAGTTATTATTTATGCCTTACTTGAAATATTGTTAAATTCGCTGAATTATTGTACCTACTTAATATATTTTTGTAATGTCTCTTTGGACACTATTTAGCAAATTACTTGTTGCACAATACATTATGTGTACTTATTGGAATGCTAAGTTTTCTAGTGTAATGTAATAAATCTGTACGTATGTATGATTTTTAGTTTATTTATAGGTACATATATGTGCAATTCCCTCATGTAAAATAAAACTTACATTTGTTTTCCATACAATTGTTTAATAAAATGTTCAAGATACATATTTGGATAATAGTCGAATCATTTGTTATACATTACATATATTACTTATGGTGTTGATAAGACATAAAAAATTAGTTTGGGATAAGAACAGTTGAGCAATAATTCATTGTTATTTAGGTACTTGTCATTGATATATTATGTAGGTACCTATGTTATGTTTAGTACTTTTGTAAGTTAGCACATTTGAAATTGTATTTATTATTCACTAGTTCACAAACAATTATAATATGAGATTATTTAGTGTATGCCGGGAGGCAACACGTGGTCGGATGGCCGAATGTCATGATTTTTAGTCTTGATTCGTAATTTAGTCGAATTTTATTATTTCACATTATTAAACATGGCAACACTTGTGTTGAATTCCGGTAGTGCCAACCTACCAACTATTCGTTTCTTAACTACCATCCTGCAAGCAGCTATTTTACAGTGTACCAACCTACGAAGTTTAATAACATTCATATAAATAGTCTGGTAGTTGGCATACAAGATTCAATTCTCTTCTTCTCATCAGGGCCGAAAGATGGTCGGCAGCAATAATTGATGGCTTTGTCAAATCATGTTGTACCCATGTACGTTTGTGGAAATAAATGATAATACAAGTACAAGCGAATAACGGAGTTTCTTAAAATAAATAATACAAATTCAGCGTGTCAGTTAATATTCATCTGAGATTTTAATCTCTTAAGACAAATGAGTAGGACGACTAGAGGTTAATAAACACGTTTTGCAGAAGACCAATTTTTTTTTTTAAATGTCTGATGTTGAAAGTAAAGCACACAATGAAATTAAATAGTTTTGTGACATTAAAATTATAGTATTTCTCAAGAGTAACTCAGAAGTAGCGTCCATTCATTGATGTTATTCAATCACATACCTCAATTCAATTTACATGTTAGCTTCTTGTACCTACATTAAAATATTAGTGGATATTGCAATAATTATACATTTTAAAAGAACAATATATTTTTGTTAAAATTTCTCATATTATCATATTTTAGAATGTTATCTTAAATCTGAGTATAATGAGTGATTTTTTCACATCATTTTTAGTTTCATTTTTGTCTCTTCATAACTAAAGTACTTAATTAAACTTTTTTCAACTGAAATTAGATAAAATTTATTTCATACACACACAGAAAATAACAAAACACATGTATGCACAAGTATGTTCAGTAAACTAGTAAAAGTAACAGTCATCCTTATGTATTAAACTAGCGGCCCATTCCGGCTTCGCTCGGATAATAACCTAGATACCAACTGCAGCACTATCTGCCGGGGTGATTTGTGAATCTAAACCATCCAGGGCCCTACCCAAACGAAACATTAAAATCGGTCGAGCCGTTTAGGAGTTTACTTGCAACGAAAAGTGGCATTGATTTTTATATATATAGATAAAAATGAATGTTTCTCTGTAGGTACGTCCTATATACATAAACTATACATGTGATCATGAATGTGATGATCTTTAGCAAAGTTGTTGTGTATGAACAAAAAGACTTCTGAGTTGGTACGATCAATTTTCGACACGTGAATGATGTCCCTCGGTTTGAACGAATCCAATAGCGTAACAGTAGCAAGAAGTATCAGAAAAAAACTCATAATGAAGTTATACGTAGGTAAATTTTTTGACGCGCTTTGAAAAAATTATGCATACTATGAATTTTTACGACGTGCGCGCACATCGTTATAATACAGTAAAAGCTCCTTATTCGCGGGGTATAGTGTTCCATTAATACAGAAACCGTGAATACGGAATGGCAATTTGTATGGGATTATAGGGATTACGTTCCTAGGTTACAAAATAAATAAACAAATGCAGTATATAATAATCAATTTAATTGTCCCGGACCATTAAACCACTCAGAGGCACTTGGTTGCTTACGGTCTTCGATCCATAATGACAACGCCACTTTAATTTTTTCTATTGATAATACGAACAATTGCCACTGACAGTGAAGTTGAAGGTACAGACGACCTTATTTTATCTTCGGATTTTTTTATCGGTCGTACTGTTGATCCGTTGACATTAAATGAGCGATCAGCCAATTCTGTTTTCACTTTAAGCAGTAACGCAGATTTTTTTCGTGTCGAAGTCTCGACATTGTAACTTAGGAAGACAGCGGTAGAGATTAAAAATTAGATAAAAACAATCCTTGAAGCGCATTATATATCATTCTAAAATTTCAGCTCGATCGGTGCAGAAAATAGACAAATAGACATATTTGTGGGTAGTAGTAACATTTGTCTCGAAATAAATGTTACTATTGTAAAACAAATTTGGAATAAAATCCCGTCAAAAATGAAATGTTCCGGAAAGTGACAAGAGGGGTATTTACATTTTTGTGAAAACGCCCAAATACGACATGATGAAGTTGGGTGACAACTCCCTCCTTGTGTTCCTCTCTAAACTAAGAATACGCGATAGCTCTCTTTGTGAATGTGGTTTAGCAGACGGCACTACCGATCATATTTTCTTTGAGTGTGATAGATCTCAGTCAATTTATTACAATTTGATCCCTCCTGACCTTCCTCGTCCCTCTAATTTCTCCAATCTTCTCCCTCTTGTTTTTTCACCTTTTGTGTATGTCCTACGTAAATATTCATAAAAACAACATTAAACTATGACATGTTTTGTTTAAATTATGTATTCATAATATGTGTCTTAACTATTTTATAAGAAATAATATCTTTTTATGTCTATTTTGTGATGTCATGTTTGTGTTTGTCCATTACAGTTACATTTAAAATATATATATAAAGTAGCCACAAACAAAAGTACTTGTGTCTACACTCCACCAATCATCTGAAGATCTGAACCAACAACCCTGCCTCATCACTGAACATATGCCAGAAGTCTGTCATCAAACTGAAGACTATCTGAAGTGGACCGATCATCTGAATCAAGACTCCTACCTCTTCAGTGAATAAAAGTCCAGAAGACCATCCTAATGTTAAAACGCTAGCGAAATTACGGTAACATTAGAAGCCATTAGAAAAAGTTGAAGTTGAACTCCCTCCTTTCGAATTCGACAACCTGAAGTTATAGTTGGTTATAGTTGTGCATTTTTTAAAGGGACCTGAGGTAATTGAAGTTACGGCTGGCCTAGTCGGGAGAACGACGACTGCCGATCCGGAGACCCCGGGTTCAAAACCACGCGCACCACTGTCTTTTAGAATTCATGTAATGCCGCTATCTTAAAACGGTGATGAAAAACATCGTGAAGAAACAGACATGTGCCTAGAATCTTTCGAAGTCATTTGCCATCCAGCAACCCGCACTGGGCCAGCATGGCGGATTATGGCTTTGACTCTTTCCTTGCGAGAGAAGGCCTCGAGTCTCAGCAGTGGGAACATTTAGTGGGCTGTTTATACTATTATGCTTATGGGGTAGTTGGCCTCAAGTTATCTCTACTGCCTAGCTAACTTTGAGCTAAACCAAAACAAGCATTAGCTGCGCGTTAACTCTAGTAAAACTTTCGAAAAATTAAAGAAGTTCGACTTCTTCCTGCACACATAAGAAGTACCTACACACACACTTTTTTATTTTATACTTTTACACCATATAGTAGGGTAATAAAATGAGTAAATTAGGATGTTTTACTACATACATTGATAGCAGCGGCGGTAGGGAAGCTAGAGCCAAAGAGTTTCAGCCAGACTGTCTGCAGTGTAGTCCAAAATGTCTCTGCTCTCTTGATATCTGGTTTATACATCTCCATGATGTCCAGACCCGCAGAAAACACTGTTGGTGATGCCTAGAACACAATTGTGAGTTAAGTGAGTTGTATTTGTTTGTGTATTTTTGATGTTTTCTTTCCTTACAAAAATAAAAGCTCGTTCAAAGCCTCTTTTCTTCAGCATTATTGTTATTAAAACATAAACTTTTCTTCAACTGTTCGACAGAAACTTGGCTAGTGTGGAGGGTCTTAATTAATAAATCACCTTGTTCTAGTGACCCCCACCCAAGTACAGCAGTGTGGAGTTTGAATGTAAAATTTACCTTTCAGCATAATTTTTGTAGAGATAGGACTCTTGGCAGAGTCCGCCTAGGGAAGTACCACACCTTAGCCATCATTAATGCAATGGATAGATGTTATATCTCTAGGCCTTGTAATTTCACTGGAAACATTGCCCTTCAAACCGGACCACAGTAATGTTTAAACACAGGGCTTAGAGATATAACATCTTAGATCTCTGGGTGACGAGCGCAGTGCAGTGCTAGGTAATGATTTGAAGTCTTCATGTTCCAATAGCTGCGTGTCAGTGTGATGTTATGTGGCAGGCATGTTGCTTACCATCAGGCACTTATCTTGATCGTCTCGTCACTCTTTATTTGGCGGTAACTCCCAAGGCAGACTCTGCCACTACTAAACTTTCTATTACGTATATGTCACAATAGGTGCAACAATATAAAGGTGTGCTCCTAATATAAAGGTCTTATTGTTAAAAAAAAATTTTTGTTTAAGTACCCTACCTACTTGGTAGTTGGATCCTAGAAACAACTACCCCACAAACCACATAAATCTGTGATTTACCATTACATTATTTATATTACTATAGAGATTTATAGATAGATTATACCTACATCCAACAATATGCAAAAATTAGATAGGAACTGTTGAATTACATACCGATGTCAATACAAGTCCTTTGCACTTCTTATTTTTAGCCACTTCATCTAATGATTTTTCCATCTCTTGCAGCAGATCAAGGTTGAGGCTATTTACTGGAGCTCGCTGCATCGTCAGCACAGCTATTCCTTCATTGTCTACAGCCAAATCAACCAAAGGCCCACCCTTCCCTGACATTGCTCGGAAGCCAGACTGCACCCATTTCGCACTGCTGACAATTCTTCTCAACGAAAACATACTGTAAAGAAGATATAGTATCATAATTTTATTAGGTACTTAACTGATATTAAAATTGTAACAACAAGAACAAAATTAAAAACTTTGACTAACCCCCGACTACCTTAGCATTGTTATCTGTACAACATTCTACTAGTCAAGCCCTTTCATTTGATACCCATATTAAAGGAATTGTGAAAAAAGAAATGTAATTCGCCATTTTGTGGTGGCGGCCATCTTGGATTTGAAATTTGTCATAGCGTATAGTACTCTACTAGTCAAGCCCTTTTATTTGATACCCATATTGAGGTAGGTTGTGAAGAAATATTTTGTCCGCCATTTTGTGGAGGCGGCCATTTTGAATCGATATTAACCAAACATAGCTAAGAACACCCGCAAGGATATTAACTTTCAAATTAAAAAAACCGCATTGAAATCGGCCCATCCGTTTGAGCTCTACAGTGCCACAGACAGACAGACAGACAGACAGACAGACAGACAGATAGACAGACAGACAGACATCGACGTCAAACTTATAACACCCCTTTTTTTTGGTCGGGGGTTAATTAAAACACATTCAGTGAAATCATGTCATTAGTATGTTTGTATGTTTTTAGTAAATATTATAAAATGGTGGCATCACTTTTAACATAAATATGGTGTTAAGGAATTACATTTTTGAGTCACCTGTAATTTAATGAATATTCATAGAATGCTAGTGGTTGTATTTCTTTAAATAAATTTGTTATGGTGTAACAAATAATCAAAAGAAACAAACAAATGAAGAAAATCTGTTCAATCAATATGAATGTCAATGTAGTCACAAATTCTATTAATTAAGTTTCTACAATACATTAATTGCAATGGATAAAATTATATTCAACCTTTAGTTCTCTACAAGGTGTCTTCGACAAAAAGTTTTCAAAGTGATAATAAGTCAAAAGGTCTGCATGAACTCAAGACGGTTGTATGGGTACTAATTTTCATTGATATAAATCAATGGATGTGCCCTTCAAAACTCGGAATTATGTTGTCGTTGGGAAGATTGAGCTCACTCTTTCTGTTCTAGTCGGTTGTAGGAAGCGGTGAATACCAGACGTTTATACCTATCTCTATTTGTTATCAACAACCAAAATAAAGAACAACATCATACCTTACCGCTAACTATTATTCTAGGGATCAAGTAAATTGGTAGTTGTAAACCTCTCACGCTACACACAGGGACTCAGTTTGTTAACAATTTCAAGGAATTCAGAGCACATCTTGTGATTTATATTGATGTTAATTTTGCTGTGTAGTATGTTAGTCATTAATAAATTTTAAACATCATGTATTCTTTGTTACCTAACTGTTTACATTTGTTAGAATTCAAGATATAGGTATCTTGAATTTAGAGCAATTAAATGTCAGTTCAGAGCTCCCACTAATAAATTTTCTTATATTTATAAGTATGATGAAACACTAAATTACTACATAGTTATGTAGTAATTTTAAACCTAGAACAGATTTATTTTTTATTGTGTTTTTGACTTATGTAATAAAATCAATAGGACTTAAAAAGATGAAGAAAATATTTACAATTTTATATCTAAATTAATGTTTTAGATAAAAAATTCATAATTTTATTGTTTGAGTTTCATTCCAATATAAAAATACAGGACCAAATCCAGGAAAAATTAAAATAGGTACAGGACAACATTTTAAGTATTGCTTGTATAAATGAGCCTTCTAAGAGTTATAACCATAGCCATCTAGAATCTAGATTAGTTTTCTACTCTTCTAACTTCAGAAATGCGAACACATTTCTAGATGGCCATTGGCCATGGTCTTCATTACGAATTACGAGCGTGACACTTGAGCTCAATTCACAGCCCAAGAAAAATCTGTGTGCCAAAAAAGTTTTCACTTCAAAAATGATCAATGCTCACCTCTCTTTTTCAACTTATTAGTAAGTAGGTAAATTCAAATTCAATAACTGCACAGTTTATGACCTTATATTAATATGTAAAAAGAATACCTATGGAAAACGGCAACCGGCAACCCAGTTTGTTTATTTGGACTTTGGAACTTTTTAGTGAGTGTTGGACTTTGAGCAGCAGACAAAATATAATCATAATATTTAGGTATGTAGGTACCTTGTATTCATGGGAATTACTTCACGGAGTTCTGAAAAATACGTTCTAATTCAGTTCTAAAAAGTTTTCAAATCTGTTTAAAACTTATTGGGTATATTTTTGAATTTACGTCAGATGACTAGGCCTACTAGATACACAGATCACTATAATACTACACTGTAGATTGTAGATATTACGAGTACGAGTCTACTAGGAATGCTGCCAGAATGTCTTGTCACCCTTGTCACTTTTCAGAAATCACCTGAAATATAAAAAATGTTACCTTTTTCTATAATCCATACTAATATTATAAATGCGAAAGTAACTCTGTCTGTCTGTCTGTCTGTCTGTCTGTCTGTCCGTCTTTACCGCCTAAACCAACCAACAGATTTTGATGAAATTTGATACATAGATAGAATAGATCCCGAGAAAGGACATAGGCTACTTTTTGTTCCGAAAAAAGGGTTAAAAGGGTTAAAATAAGGGATGAAAGTTTATATGGAAAACTTCGTCATTGTTGAAGAACTATGAAACTTTACGTCCAGATATTTAACACGAAACCATAAAATGTATATTTAAGCAGTTTTGTAGTTTCGAACTGTACCTACGGGGGTGGAATTGGGGGTGAAAGTCTGGAAGTTCAATATTATTGAAGATAAAACCATGAAACTTTGTATCTAGACACTTGAAATGGAGTCGATAAACGTTTGTTCCAGCAATTTTATAATTTCTAACTATACAGGGATACTTATATAACCGCTTGATACACTGGCCGCTTTTCGCGTTTTACAAATTTGGCGGGAAAACGGGTGTCAGGTTACATAAGTGCGGTGTTTATGTTTCGGCATATGAAGTGCCGCCTTACTTTTACCCGTTTGAGCCATTTACTCTCAAGAGCGTTTCAAGACGCTTCTAGCGGTATCATTTATTTATAATTAATGTACTTAAATAAATTCAAGATGGCCGCCGCTACAAAATGGCGGATAATTTATGTTTTATTAATCCCATCAATATGGGTATCAAATGAAAGGGCTCAACAAGCAGAATACAATATACTATAAAAAAAAAAATCCAAGATGGCGGCCGCTACAAAATGGCGGATAACGTAGGTTTTATCAATCCCATCAACATGGGTATCAAATGAAAGGGCTCAACAAGCAGAATACAATATACTATAAAAATTGAAATCCAAGATGGCGGCCGCTACAAAATGGCGGATAACGTAGGTTTTATCAATCCCATCAATATGGGTATCAAATGAAAGTGCTCAACCAGTAGAATACAACGTACTATATAAAATTAAAATGCAAGATGGCGGCCTCTACACAATGGCGGATAACTTAGGTTTTATCAATCCCATCAACATGGGTATCAAATAAAAGGGCTTGACAAGAAGAATACAGTGCACTATACAACCTCAATATTTAAGATGGGCGCAGCCACTAAATGGCGTATCAGACAGAATTTTGATAGTCGACAAGATTTCCATGGTGTCTTATCAAATGTTATGCATGATGGACGCTCGATTAAGGCAAATTAAGAACTGCGAAAATGAGTTTTTTGGAGGAGTAAACGTATTACTTTTCGGTAATCTTTTACAACTGCCTCCTATAAAATGATCAGGAACACCTGTTTTCAATTCTAATACGAAATTATATATTTGAAAGTAGCTCTCTCTGTCCGTTGTCGTCTAACGCCTAAGCCACTTAAAGAGTTTGTTACAATTTGGTGCACAGATAGACTAGACTTAGGAAAGGACAACGGCGACTTTTATCACAGAAAAGAGTTGAAAAGAGTGGAAATGAGGAGTAAAAGTGTGCATGGAAGGATCTTTGCACTCTTTGTATGCTATTTTAACCGACTTCAAAAAGGAGGAGGTTATCAATCCAGTTGTATTTCCAATTGTGAATCAATTTAGATGGTTATTTTTTTGGTTAGTAGATTATAGTTCAGAGGTGGTCATATAAATTTTATCGAAATCAGTGGGGCGGTTTTTGAAATATGAACAACAAACTAAAATTTGCGTTCATGTAATCAGACGATATATCTACTAATATCTACTAATAGACTCTAATAAAATTTGGTGGACCGTCTCAATATGATTTTAAATTAAAGTCTGTTTTTGATTAATTTTTTGAGAACATAGTTTTTTTTGTAATTTGTCGTGTAAATTGTACATTTATTAATAAATATAAAACTTTGACTTAGACCGATTTTGATTAGGAAACGTGAATTTGTATGGTAGTACGAGTAGGTACTGCCTCAATTACTTTAATAAATATGTGGCGCGGACGAAGTCGCGGGTAAAAGCTAGTTTCATATATTTTTTAACCGGAAAGTAACTAAAACTTGATATCATCAATTATTAGTTGTATTGACTTATAGAAACATCCATGAGTATTTAAGCATTTTGTGATTTTTTTTATTTTACATTTTACAATACATCAAATTTTAAAGTACATTGGGGAGCCTTTTTAAGCAAACATATGCCTGTATCAGGAGTCTCCGCTCTTCGAAATCTTAGCACATACATTGTAAAAAGAAACAAGTTATTGAATTTTAGTATGTCTACTTAAATGTGTGAGGTTGTATGTGTATGTGTGTGAGGGTTTGTGTGGATGTGTGTGGATGTGTGTGAGAGGGTGTGTATGGATTGGAACACTAGATTTATTTGATTGGCCTATTCTACACAGGCGCGGTCCCAGCCTCGAATATTGGAGGGGGTCACCAGTACGCAGCCTCAGATCTGGGGGGGTCACAAGTAGAAATACAATAAATCGAATAAAAAATACTTTACTAGTAGCGCCCCAAGAGTTTACCCGCGTAGTTTCCGTTCTAGTTGTTTGCCCGAGTTAAAAAATAGCCTATGTACTATTAGATATTTTTAATTTTCTTAGATTTTTAGTTTAATGTATACGATTTTAGGGGGTCATGTCCCCTATGACCCCCCCCTCCCCCTCGGACCGCGCATGATTCTACATAATTGTTATTAAACTATTCCGTAGGATTTTGTAGCTACCATGCAGGAACCGGTTGCTTCCGACATAGGTGTATGAGTACACATTTATTGAACCTCCAACAATTTTTCAACTTCACTATAAGCAAGTGGAACCCACTTGCTGATACATTTTCTTACATTCATATAACGTTTTGGGATATATCTCTAAATCAATGTTTACTTTATTGTAAATATTACTTGAACGTGCATTATATTGCTTACAAGCAAAATCAGTTTTACATTTAGGGATTTGAGCTACTGACACCTTTTTTCTTTTTAAAGGATACTGTATGCCAGCGTCATAGGGTAATGTTTTGTGCTTTTTGAGAATCGTGTTGATGAAATAAAGTTTTCTAACCGAGAGTAAGCCACTGAGTATATAAATGGCTTCAGTGGAGTATCTTATTTTTTTAAAGTACTTTTATTTATATTGATCCTATACGAATTGATACATTAAGGATGGGGCGTTTTCAAGACGTAAAAAGACCTGTCAAATATAGTTCCCAATTTCACTGTAGGTGGTGCCACTGTTTTATTTTGGTAGAAAAAAAAATCACAAAAACCAACAGTGGTGCCACACTTGACAATATTTAGAACTATGTTTGACAAGTCTTTTTGCGTCTTGAAAACGCCTCATTGATATGCAGTTGTCGGTCTGTTTTACGTTCACAATCACGTTATCAGCTATTTATTGTACGAAGTCCATAAGAACACATCATGAGTGTCTTTGACATTGAATTTGTAATGGAAATAAAATGTGCAGTTGTCGTACACCTAAAAGTAACCTTTTCATTCAAAGTATTAAAAGTGCTTCCACTACCCTCTCTGCATATTTACGAAATGTGCGTCTTCGTTATAAAAATACCCAGAACTCTTCTGTAAGTTAGGAAATAATCACCACTACAGCACTAGATACCCAAATAGATCCGTTTTCCCTCAATGTAATAATGAAATTTACCGTAAGAACTGTTATAAAATAGCCGATTTAAGTATTTGTAATAAGTTACAGAATATCTTAAATCACTTTCATACAACAAATTTAACTAACTGATCACAATTTTTATGATGTCAAACACTACCTTGATTTTAAGGCAAACAGGTATAGTCCCGTATAATATCTGAAATGTAAACGTGAAATACTAACTACTTAACGAACATGTTAATTAATGCACATTTCGCATAGTTTTATTTTTTCGTTTTTATTGTATTAGCCTTATTTGTCTAAACTAAATACCTTTTATATAAGTAATTATTTTTTCTTTAGATTATAACTCTCATTGTAAAATTCTTTGATATAAATTGTTATTGTAAATGTTCTGAAAAATTTATATATGTGTAACAATTTTTTAAATTTCGCATGTCTTTTAAGCTAAAATTATGCAAAATTATTAATTAATATGGTGTGGACCATATTAATTTATAAGATCCTATATGTAACCACAATTTTTGGCGAATTTAAATTAATTTGACTTAATCTTAAAGTAACCAAAGCAGTCCAAAAATCACCTTAAATGTTTCAAAAGTAACCTTCTGGCAAGACTGACTAGTCGTGGTCGTTACAAAGAGAGTGAGATACGGTCGTTACGCGACGTCAATAGTTACAATAGCAGCATTATTCAACTACAGCCAAAAACCGCTATCGGAGCGCGCAATATTTAGCTATTCTTACTAAACCAGCTACAGAGGAATAACTCGATCTCGCGTCATAGCAACGTGATGCCACATACAAACAGTTATCGTAGCTATGACTAGTAACTATTGTTTCAGCTACAGCAACGAAAATATGCGACTCGACGATATTTGTACCTGAATCCCTGATACAGCTATTAAATGGACGCCAGAGGATCGCAGTGTTGTTTGCTGCGAGATACGTGTGAGGTGTGTGTAGGATAGCATGATCGTAATTTTCACTAAGCAAGATCAAGATGGGAATCGTCCCAGTTCGACACATTCCAACAAATTCCTTTGAATAAATCACTTTTGCTCAGTATTGCTCAAAATAACGTGTGATCTCTCAAAACCGCTATAGAGAACAACTAATATCCGACCTAAAAAACTATTTATTAGAATAGCTAGTTCCAGAAACCGCTATTAACAGCAAATTATTTCCAACCATCAATGGTTTCGTGATTGCCAGAACGAGTAACGACCCATAGCTATTCTAATCTCCATCCTAATTTCTCTAACTCCAAGGTTCTATCAATGTCAAGGTTCAAGTGACAAATGACACACGACTTGACAATGATAACTGGTATTACAAGATTTCAACGTTCTAACCACAGACTAAGTAGAGTTGAAGTTGAATTGTGAGGCTAAAGGCTAAAGTAGCGATTAGACGACACGATTCATCGGGCCGATGAATTGGCTAGATAGATTGGGCGTTCTGATTACACTGCACGATATCACCACCCTAACCCCAGGGGTGGTCGACTCCTCTAGGGCCAGGTGGGATAAAAGTACATATACGTGGGGGTCCCAAACGAAGAATGGCAACATATATGCGCGTCTCTTTCTAACGTTCCATTTTAGAGATAAGTAACCTGTGAAAAATAAAGATTTTATTTATTACGATATACGATTTTTAGTAACTAATAGTATCGATTTTGAGTCAATGATTAATTTTCATCTTAGTACCATGTTACATCTACAAACCAAAACTAATTTAATACCATTAAACTAGACATTGAAACCATTAACGCGATATGATACGAAAAATCGAGGAAGTATGCAACATTTTCACTACATTTATACAGAACATCGGCTTATAAGTATTTCTTTCACATAACATAACCGCACCAAAACATGTTAATGATGTCTAAGTCTCTTACTAAACTTGTAATAGTCCACATAAAAAATGTATTGCTACGCCCTAACAGGGTCATATGCTACGCAGATTGAAGTTGAAATCAACTTTGTATATGTTCCGATTTAATAAATTAAAATATGAATATCTAAAACATATCAGTTTATTTGTCATATAGATTTTCGTAATGGGTCCCAACAGGATGTGAAGTACGATGATGTTGAGCAAAACATTTCATTAATTTATTTTCTGTCTTTTTATGCCCTGGTTGGTGTATTCGCAACGCAACCCGAACGATTTGGGCACGGGATGACAATCCTTGTCTCTGTGATTCCAAACTAATAAGCCAAAGACAGAGAGGTTTGATTCCGTGTCGAGATCAATTAGATTGTGTTGTGAATCTCGGTCCTGAATTTAAATCTAAACTTGTAAATCAGATTCGGTAAAGTAGCAACCTGTATCCTGTTTGAACACGTAGGTGTTTTTTTAATAACAGTTTGCTACACAGTTAGTTTCTGGCTGATCTACAACTTATTACTTTGTCCGTTCCTAATTGTTAGATCATTTGGATCCAAATGAAAAAATGTGTAATAACAATTATTAATTATTATCACGTGTATAAATCTCAAAATAAATCGATTAGTAGAATAACAATAAACAGAACTATCGATTATTTTATCATTACTTAAATACTTATCTCTAAAATCGTCACAAAAACAAAAAATGGCTTCTTGGTTTTGTGTTGTAAAAAGTTTGCATTCTTCTTTGTTTTTGTTCTATAAGAAATATTCCTGATGTTTTTAATTATGAAAGAGAAAAAAAAATGTGGCAGATCGCCTCCTAGGCTTGGAAATAGGAATTCTCTACGGTAAGCATGTGGTACCTAAGTATGTTCCTAGTTAATAAAAGTTCTATGTGGTACCAAATTGCCATTTTTTTCATAATCACTTAGTAAGATCGCCTGGTGTAAACTAAATCATATGGGTTTCAGTTGCGAGTTGAGGGGCCAAGTATTGCTATCTTAAGAAGAATGGTTTTCAAACCCATTTCCAGAACAGCAGTACAAAAAGCATCTTGATGTTGTTTATGATAGAAAACAACTCATAAGATCTGTTGGACCAGATGTAAACTGTGATAAGGTAAATATGTGATGTAAAACATATATATTAATCATATTCAAAGGACAACATAATATAATATATATAGTCCTTGTTATGCTTGGTAAAATAGTTTATAATATGTTTCATTTTAGATGCTAAACAGCACTGAACCTGAAGCAAGGCCATCTACAAAGCAGTCAGCCGCTGCTAGTAGAAAATGCATCATTTTGAATACTGGCAGTGGTTACTACAACTGAAAATGATGCAGGTCCATCCGCAAAACAAATGACAATGCGACCGCTGACATAAAGCAAGTGACTACTAGAATGCATCAAAAAATATGAGGTTGGTATACTGAAGCAATATAAAAATAAAACACTAATCAGGAAAAATAATAATGTAATTGTGTTAGAATTTAGTGTAGGTTCATTATCTCAACATTTTACTAATGTGGTTATTCAATAGCACTATAAATATCTCATTACATGCTATCCATGGCTTTTTATTTATAAAATTTTAGATTGGTGGGATGAGCAGGGCTTGTGCCTGATAGGGAGCAATATGCTTGTCCATAACAGGAGTAATACATATCTCTGCCATGTAATATTTATCTGGATACATTGACCCTTAAACCCTTGCATTGCAATAACAACAATTAAATGTATTATTACTTTCAACTATGTGATGATGAAATCTATAATGCTGATGTTAATTAACTTTCAGATGCGGAGCCTTTCTAAACAAGAAAGAGGACCATCGAAGAAGGCAGAGTTTGAAGAAAATAATATAAAAGCGCCTGCGACTCAGGCTGATAAGTCTCACTAAGGTGTAAACATCACATTTTAATGTCAGAATTCAATTTTTTTGCTCTTTTTTGCCCAGTAAGATGTGCAACTGTTTTATGGGACATGGAACATTTTTGATTGTTCTTTACATTATCATATATTTTTTTTTGTTTATGGATGTGATACAAAAGATTTTTATTTTATATAAGAAAGTCATGCCGTTCACATACTTAAAAACTAGAAATTCTTTGAGGAAACTTTTTAAAATTATTTATATTTTGCTAATGGTCATATTGTCCAAATACCTTTATATTGTAAAAATAAATAAATTGAAATAAATTTACTAAAACTTATCACATGTTTTTGTTCAGGTCCACATGGAGCTACGGGCCATAAATATAAACAAGACAAGTTCGTTTATATTTGGGCTGTAGTTCCCTGTGGTACATAAACTACCTATTATATTCCAACGAAATTTGAAATTTTCCCGCCTACGCAAACAATACATT
Organism: Ectropis grisescens; assembly: GCA_017562165.1. Lineage (NCBI taxonomy): Eukaryota > Metazoa > Arthropoda > Insecta > Lepidoptera > Geometridae > Ectropis > Ectropis grisescens. The sequence continues at coordinate 8,907,589 of CM029777.1, read as the reverse complement.
TCGAAATTTCCCGCCTACGCAAATGATAAGATTTTAAAATTTCCCGCCTTGAACCTGGAAAAAGTTTTAAGGGGGCAACCGATAGATGGCGCTAGTTTTTCATGAAGTATGGAGTTGGCATTCTTCTCCGTGAGTATATGTTCTGTGAACTGAGCACCCTAACAGCGATTAGACGACACGATTCATGGGGACTTAGAGAGTTAAGGCGGTCGGGCACTCTCGATCGCCCGATTCAGTCACACTAACTGCCTAACAGCGATTACACCACCCAATCCATCGGGACTTAGGGACTTAGTGCATGATGAATCGTGTCATGTAATTGCTACTTCATCCACAAAGAGCCATTCATGAAAAAAAAAAACGTTCTAGCCTCAGGGCTTTGACGTAGAACCTTCTACCTACGGCTCATCCGTTTTTTCTTCAAAAATTTAGATTATCTATACTAATATTATAAAGCTGAAGAGTTTGTTTGTTTGTTTGAACGCTAGGATCTCGGGAAGTACTGGTCCGGATTGAAAGATTGTTTTTCTATTGGATAGTCCATTTATCGAGGAAGGCTATAGCACACCCCGGACACTCCACTAAAATTCCATACAAACGCCGCTGTGGAGCTACCTACTCTTCACACAACTACGCAGATGTCGTTCGTACACACGCGTGAATGTGTGCGTTAGCGCTAGGGCTATTGAGTTGTTTTATTGCATAGTTGTGCGTGCCCCTTGAGTTCACCTGGTGACGTAAAGTAGTCTATAAACTTGCTTTAATGTTGAGTTACATAAATAGAATGGAGCCAAATTATACTATTCTAATTAATCTTCCAGGCATTATCAATCCGTGCTTGGGCACGTAAGTTACTGGCTGTGTAAGTTACGAACTTTGAGTTAAAAATGACTTCGTTATCATAAATAAATAAATATTGGTAGACAAGGCACACACAACACCATCTGACCCCAAACTAAGCAAAGCTTGTAATATTATAAAGCAACGTTGTTGAAAAGTTTCTAATTTTACGTTATTTTATCATTAGGAAATTAAATAAAGCATTTAATCTTGCCCCGTTTAGTTGACGGAAAGCCGTAAACAGCACAACACCCCACTATGATGCTATTTCGTTAGGAATTAGATGTTCGATACCAGCCCTTCGTTGAGTGCTTCTAGCACAGATTTCTAAACAGATGAAACCTTCGTGAACGACACTGTGAGGCCAGTAATTAGTTATGTATGCGTGACAGCTCTCACCAACGTTGTCAAATTACTCACGTTGGTGTGCGTGTAATGTTCCCAGTCTTAAGAAAAAAATCCCACTATTGATGTCTTAGCTTCGGAAATCTTCGCGTTTAATAAACACATACATATATTATAATGTTAAAATAATTTATTATAACACCGATTATATATTACGCAAGGTTTTCTTGTTATTACTATTTGCATCCTATGAAGTTAAGAATGTTGATTTTGCATGCAACTAAAAATTCGAATATTCGTACAGGAAATTTGGGAGTAAAAAGACAACGCCGCATTTATTTTGAGTATTCTATCGGAGTGAAATTTTGTATATTATGCTTGACAAAAGGTGGTTAAATGAGTAGTTATTTAATATCGGTGAACACAGGAGGTGCAGAGAATTTTTGTCAACTGATTTGATATTGGGGGGCCAGATTATTCAATTTGTTTACTATCACTATCCAATCTTTGTCTAAACGCGTGTCGCAAACGAAAAGTTCACCTTTTCAAAAATGCCAACGAAAACCGTCTAAGAGTTTTTGTAAATCAGTTGAACATTATTCACATCGCCACCCAAAGTTCCGTCGTTTTTTTTTTTTTTTAGCTTTTATAGGTTTACACTTGACCGCCATCTCGCCTGATGTTAAGCGACGATGCGGTCTACGATGGAGCGTATTTACCTAGAAGAAACTGATTCACTCTCGATTTGAAGACACAAAGATGGGGAAAGCCCACTCAGGCAACGTATTCCACAACCTAGATGTTCTTATCACAAAAGTAGAGTCTAATCTCTTCGTTCGTGTCTTTGGAACATCAACCATGAAACGATGACGCTTTTTCGAGCTACGAGCATTCCGATAGAAAAAAGGGCAAGGAGGTATCAGATCATGCAAATCAGTCGCACAATCTCCAAGTCGTCCGTCAGCACGTCATCCAAGTACCAAACGTTTAAATTGGACTGGAGACGTTAAATGATAGAGCGAATGGCCAGGGCGAAGGTCGCATTGCCGAAGTTCACCAAGTTGATAGCCAACGGAAGATAGCAAAATATTGTTTTGATAATTTTGTGGGTCCGCCATAACATTGCCAAAGAAAATTGTAGAGGTCAAGAATTTTATTATTCCCTTCGGACAACTGGGTTCCACGATCAACCAAATTAAAGGCGTTCTTGACGTCCACCTTTTGGCGACCTTTAACAGCCCTCTCCCCAATTTTGGACAAAGAAAGTCAGGACAGAATGAATAACAGCTTCACGTCCACCCAGAGAACCAAAATCAAGTTTGTTGGGACAGGGAGCTCGAAAGAGCAACGTTTTATACCTACAACTCACCTTGGCAGCAAGGCCAGTATATGTGGTGCCAACAGCGATTGGCCTGATCCCAACATCTTTTTTGGGTAAGTATGTACGCACACATTAGCACCGAATAAAACTTCGACAATGTCACTACTGACTCGACCAGATAACATGAGGTTAATTAAAATGATTAGATCTCTCAAAAGAACTCGCCTACTTTTTAAAGCTCCATTATACCTACTTACAAGTATTAAAAACTTGCTTCATAACTATAGTTTTCATCAACACTATTAGTATTTTTATAAACACTAGTAATGACGTGGATTAAATTAGTGCTAGGCATCGATTCACATTAAATTAAAAAATACGATTATAAAAATAGGGTTTAAAATAGAATAATACAATCTACATAAATAATTTGGTCTACGAGTATCTTAAAAAAAATCATAATCTATATTTTACCTTAACTTTAGGGAAAATAATTTCAATTTAGTATAGCAACACTTACCAATTTTCGTTGAGGTGTTGTGTTTCTATTCATTAATCGAAATAAAATCGCCTAAATTATATAAATAGCAGTAAAAATATTCAAGCTTTCCTATGAAATGATATTCCTCTTCCCTTTTTTGATTTTTGGGAACAATGTTTGCAATGTTTGAAGACGCAAGACGGCATTATCTTAAACAAAACTTAAAATCACACGGGACTCCCGTACGAGACGGAAGTCCATTTCGTACTGACTGGAGTTTGTATTTGCTTTGGCGTTTGATATTTGGTTCTGGACCTCAGGATCTGTGTTCCGAACGTTCCATCTGCCTTTTGTTTTAGAAATCTGTGGCTTCTAGCGTATCCGAAACGGCCTGAGGGGTGAGGAAGCTTGAAATTGGCGGGGGGTGGAGAGTGTCCGTTCTATATTATCTACTAGCTTTTACCCGCGACTTCGTCCGCGCCACATATTTATTAAAGTAATTGAGGCAGTACCTACTCGTATGTCTACTACCATACAAATTCACGTTTCCTAATCAAAATCGGTCTAAGTCAAAGTTTTATATTTATTAATAAATGTACAATTTACACGACAAATTACAAAGAAACTATGTTCTCAAAAAATTAATCAAAAACAGACTTTAATTTAAAATCATATTGGGACGTTCCACCAAATTTTATTAGAGTCTATTAGTAGATATTAGTAGATATATCGACTGATTACATGAACGCAAATTTTAGTTTGTTGTTCATATTTCAAAAACCGCCGCACTGATTTCGATAAAATTTATATGACCACCTCTGGACTATAATCTACCAACCAAAAAAATTACCATCTAAATTGATTCACAATTGGAAATACAACTGGATTGATAACCTCCTCCTTTTTTGAAGTCGGTTAAAAATAGCATACAAAGAGTGCAAAGATCCTTCCATGCACACTTTTACTCCTCATTTCCACTCTTTTCAACTCTTTTTCTGTGATAAAAAGTCGCCGTTGTCCTTTCCTAAGTCTAGGTAGTCTATCTGTGCACCAAATTGTAACAAACTCTTTAAGTGGCTTAGGCGTTAGACGGTAACGGACAGAGAGAGTTACTTTCAAATATATAATTTCATATTAGAATTGAAAACAGGTGTTCCTGATCATTTAGGAGGCAGTTGTAAAAGATTACCGAAAAGTAATACGTTTACTCCTCCAAAAAACTCATTTTCACAGTTCTTAATTTGCCTTAATGGAGTGTCCATCATGCATAACATTTGATAAAACACCATGGAAATCTCGTCGACTATCAAAAATTCTGTCTGATAGTCTGATGCGCCATTTAGTGGCTGCGCCCATCTTAAGTATTGAGGTTGTATAGTGCACTGTATTCTTCTTGTCAAGCCTTTTTATTTGATACCAACACAACAATAAAAACACCAGGTTTTATGAACCCCATCAACATTGATGGGGTTCATAAAACCTAAGTTATCCGCCATTGTGTAGAGGCCGCCATCTTGGATTTTAATTTTATATAATACATTGTATTCTACTGGTTGAGCACTTTCATTTGATACCCATATTGATGGGATTGATAAAACCTACGTTATCCGCCATTGTGTAGCGGCCGCCATCTTGGATTTCAATTTTTTATAGTATATTGTATTCTGCTTGTTGAACCCTTTCATTTGATACCCATGTTGATGGGATTGATAAAACCTACGTTATCCGCCATTTTGTAGCGGCCGCCATCTTGGATTTCAATTTTTTATAGTTATTGTATTCTGCTTGTTGAGCCCTTTCATTTGATACCCATATTGATGGGATTAATAAAACATAAATTATCCGCCATTTTGTAGCGGCGGCCATCTTGAATTTATAATGATAATGAATAAACATAATTGTATCGTCATCAAAATCCAAAGTGTATACAACATTTCAGATTAATCGGTTGACAGGAAGAGGGTGAAATTTGAATTACTAAATTTGACCCAAGAATAAATAATAATAAAAAAAAAAACCAATTCCACCCCCGTAGGTACAGTTCGAAACTACAAGACTGCTAAAACATACATTTTATGGTTTCGTGTTAAATATCTAGACGTAAAGTTTCATAGTTCTTCAACAATGACGAAGTTTTCCATATAAACTTTCATCCCTTATTTTAACCCTTTCAACCCCTTTTTCGGAACAAAAAAGTAGCCTATGTCCTTTCTCGGGATCTATTTTATCTATGTATCAAATTTCATCAAAATCTGTTGGTTGGTTTAGGCGGTAAAGACGGACAGACAGACAGACAGACAGACAGACAGAGTTACTTTCGCATTTATAATATTAGTATGGATTATGGCTATAGGCTATAGAAAATAACGCTACTATTAATAGAAGCGGAGCATGAATCAAGAATGTAACAAAATCGGGAAAAAATATTCCTTTTTGAAAGTTGAAAGTTTTCGTACGTTTCGTGCTTTGACATGACACATGACAGCATGTGTCTAAGATTGAATGTCATTGAATGTCACAGATTACATACCTCTTGGATATAAAAACTTTGCGAATCATTTTTTTTTTCTAAATCTGAGTTGGTACAACCAATTTCCGACAGGTGGCGTAGTAGGTAGCTGAAGAGGTGTTTTGTTTGAAAGCGATATTCTCAGGAATGACTGAACCGATTTCAGTCATTCTTTCACCGTTGTATATGTACGGGATTCTGATGAGTACTATATAAGGGCGTTTTCACAAAAATGTATACTCCAACAAAAAATTACAGTATTTTTAGAAGTATTAGTTTTGAGGTTGTGTTTGGTCTCATTATGATAGAAAATGTATATATTTTTGGAAACACTGGAATATTATGAGATTAGAAGTAAATAGTGTTAGATATACTAAAACATAATGGAAAGTCACGCAATTTAATATCAGTTGTGTGACTATATTCTCGAGCTAAAAAACGTTAAAAACCACTTTATTTATTGGATAATTTTGGCGTCTACCACTTATAAATTGAACATTTAACGTAAAAAAACTGTAAATATTTGCATTTTTTTGTTGTACTTTCATAAATAATTCAATAAACTCTTCAGTTGTGTGACTTTTGGTACTTTCTTGCCCTTAATTATCATTGCCTTTGAAATTACAACATATATTTTAGAGGATGAGGTACAAAATAATATACAAATAAATTATTTTCGTTCCAGAGAGTACTCTAACAGACTTAAAATATGAAATTGGCTCCTTTAAAATATATTTTAGTTATTTGAAATTAAGGAACAGTCACAAAACCGAACACCAGAAAACGGTAAGGGCGCATTTACATGACGCGTTAATAGTACAGTACCTAACGCAAGAAAATTGATTTGTCACCGTAAAATTCACACAAATTTTTTTTTTGTATTTATTAATTTGTTATTATTAATACTTATTTTTGCTTTTTGTAAATATTTACCTTTGTAAATTTAATTTCAATTGGGCTTTATATTATAATAGTATTGGTAGGACTCTTTACAGAGTTCGCCTGGGAAAGTCTACCAGTCATTCTACCGCCAAACAGTATTTTGAAAACATGTGTACCGGTTTGAAGAGCATTGTGCTTAATTAAATTACCGGGTATAAAGATAATCTTTCATATTTGGGTGACGACCGCAGTGCAGTGCTAGGTAAAGATTTGGACTCTATCTATATGTTTCTAAAAGCTGGGTGTTACCATGTTGTTATGGGCAGTCATGTTGCTTACCATCAGGCACGTGTCCTGCTTCTCTCGTCACTGTTTACTATAAAAAATCTAATTCTTCAAAAAAAAGGTCACAAAATTTTTAAGAATTCTCCAATGTAAACTGAGCTTTAGATGTTCAGAAATGTAGGGACTTTCTGTGCCGCTTATATGTGACCGCTCAAATAGTCACACAACGGAAGTCACATTTGAATGTCCTCTGACACATAAAAATCGTTTAAAAAATAATGTAAATGTTTATTCATACGAACTTTTGAATAACTTAGAAACAATAATATTTTCAAACTAATTTATTAAAAAGAACACAATAAAATAGATTGGAACAGGACAAATTATGGTCACATTCCTGAGTGAAAAATTCGTCACGCACCGGCTTGTGAGACACATGTCTCCTTCTCAAGCAGTTCTAAAAACACTGACGGTTACATTTAGTTTCGTTCAAAAGCATATACAAATATGCTGCCAACAACGAAAGAAAATGTTATTACTGTAATACAAATATAGTTTAAAATCCGGTCACAAAATGGACTGTTCCGGAATTATCAATATTTTTGAATTTTACTTTATTTTGTTTTAACAACTAGTTTATTTTAAATTTGTAAATCTTTGGCTTATAATATTACGGAAATCATGTACTTTTATTATATAAACCACAAAAATAGTGCGTAAGAACCAGTTGGGGACAGCAAAAAATTAACCATTTCTGAATAGTTTTTTTACTATTTTAGGGTCAAATGTTGTATTTTTTCTTAAAAATTTGTTGTGACACAATTATATGATATTTTGTTTATGCACTCATGAATAAACATTAAATATAGTGAAAACTATTTCGTAAGAAATTAAAATTGAATTCGAGGGACAGGCGTAAAACAGGGGGTATACATTTTTGTGAAAATGCCCATAATGTACCATGAGCAACGCCGGGGCGGACATCTAGTATATTATATTTATACTTGACATTGGCGAAATTGTGAGGCTAAACCACAAGAAAAGCCATAAACTAAGAGTTGAAGTTGAAGTTCTAACGTCAGAAAACACCTCGCTCTAACAAAAAAAAAATTAACGAGCCGAGACCGAATGACCGAAAGCCGAACTTCGGTTTTTCGGTAATATATTATTATGTAGTGATATGTGAATCAGCGTTGCCGATTTTGGGGAATTCCCCAAATTGCGGGGAAATCGAACTCGATTGGGGAATGGTGTGGGGATTGGTCCTGTGTGGGGAAAACGTGGAGAATTTCAATAGGGAATATGCATGCATTTTTTTTATATTTTTAATTCACGTTTTACATTATTATAACACAATAAAAATATAAATACTCTTGTAAATGTACAAATGGATTTTTAAAATAATATTTTAAAATATCGATATAATTTGTCCAGTTTAAACGCCGCCATCTTTCCCGCGCCTGCATGACGTCACAGGCCACGACCTGTGTTTGTTTACTACAAGTGTTGCAGTTACTTTGTACCGATTTTTGAGTTGTGCTAGCTAATCAAACGATGGAGAACACGACTTTTCTCTCTAACACTACTAGCTCAGTACGAATATCGACACCGTTAAAGCAGAAAACATGCCATGTGACGTCACATTTGGTTTCCACAGATAATGATGCGTTTCGCAAACTTGAATTTTACGCCTATTTTGCACTTTTTACATAATATTTTTTATAAATAATAATTAACTAAATAATAAAATAATTGTTTTGGCATAATGGCGGGACATTAAGGATTCTACGAAAAAAAAAAATCAAGCCTACTTAAACTACATGCATATTCCCTATTTCGTATTGATGCTTATACAACACTACCAATTTATGATACTTCAGTCACTTTATCAGTAAATTATTACTCATGTCACCGAAAATAACTACAATAAAGCACGTCTCTAGATTGTGTATTGTAAATATGACACCACCATGTCCAGCTTGTAAATTTATTATGCATTAAGAATAGTTTTGAGTACTCACAATTTAAAAAAATCTTATCTAAATAATGTATGAATGGGTTGGGCAAAATGCAAAAAAGTTAAAAATAACCCCCTGATTTCAAGCTCAATAATTTTATTAATCTTATTTGATAATTGATAATTTGCATAAATGATTTATTTGATAATTTGCACTTCAATCAAAAAGATTCTATCTACTCATTCATGAGTAGGTAGAATCTTTTTGATTGAAGTGCAAACTTCTTTTGACGTACCACACACAGATTTTTCGTGGGCTGTGAATGAAGCTCAGTATGAATGAAAGACAAATACGGATGAATGGATAATTGGTCAAATAAGAAGACTTAGTAAAAAAAAAACACAGAAAAGTTTTTTAAAGTTATTGTTTCAAAAGCCGATTTTTTTGTTTGTTTGAAACTACATTTATTTTCGATTTGTGTTTGACTTTTAACATCAGTAACAGTAATACTTGGATCAGACACTTTACCACAAGTCAAAATTCTTGAATTTTTGAAAAGAAAAGTAGTTCTTGTACTATTGTTTACTTGGCCATGTTTTAGTTTTTAGATTGTTTTCATTCCATTTAAAGTATAAAGTACACATTAACCACAGTGACATTTATTTGACACAGGGAAAAGTAAAAAATACTTAAACATTAAAAATACAGAACGGTATTGTTAAGTTTTTATCACTCAAAACAATGTTAAACTGTAAGATACGGCAAATGCCCCAATAAATATGAAGAAATACTATAATTTCCGTTTAATTAATTATGTGGGGAATTTTGGGGAATCGGCATAAGTTTCTCCCCGAATTGGGGGAATTTTCCTTCAAATTTTGGGGAATTAGCAAATCGGGCATCGGCAACGCTGCTGTGAATATATTTATATGATTATATGTCAGAGTCAGAGAATTCAGAATTCAGAGATTCTCTTTGGGTCAGAGTTGGATTCTCGGATTTCAGATTTCAGTTATTTTTACAGTTTTTTAGGATACAAATTATCAAATTGTTGATGTTGTAGTTTTGACGTATTTGAATTCGAATCAAAATATTGTTCAGTTTCAGTAACTTTGGATGTCTCACACGTCCTGTGATGTCTCTGGAACAGACAGCTTGTGATGGTAAGTTGCTATACAAAATAAGAATTTAATTACTGATGAGGAAGATAATATAACTCTTAAAATTATCCAAGATTATACTCTTATTATTGCAAAATCACTTGTCAATGCAGAAGTTTCTGTTTTGTTTCAATCGGTTAATTTTAACATAACATTTGTCTGTGTACAGAAACAACATTTAGTATTGTTTTCAGATTTGAAGGCGTTCGAACGTCGGCTAACAGAGGTTATAGGATGTCTTCAACCATCTACAACTAGATGGAGAAGTAAGGAACTTAATCTAAATATATATCAGTTCCAAAATAATATGTAATAATAGTAAATCCTACTACCTACTAACTTGGGCCCTGCCCCACCGCTGGCGGCACCCTAGTTTTTAAGATTTTTATAATTTTTTTATACCTATTGTAAAAAAACTTAAAGATAGCTTATATTAAATTAAATTAAATTAAAGATAGCTTAATAAATGATTGAATAATAAATACTACTAAAATTATAATTGTCAATGTTTGGATATGTTTGTTTCCCAATCACATCATAACATTGGAAAGGATGTGGTTGAAAATTGGAACACAGAAGTCTGGAAGAACACAGGGTACTTTTTATCCCAGAAAACAATAGGTACAGGAACTAGGCGGGTTAAACATGGGGGGTAATAAATAATCTGTCCCTAAACTAAGCAAAGCTTGGACGCTAACTATGTGAGACAGATAGCTGATATAATAGTTATTATTATAGAGTAGTGCCTCCTGGTATTGATGTAGTAAACAGCCACAATGGCTTTAAACAATAGATTGCTAATTATTAAAATTTCATGTTTTCAGTTCTTCTGATAATGGTGTCTGTTTGCACGGCAATAGCAGCATACCACTGGCTGATGGATCCACTTACACCTGTGGTCTCCTTGACACAATCTTTGTGGAACCATCCTTTCTTTGCTTTCACATCCACATTTTTAGGTAAGTTTTTATTTTAGTATCTATACAATCTATAGCTATCTAAATCTATACAAAAGCTATAGCTAGCCTCTCTCTGTTCGTAAACGGGCTTTAAGGCCATTCAATAATTTTCGTAAATAGGACTATCCTAACTTATACAAATAATCTCGATTCTTTAATTTATCATCATGATGTAGTGATAATGATGTTGAAGATCATGATGGTTGCCACTAATACTACTACCTCAGTATAAATAAAAACTGCCATTAGAACGATGCCTTTGAACTTGCGATAAATTAAATGGACTGTGACAAATAAAAATGCATTAATATTATTTTTGTTATTTCATTTATTATCAACATTGTTAGAATGTATATGCACAAACAATATTAGAAACATGTTTATTACTATTAGGTATGAATAAAATAAACACTTACTTCAAACATCGGCCCTAGACTACACTCCCAAATTGCTAACATGGTTGCACTCGCAGCTTGGGAGCTCCCCCCCTCCCAGGTCACGCCCTACATAATTGACTTGTCTAGATGCTTCTTCAAACTACTGGATGATTTATTACACTGTTACTAGCATAGTTGAATTTACAGTCATGTAGAGCGCCTGTACTAAGCCAGAACATATCCCATGTTGTGTGTACCAACTTCTACCATGAATTGTGCAACATTAGCTGTTTAAATACTGAAATTCTAAGTTATAAGTTTTCACTTCTATCAGCAGTCCAATGGCTGCCAATAGTTTTGTTGATTTATAGGTCTGCAACTGACTGTTATCTCACTTGATGTTAAGCTATGATGCAGTCAAGTTGGTCGCAAATGCAATAATCCACTCTCCCATGAAGTTTAAGTGCAAAGGATATTTTTATATGGATGATTTAGTGTCCTTGCTGTTATAGCTAAAAGTGTCCTTGCTGTTATAGCTAAAAGTGTTTTTTTATTAGATAGAATGCAGTGACAAGTACTTTGTTATTTTTTTTAGAGTGGGCAGAGCCTTTATTAACAAAACTAAAATACAATGAAAATTACACTACACTACAAACCTACCTAACTACTTACACTAAGCACACCTGAATTATCCATGGATTGTTATTAGATCGCTGCAGCATTTGGCAAAAAATTACCTGTAAAATGCAAAAGGGTTTATCACATTAACTGCTGTTATATTACCTGACTAAAATTTTGTTTTCAGTTCTGCTGTTCATGATGGGTGTGCATCGGAAGGTGGTGGCTCCCAATATCATAACTGCTCGCACACGATCAGTGCTGAATGATTTCAATATGTCCTGCGATGACACTGGCAAGTTGATACTTAAACCTCGTCCTGCTAACTAGTGCACTTTTTTAGAATTGTAAATATAAATAAATTGTTTTGTTATGAAAATGCATTTATTAATTACGAGATATCTTCTATGCTCATTAAGAATGCTTCATTGTTGAGTCATGTTAATATCCTATATCTTCTTAAAATGTATTATAAATTACGCGTCACTTTGTTTGTCCGCGATGGACTCCTGAACTACCTACTTAACCATTTACCGCATCTCGTCCTAATTTTAAACCTCGACTAGGTAGTAGTAGTAGTAGCGCTCCGCTCAGGCTTTGTGGGCGGGCTGTTTCCGCAACTCGATGTCTTGGTGCGCCTGTTTTGCGTGTGGGGAAGTGGGCTTCACTCCCGCCAACCCAACTCCAACAGAAAGCCCAGCAGCTTCTTGACGTTGCCGCATGCTTCACGGAGCGTCCCCGGTGTGCCCAGGAACTTCGCTCGGTGCGCCGCCACTCCTGTGCACTCCATGAGCACATGAGCGGCCGTTTCTTCAGCCTCAAGGCAAGCTCTGCAAAGAGGACTGTCGGTAATACCTAGTGTGAATAGGTGTTTATTGTACACACCGTGACCTGTCAGTGCGCCCGTGACCAGTCGCAACTGTTGACGATTCAGGCTTAGCAGCTGCCGGGTGTACCGTGAGTTACGGCCCCCCAGTGCCGCTCTAGACTGACTACAGTCCGACCTCTTGGTCCAGTTGTCTTTATGTTCTTTCAGTGACCTCTCTCGCAGCCATCTCCGAACCTGCGACAGTGGGAGCGGGACAATCGGTTCAGGGCCCTGAACCTGTTCCGCTGATGCCCTCCTAGCCAGTTCGTCCGCCGCGTCGTTACCTCTCGATCCACTATGGCCTTTAATCCATTGGAGAACGATTTGATTGTGTTCACAAACCTCCGTCAGAGACTTGTGGCATTCAAGGACTAGTCCCGAAGTGATGGTGTTGCTCTTTAGGGCATGTAGGACCGCCGCGCTGTCAGAGAGTATGCGGATGTTATAACCCTGCACCCTCCTGTCGGTGATTATGGTAGCAGCCCTCGTGATGCCCACGCATTCTGCCTGAAAGACGGAGTTGTGGGCCCCGAGAGATGTGTGGTACCTGATATTCAAGTCTTCTGAGAAGGTGCCGGATCCAACGCCCTCGTTGGTTCTCGAACCATCGGTGAAGACCATCAACTCGGTGGAGCTATGATCCCCGGAGGGAGGTTCCACGAGTTGAATTTTGTATTTCTTATCAAATACATACTGTTGTTAAAAACATTTGTTTACATAAACCTCGACTAAAAAGGGTGATGTAAGTTTGACGTCGATGTCTGTCTGTAGCACCGTAGAGCTCAAACGGATGGACCGATTTTGATGCGGTTTTTTATTTCAAGGTTAATTTCCGTGCGGTGGTTTTTAGCTGTCTGGTTAATATCGATTTAAGATGGCCGCTACCACAAAATGGCGAATTACATTTTTTTTCACTACTACCTCAATATAGGTATCAAATGAAAGATGAAAGGGCTTCACTAGTAGAATGTTGTATAGATTAAAAAATCCGAGGTAGTTAGTCGGGGGTAAATCAAAATATTTCATTTTGTTCTTGTAATGAAATTTACACACTATGGCGTTTGATCCAACTTGAAAGGTAGCATAGTTTTTATTTTGAATTTTTATGAAGTTATCCGGGCGCAGCGGGGACGGACCGCTAGTAAATAATAATAAATAGTGTAGTGAACAACCATGATATGTATATTCAAGCCTCAAGCTGTTGCCATAAACTTTATACTAATATTATAAAGGCGAAAGTTTGTACGACTTGGTTGTAAAACTGTTCCCAGGTGTCTTTGTGACAGTAAAACATATTTGATAGCAATTAAATATAATTTTAGTCAGTACATAAGGTCCTTTTTATCCCGCTAAAGCTAGTTTTACCATGGGTTGGATACAGCTAAACCCTAAAACTTGGATGTGAGAATGATAATACGTCCCTTATACGAGGGTCAAACTGAAAGTTCTTAGAACTGGCCACTTATAAACAATATAATAAAAAATAATTCTATAATTTGAAAATAGAACTCTTTGCCAATATTACTGAGTATATACTTCATTCATTTGTCATTTGTTTTACGATTTGGCGGCAAATTGAAAATTGTCTGTGTCACGTCAACATGAATTTAACACGAGAAAATTTTCGTGCAATGATTTTTTATGACTTTCGATGTCATTTAAGGCAACAAGAAAGTTATGATAGACTACTATTAGGAACATAGTTTATTCTAAGTTAAGAACACCATTAGTTCATAAATAAAACAGCTATGATCAGTCTACAGCATTATATTTCGGAATCAGTCCTTCATACCAACTTATTCATAGCTGCCTCGTGCAGATCAAGTAGTACATTTCGTACTATAATAAACAAAAACGCTTTACAGTACCTTAAAATCAGTAACAGATGTACAATTATTACTTTTACTTAGATATTTACTTATTACTGGTTACGAGTACTTTTAATTTAAACCTTTCGCTTAGACTTGCTGCCGTATATATTTTTTATCAACATGTTCCCACGAGACCAACGTGAGCTTCCTAGTTTCCGCCAAAACTATCGCAGCCCACAGACTACAAACAAATCATATTCACCCGGAATTTTAGGGTTGCCATAGAGTGCATTACGGTATTCTTACTATTCTTTAAATACCAACTTATATGAATTACTAATATTGCTAACAGCTCGGCCATCCTGCAGAAGCGAGTCCTCGCGCTCGGGTTTTAAATTTATTTTACATCTTGACTAAATTATACGAGTAATTCTATTCTATTTCTAGTTAATCTAATATGTTTAACAAAGTAATCATCTTATAGCAAAGGATTACAAATTTATCTATTATCATTTAGTTAATAAATCTATTTTAAATAATATGTATGTTACATGTAGCTACAAATTGGATATCAAACGAGCATAATTAATTAGTTATGTTCAAAAGAAAACAAATCAAATTGAGCACATTGCATCATCACTCACTATAAATATCTTTAAATGTGTCACTATACTTAAGAAGGGCAATATTTTCATAGATACATTTTCAAATTAATATCATGCATTATTGATACACACAGTTAAACAATATTTATTATATTTGTTTTTACAATTCACAATAATAAGATTGTACGATTTTACTTGGATTTTAGATAAGAATATAGTAAGTAGGCATTATTGTCGCATTATAAATTAAACTTCTCTCAATTAATCTCAAACTAGGCATGTATCCAGACACCTGGAGTCTAGACACCTGTTTACAATGTATCTATTTTGCTTTTTCGTGAAATAATTTTGCTACAAAATACAAAAATATGGGCTAGATTTATATAATAATAGTTTTCAATTCAAAGTACCGATTCAGCGAATCATGACGAGTACGTATAATTAATTAAACGTTGGTACATTATTATGTTTTAATTTCTGATGATTATCACATGAAAATTATAATTATATAAATACATATATCTAATTTCAGTCATATACGATAATATACCTTATCTATACTTTGCGGTAGTCAAAAGATAACCTGCATTTCATTACAAACAAAACAAATATAACCGAATTATTCATAATATTATTATACACCTAATAATTAAGTTACGTAACAATTGTTTACAACAATTTTTGGTCGTAGTTGTTATAACTTTACTGAAAGTTTTATTCGTTGAACATAATCCAAAGTAGTCATTTACTTATAAATTAATGATGATGAATCACGTCAATGGTTTCTCTACTAGGCAATGTGATGATTTCAGCGTGTCTAATCAATTAGCATAATAACCTACTTCATATGAGCGACTAAATAATTTATACTGATACTTATAGGGAATCATTGATTGTTTCGTGATCAACAATCTGATAGTCTCTATTGGAACTTGATTCGAATTAAACGTATTCAAACAACTATTAACACCATCACTGGTTTGAGTTCTCGTATCTGCGGCTACCACGTCTTCATAACGACCGCGGCGAGTAAAGGCATATCATTGATCAGATGCCTAATATTTGTCAAAATTTCTAATCCGATATAGGCCTTGAAATTTTATAGCTAATTTTATCATCACTTGGCGTTCCACGCCTTGTAAGTACATACAAGTACTTACTAAATCCTCGTCGTTGAACTTTATTGATTAGTAGTATGCAAGTATGTTTCGGATCTAATCATTATCGCTGATTACTCTATAAATCTTATCTTTATATCGACGATATATATTTCTTTTAATATGTTTATTATTTATATTATACGAAATTACAATGATTTATTATTTATAGAATCTTCAATAATTACTACTTTCGGATTTGTTGCTGAACAGTGGATATCTTTTCAGCTTCGTTTCGTAAACACGTGCGTATTGTCCTTTACGCGTAGGTATTCAATGTTATGAAGTGTGTTTATGTACCTATGTCTATTTTAATATATTTTGTTCATGCATTATATTATTTACTAGCCATGCACCCTGGCCTGCGGTAGGTGTATTTATAGCCTATAGCGTGCAACGACCACGCACATAACCAATGTAATAACTCTGAAATCAGTCTGGTAGTTTCAGAGATTAGTGCGTTCAAACAAACAAGATTTATCTTTATTTTCTTTATCTTTATAATATTAGTATTAAGTAGGTATAACAATAGATATGTACCATATCTGTACAACGGATTTACTTTTAAATGATATGTATTCTATTTGTGTAATTGTTTATATGGGTACATAAGTTTATCAAGGATACCACACCCATGCCTTTACTAGTTACCTTGTCCTAACAACCAAAAAGTCATCTAGAAGACATCGCTATTAACGATAGGCTAGACTTTTGTGTACAACATTTTAATTACTTACATGTTTAGTCACTTTTTTTCTATTGTATTGTGATATACCTAATAAAGTGTTTTGTATTGTATCCAATCTTCAGAATACTCTATAAAGTCTGGGATTTGAATCTATAGCTTCTCCTTGGGACTCCTATTCTAAAGCATCCAAATGAGGGTTGCTCGCTCGATATGCGATGTCGCCATTAAATTCTTGAACTACACCCCTCAACGACCACACGGTACTAGATCTCTGTTAGTGAGTGTGGTTCTCGGCAATGCAGTTTGACAATATTTTAAGTGGGATACTCTGAAGGTAAACTCTAAATTTACTAAGAGAGGATACTGCTGAGGCTTCAAGTTCGAATGAGTGGAGCTTTTACTCCTCTCAGGTTTCTGTCTTTCTCTTTTTTACTGTAAGAGACTGTCCTAAGGACCCCAGAATACCTGCCACGCCGTACTCTCTTGAATCTGTGTGGACCGGCCAAATGGTCCGCAAATCACGGAAAACTATATAAGTCCAGTTCGTATGCGTTTTTTGGTGTACTTAAAGTATCTACTTAGAAACCGCCTTCAAGTCCAGGCTTTAAACCGTCACTACTGACTTCAAACCCCAAAAGTCTGTTAAATTGTAGCGTGAAAGATATGCCACCGCGATAGTTCGAGGCTTTACCCGATTTGTTTTGTCGTGTGATATACGACACGTCTTGTATATTCCTGGCCTCGTATCCTTCATCTCATGAGTTGAGGCAAACTCCTAAATCTCTTTTATTTTTCGGACGAGAAGTAATCGTTATATTCAACGAGCAAATTATGTAGTTCTTTTTTTTTCAAAAGTATTGGCTACTAGTCACCATTGAAGAAGTGGTCGTTATTATCATATGCAACGGGACAGATATCGTTCATTATAACTTGTAGGCATAATTTGAGTTACTAACGTATTGTTATAAACCGAATCTTCGCTTCAGCGAGATTTCGAATAACATTTCCCTGACCATCATCAAGTGTGAATTGGGAAGGCAGTAATACATATAGATATTAGCGGCCCGCTCCAACCTCGCTCGGAAACCTCCATACAAAGACTATCCCATCTTTCAAGTTGGATCAAATCTTACACGGTGCGCAAACCAGACTACAATTGCGGAGTCCGTCGCGGACAAACAACGCGACACGTAATTTGTGTATATTAAGATTTATTTTAGAGCTATTACCATGAATTGAACAGTCTGCATAGATTGCCTCTTTAATACTTCGCTTTGTGATTTTCTTGGAACAGCTACTAGTCGGGTGACGAACCAACAACAACCTCATTGTTTAACTTAAGACATTCTCTTGGTTCGGACCTTATTTCCGACAAGAAGTCATCTGGCGTATTTGTTATATTCATATTGAATTCTTAATACAACAAGTACATGTCAGTTTTACACCATCATTCTATAATACTATGAAATACAAAGTAACTTTAACATTATTAGGAATAGCGACTTCTGTTTTTATTTTATTTTCAGTAAAACCGTTATAAACTGATCCGTTCAAAACTGATCCTCGATAGTTTCTGATACATCCTGAGTTTTATGTTTACGTTGACTTTGAGCAATGGCTCTAACGGTTCCCAAATTTATACTCTTAATCGATCGTCAATTCTGTGTAATTAACATTATGCTACCTTCCGTATCTCTACATCTGCGATAATCTTGTGCATGCTCTTTGGTACTGCCTCCATAAGACCATGACGTGCAAGTTTGGCAAGTCTTAAAGCCTAATAATAATAGTAACCCTGCACGGTTGTCCCAGTGGCAGCGGGAGAATGCCTCGCCAAGCTTTCTTATCCATTCGGCCCAACTATTAGAGTAACGTTTCTGAGATTTTGCGATGCCTGGTTATTGAGTACAGCAAAATGGATTATTTTATTTTCGTCCCACTCGTTAAGTTTGACACATTACTTTGTTACTCAAATCATTGTAGTCTGACTTTTAACATTAGATCAAACTCTGGTTTTACGTTTGTAAAAGAAAGCTCAGCAGTCAAATGTCCATGAACACTTTTTAACTCATTAAATAAATGTATGAAGAACATCATGAAGTTCATGTTCAAAATTCGATGAACAGAAGTGATGTTTTGCAAAGTGTAAAACAAAATATACATATATTTTTTAATAATTTAAATAATTTAAAGGTGTCGCTATAATTGCAGCGTCTCTCTCGCGTCTTTTTGCGTAAACCTTGAGCAGAATCGCCTATACTGTAATGCTCCACAATTTCTCCTCCTCCCAGAGCGAACGATCTTTCGCTAGACTGTGAATCTTCGTGAAAACCCGTGATCTTTTATGTCTATCATTATCGTTTATCTTATTACTGTCATCATATTATGAGCCTTCTGTGGCCTCAACAACTCTTCTTTAAACGTCAAATTTACTACATCATAAATCGAATCTAAATAATAGCGGTTGTGAACTTGTCTGTTAAAATCCAGACTACCCTCCACATCTTCTGGTTCTCTGGTTCTCAACTGTGTCAATTTACAACATTACTAAACAAATTCATATTAAAGCGCTTGTGGACTTGCCTGATATCCAGACTCCCTTCCACTTCCTGGCTACGGTTCTCAGTATCAGTTTACATCATCACTGAGTAAATTTAAATTAGAACGCTTGTGGACTTGCCTGTTACTCAGACTCCCTTCCACCCTCGTTCCGGTCCTTGTCAATCGGTGGAATACTCGTTATCCGAGCGTGCCCTTTATAGCGCTAGGTCTCAGGTTCACTCTTCATGCCACAGCTTTCGACGCTATCTCTGCGTCCTTGGTTCGGTCAATCCATAATCTGGAACTTCCAACAAAGGCATTAATAATTGCTCAACCTACCTTTAACTCTATCTTTTCCATATATGAGCAAGTACTTTCTTCAGATTACTTTAGTTTAGAACACTGCTAAACTGCAATGAGAAGCTCTACTTTTCTACCTTGATGATACTAGTCGCGCGTGACTCTGGTTTCAACCCGTTTAAATGTATCTATAAAGATTTGCCTTATTAAGTTACATCTTGGCTGAACAATAGCCACCTCAGTCGCAATAGCCACCTCCATTCTCAATGAACGGAACGCATGCTGTGACTTAAGATCATATCACTGGCAATGTCAGTTTAGTTCATAGCTATTGGTAGAAAAGAAGATTTTAATTTAATATACGTCACTTGCCCATGGTTATCTGGATCAGCAGTTAAACACAGTTTCTTTAAAATTTTCTACGTGCATAAGATTATCTGTCTAATTGAATTAATCGCTAAAACGACTCTGTACACTAAAGACAAACTTGACTTTGTCCGGATCTCCATGTATATATCCATGTATATATCCAAGATATAGATATATTATATGCCAAAAAGGCAAAAGCGAGTGAAAAACAACGAGCGAGCTAACGTCAAACTGTATACTGTCATATATACTGAATGCATTACCGCTTCGGTTCGTCTTAGTTACTCTACACAGTAATTTGAAAACATTTTATAATTATGATCTACTATGAGGTTCGTACATACAGCTTCGACGTCTGACCCGTGATCTGACATGCATGTCTATTGTGTCACCATTTTATTCCCACAACTGGGACTCTGGTCTTCTTTTAAAAGAAGATAAACGCCATTACCCACCACTCTATCAAGGTCCGGTTTGACGGATAATGAGTGTCCCTGAAAGATATCGTTTTAGGTCCACGCCGGTCCCCTTGTGACTTACATTATCATCATATATGACATCAGTGGTCATGACAAAGTTTCACTAACAGAACATGGAAAAATACTCAAACGTACAGTCGGGATTCGAACCGTAACCTCGTGTAAATCGAACGTTCTCACAACTGGGCGACCACAGTTTTAAAAAGAACATTTGAATAAGTCTCAGAGTAACGTTAATGGTTTGTCCAGTATGACTGACATTGCGGTTATCGGGTGTTACATATTTTTTTATCGAAGCATGATTTTCGAAAACTAGATGATATAGAATTTTGTAAATGGCATACCCTTTTTAAATTGCATAGAAATTATGTATAGCCATTGTTTACACATTCATTATTATGTGCAATTTTGTGTGCTCAATTAAACGGGTAGATAAAAATAATGAACACCTCGAAAATGCGGTATAAGACGCAGTCTACTAGACTTATTCCAGTAATAGATGTAGTGAGGACCACATTGCAATAAAATTCAAAAATGGTACCTAAGTACCTACACGGAAAAATCCACTTACGTGATATTGTTCACTCAAAGTTCTCAATACACAGATGTGCCCTCCCAAACTTCAGGGCGCACGGAATCATGTCATTGTTGGGAAGAGTGAGCTTACTCATTCCGTTCGAGTCGGTTGCAGGAAACGGTGAACGCCAGACGTTTTACTTATCACTATTCGTTGTCAACAACCAAGATAAGTAGAACCACAGCATATCGTGCCGCTAGCGATTTTAGGGGTCAAGTAGATTGGTTATGTGTAAACTACTTACGACACACATAAGAGACGCAGTTTATTACCAATTTCAAGTTACTCAGGGCATATCCATTGGTTTATATCGATGGTTCGCTCTGCAACTCATTAAACCGTACATTTTATCACAAATTAAATACTGATCATAGAGTTCTCGTATTGAGTGACATTAACAAGCAGATGTTAAACGTGGAGAGAAAAACATTGAAAAGAAAAAAATATATCACATGGGCGGGACCAACGGACAATTATGGTTTACTTGTCCGCCGATCCCACTTCTGAGATATTAGGAACATAGTTTATTCTAAGTTAAGAACACCATTAGTTCATAAATAAAACAGCTATGATCAGTCTACAGCATTATATTTCGGAATCAGTCCTTCATACCAACTTATTCATAGCTGCCTCGTGCAGATCAAGTAGTACATTTCGTACTATAATAAACAAAAACGCTTTACAGTACCTTAAAATCAGTAACAGATGTACAATTATTACTTTTTACTTAGATATTTACTTATTACTGGTTACGAGTACTTTTAATTTAAACCTTTCGCTTAGACTTGCTGCCGTATATATTTTTTATCAACATGTTTCCACGAGACCAACGTGAGCTTCCTAGTTTCCCGCCAAAACTATCGCAGCCCACAGACTACAAACAAATCATATTCACCCGGAATTTTAGGGTTGCCATAGAGTGCATTACGGTATTCTTACTATTCTTTAAATACCAACTTATATGAATTACTAATATTGCTAACACTACGATTGGCCTTTCACGATGAAGCCCCATCTCGTGCGACTGTTTACAACTGGTTTAATGAGTTTAAACGTGGTCGCACTAATCTCACTGATGATCCTCACTTACGGCCTTCTACGGCGACGACTGAAGATAACATCTGTGTTGTGCGGCGTATGATAGAGACTAAACTAAAAGAGTGACCTATCAGCAGATTCGGACAAGCTTAGACATCGGTATGAGTCAAGTGCACAAAATCCTACACGAACATTTAGCGGTCAGGAAGCTTTGCGCCCGGTGGATAACTCATAATTTGACTGAGGCTCAAAAACTCCATCGTGTGGATTGGTGCCGTAAAATGATTGAAAGATTTAACGGAGGCGACTCAAATGCTGTGTTCGACATACTAACAGGTGACGAAAGCTGGATTTACTGTTATGATCCTGAAACCAAAAGACAATCTGCTCAGTGGGTGTTTCCTTTCGAGGAGTTGCCAACTAAAGTGAAGAGAGATCGAAGTGCGGGGAAAAAATGGTGGCCTCGTTCTTTGGAAGGATAGGTCATTTCGCAACAATTGTGTTAGAGGATCAAAAACAGTTTCTGCAGAATGGTACACTACCAATTGTTTGCCACTTGTCTTGGAAAAAGTTCGAGAGAAACGACCTCGCAGTAGGATCCTCCTTCACCACGACAACGCCTCATCGCACACCGCCAAGCGAACGATCGACTATTTGGCGACATCAAACGTTGAATTACTGGGGCACCCGCCGTATAGCCCCGACCTCGCGCCTTGTGATTTTTATTTATTTTCAAAAATTAAAGAAAAACTTAAAGGAAAGCGGTTTATGAATGCTGAAGAAGCGTTGGCTGCGTATCGCGATGCCATTGAAGAGACCCCTAAGGACGAGTGGGCAAAGTGCTTTTCCCAGTGGTTCCATCGCATGCAGCGGTGTATTGACGTGAATAGACAATATTTTGAAAAGATATAATAAAACTAATAACTGGCTAATGTAATCAGTTTTTGATTTTCTAAGAACTTTCAGTTTGACCCTCGTAGGGTATACAAATATTTGCCTTTCCATTCTTTTTCTAACCTAGGCCACAGGCATTTCGAAAAGCTTGTCTTGCTGGATCCCTATAAGCGTTATTTTCTAAGGACTCTTCTCAAAATAACAGTAGCTAATAAAAGGGTTAACAACATCAAAACAAAACATTTTACAAGAATCTATTCAAGTTTATTAATCACTTATATAACTTTGGTATTATTATATACAATAAATAAACGATAACTAAGTAAAATAGGTCTATAATACAAAACCACCTTTAAGATTGATGCAAATGTAAGACAAATTTCTATAACAACATTCATAACTAACTTGGCAATCACATAATAATCATTCTACAAAATTGGCTATATAAAAGATTTTACTATAAAATGTTAACAAATTTGATTTCTCATACTAATTCGAAGTGCTTTTCTAAGGTAACCAGTTAAAAGATAAAGATTCTTAACTTTTGTCAAGTGGTAAGTCATTTCAGGACGATACAGTTGTTAAGTTTTCTTAAATACTCTTTCTACTCTCATTCTACAGTAGCCCCCCAAATAAGTTATGATTATGACACTATATTCATAATTTTTTCCTTTAAGGCGCTATACCTTCACAATTCTCCACCGCATTTGCATAATTAAAACAATATCAAGATCGATTTATCAAAATACGGTAATTCATGGTACAAACGTTAACATAAGCACACTGAAGAATACCATACAAACATGAAAAAAATAATTTTAATCCAAAGAATTCAGAAAGTTAGCTTTTCTGATCTATTTATCCATTCCAATATTGCCTTTCGATTGGATGTTCATTCTACTTCGATAAATATAAGGATATATTAAAAAAAACACATCTACATGTTTGGGTTTTAATTACCTATCCACGTTTTGGCCTTGTTACAACGCAGTGCTCATGAGAAGACTAAGGCTCAGATCACACCAAAGGAGCAGCGCCACGCAGCGCAGCGACGAGCAGTTTCCTTGTGATACGATTTAAAACCTTATAATAACTGTTATAATACGCTTATCGCTTGAGAAATTTGAAGTCGCGCAACTCCTCGAGCACTCCATCACGAGGCAGCGGCAGCGCGTGGTTTCTCAAGCAATACTTTATATTATTCCAATAAGCATAAGATTTTAATTCGCAGTCAATGAAACTGCTCGTGACTGTGCTTTGGTGTGAGTTGAACCTAAAGAAATGCGGGTCGTCTCATTGGAAAACAAGGACAATTATCTCGATCTACCCTTCTTTGGTCTTGCATAATCAAAGGTATATAATAAATGAATAGAATAAGTGTAATGGTATAGGGGCGTTTTGAAACTATGAATTTCGCCAATACTTCCGTTACAATCGGCGTGGCGTTACAATTGTGTTACTATTGAAATTATGATGGCTCTTGTTTATTAATTTATATGTAGTTCAATATTTTGCTTGAAGACTTATTGTGTTTGAGGAAAACAGTTTGCAGTTAGACAGTGCGGTGTGAAACTACAGGGCCAAAACTACCCACACTCTATACAGCTTATAAGCAAGCTTAGACTCAAACATGGAGTGATACGAGTTCCTTAGGATAGCTTATCTTAGAATGCAATGCGTCACTATCTATTTCTTGTCATAATTCGTTCTTTTTTAGCCAAGGCAACATATTAATGATATTAGATCTCAAACAATGATGCTCTGAAGTACTATGGTACATCAACTTTAGTTTATCAATCCAAACAATGAAACGAAAAAAAGTATTTTTTAAGACAAATGTTAAAAATCAATTCAGCGCTATTTATATGAAACTACTGAATTTTTTTGAAGGCCTCTTTACGTTTGTAATAAAACTAAAGTTATCTAAGACCATACTGGCAATGACAGCAATTTAATTATTTTCTGACTCCTATCATCATTACATGTTGATACTTGGCTAAATATACCTACGAGATTTGACCGCCGTAATCCAAACGTTTATACGCGAACCATAGATTAATAACGGCGTTATCATTCTATAACGCGAACCAAAAAGTTTTCAAACGTTTAAGCAAAGAAAAATCGGTATAGAAAATATCAACGTTTTGAAAATAACGCTTGACCAAGGTTAGACGTGACGTCAAAAAAAAGTCAAACGAACACAAATACTATGGTAACCTTTTGGAATACAGAGATCAGTTTAACATGTTTTTCAGAGATGTTTGCATTACTCCTAATTATTATTTAGAAAACTCGTTAATTATACAAAAATACGATATTTTTTTGGGCAGTGACATTTTGGAATGACATCAATTCGTCCAGTCAATTCCGTGAATACATGCTACATGCACGCAAGATCTTGCCATTGTCTCTAGTTAAATTCAACAAGTTTTTTATTCACCTATCATAATGACTATAACAAAGTATTATTGTGCTGACTGTGCAATTATACAATTACGTATACCTAATCATACTTACTTAATACTTATTAAAACTGTATGTACATAAAAGAGTGAATTTCGTGCTACAGTGACAGATAAATGCAGTAACAGGAAAGAAAATAGGTACAAAATTTGGGTATTACCTAGAATAACATCGGAAAATGAATATACTCGTGTGTAAATATGCCTCTATATTAACGACATTGAAGGATTATAATTCACAATACATAAACCTTTACAAGAGATCCCTTCAGTAGAATATAAAGCAAATACTATTTTACTAAAGATAAAATTGAGCGTGGACAGTACCTTATGATAATAATTAATTAAATTCCTTCACAACATGTAACAATATAAACTGAAAGCAAACAGCTAGGAGGTAAAATATGTTTTAACTTCATGACCACAAGCAAGTATTTATATATTTTAACGAGGTTAAAAATTAGCTTTGTAATCGAATTTACTATTGTAACAGACAATATTTCCTATTCAATAATATAAAATCAATATAATTAATTGTATTATTAATAGTTACATCAAAATTTATTTATTAGAAGTATACTGAAAAGTATATCATAATCGTATTTATCCATATTCATTATGTTAGCTAACATCAAGGCAGTGGTACATGCGTATATAAATTCAACATACAATACTTAACATTTTTTTTATTATTTTTTTATAATTATAAGATTGAAAGGCTTGCAGTTCAGTTGCTTACACTCAAAATGCCTTTGGCTTAGTAATAATTTATTTCATAAGGCGAAGTTTCATGAGACTGTTATTTAAAATTTGGGTAAATTTGAAATGGCTTAGATAACAATGTTACAATGCAACGTGGAG
This sequence comes from Ectropis grisescens, assembly GCA_017562165.1. Classification (NCBI taxonomy): domain Eukaryota; kingdom Metazoa; phylum Arthropoda; class Insecta; order Lepidoptera; family Geometridae; genus Ectropis; species Ectropis grisescens. Next base: position 8,881,204 of record CM029777.1, on the reverse strand, counting down.
ACTTTGCATCAGTCTTTTCGAAAAATAACTTTGCTTACTGATATTTTAATAAGTAAGTATTTAGAACATACACACGTAGAAGAGTGACTATTTCTTCTAAGTTAGTTATGATCCGTTATTTTTTTATTTACTTATTTCATTTTAAAATTCTTTATGGTCAGTTGAAAAAAAAGCTTTAAAAACTTTTAAGTTACTAATCAATTACTTTTTATTATCTCACCTAAAACTTATATTGTGGTTCTTTGATTTGGGTTCGTGATGAAAGTTTCTCAAAGACACAATTATCCTCACCGTTAGTGCAAGTGAGACACTAGTAATCAAATCACTGAACCACCAATAAGGACCACCAATTATGTATTCAATTCCTTGATGTTTCCCTGAATGTCAAATAACACAGGGAAATAATTAGGAACATTTCATTAAACATAACATAAGCCTCTGACAAAGGACCCTTAAAACACTTTTTGATGTTACTGTCCTGTGAAATAAATAGAAATACATACACGACGACAATATATTATTATGTACTACATCGTTTTCGATTTGCTTCCATAATAGGGTCCAATGTTATATTCGTTATGACTGACGACAAATCACAGAACTTAACTTCTAAGAACTAGGCTTTAAATTACACAGTACACTGACAAGTCAATGTAAGACACTTTTATACATTGAACAATAGGATATAATTAATTGTTAATAAATCATTTGCATCTGTGCCATAAGTAAGATTTGTATAAATTGCTTAAAAATAAAATAAGTGATTAAAGCTGTTTGATGTTTTAAGTGAGGTATGCCACTAATAAACCAATTTGTGAAGCTAAAAAATACGGAGCGACCAACTAAACGCACTCCCTCCGCAAATGAAACCGCAAAGATTCGCAGTAAACGAAAATAGTGTCACAGTTTTTTGATCCAATTTATATAGGACCACTTCTGAAATAATATCAATTAAAGAAAAAAAAATCATGCAAATGGATTCACAATAGATAGCCATCGCGTAATATAAAAAAACATATGAATAGAAAACCTCCTTTTCTGAATTCGGTTAAAATTACATGTCTGCCATGTATATCCAGTAACGTATTACACATAGTCAAACAGTCGCTCCATTACACGCCCACTTGTGTAGTGTTGCGTCGAAAATAAGTTTAGTCCGGAGAAAAAAAAAACGAACCGAACGCGACTCTTGGTGTGCATCGGTCCGTTTCAATGCTCGGATTCATTGGCGGGGAGAGGAAGCCACAATCAGCGGGGGTTAAGATTCTTTACTATACATAGTATTATTATTTATTCTTTGCTACTATCGAACACACTGTTTATGAAACTAAACTTATCTAAACTTTGTTCAATTTATTCACAAACAAAATAATGTATTTATTCAAATTCAACTGAATAATGGAGTTGTACAATTGGCATACCTCACCAAATTCCTGCAGACTTTGAAACAATAAATGAATGGTTTGTTTTTTTATATTACTCGTAAAAGGAAATATCGGGCAACATCGGCCCAAGATAAGATAAAATAATACTTTTCCTTATTTAATATATGTATAAGTAGTGTCTAAGCTTCCTATGATAGGGGTTTATAAAATCTAACTTACATTTTGCGACTGATAGGACTACCACCAAAGTGAAGCAAAAATCATATTCGAATTTTAAATATCCGATTATTATAAAAGAAAAAAAAACTAGAGTGTTTACGTAGTCTATATTAAAAGAATCTGTATGTAATGTTTCGTGTTTTTTTGGTCAATCGAGTATGAAAATTAATGGGTCAAAACAGTGATTTAAAATATGACTATTACTTCTAAATTGGTGGTAAAGTTATCTCATAAGCTATGGTGACAATAGTGTAGTTAGTATAGCCTTGCATAGACAGGGGTACAGGGGATACTCTCAGTAGGTCTTATTACAATGCTTTAGAAGCGAAACGAAACCAGAACTTACGTTTAGGTGTAAACTTACGAAAAATATCTTCGTTTGTCTTAAGATTACTATATTTAGATTTACAAAACGCGAAGTAATTAGAAATGTAATTAAATTATAAAAACTTGAATGAAAACTTACACCATTATCATTACATGCGGGATTAGGTGTCTAACTAAAATGATCGTGGTTTCGATATAGCTCTGTCTTTATTTTCGTTTGAAATTAAAGAAAGGGCGATAGCAAAACGATGGCCAATTTAATTAGGCGAATGGCGGGTCAGTCGTTCATTTCAATAATCTCAGAGATATTATATGAAACCCATATTACATTGTCGTTATATATCCTTATGGTACAGAGCGGCCCACCGTAACACTCAGATTACAAGCACACGGCAAATAGTGAAAACAAAGTATAATACATTTTTTTTATCATAATGAGGCGTCAAAATGCAAATAGACCTGTGAAAACAGTTCTTCAATTTCATCAAGTGTGGCGCCAGTGTTACATTTTGCCATTAGTCAGATTTTTTAAATCTATAGATAAAAAATCAAAATGTGTGTAGTTTTCAACGGAATGGTCAGTTTATACTTATACACTGGATTCATTTGTTTTTTTTCAGTCTCAAAACTCAATCAATTCTGAAGACTACTCTAAAATTATTAAAAACACATTTTACATCATCCCTGTCACTTTTGTTACAATCCGTATGACAGGGATAGTAATATTTTAGTTTCTTAATTTCCAGTTGTGGTTCCTGAAACCATCGTTTGGTTGGCGCCAATTTCTCATTAAGCACTTTTGTTGACCGAACAAAACAAAAAGTTTTTGTTTACGAAAACTAGACTTGATCTAATATTTCTTCGAAAAAAAAAAACAGGCGATTTTCAAGTGAATCCTTGGGCCGCTCTGAACCGGCTAACTCTAGAGCAAATGAAACACAGCGAGAAGTCCCCATGGCTTATTGTCTCATTCCCCACAGCAACATGCAAGGCTAGAGTGCTGCCCTCACGCGGCCAGGAGCGACCGGATGTTCTTTGGCGTCGACTGGTGGTTCAGGTGCTTTGTCGTATACCTGCAAACGTAGGCAATATTATGTTATATTTTCATGTAACACTAGAGTGAGTTTCGATAGACTGACGTCGTGGCTTAGTGGGTAGTAACTCTGCCTGCGAAGCCGACGGTCGTGGGTTCGATTCCCACCCAGTGCAAATATTTGTGTGAATAATTCAAAAATTTGCACGGTGTCTGGGTGTTTCTATGTATAATAACTATGTATTTACAACTATATAAGTATTATATCAGCCTCAGATTGAAAAATATCAGCTATCTGGCCGACATATTACAAGCTTTGCTTAGTTTGGGGTCAGATGGTGTTGTGTGTGAATTTTCCACCAGTATTTATTTATTATTTATTTTATAAGACAAGTCGCGAGTCTGACCAAAGCTATTGAAAGTTTTTTTTTCTAAAATAATGAGTCAGTCGACGTCGTTCAACAATAAATATAGGTACCTATTTCAGCTCTTCATACTAGCTACACGGCAGCAAATGATTTGCTGCAAATCCCAGATCTTTTACGCTTCACCCATTCTGGATACGATAGGCAGATCTTTCATTTTTACTATCGGAGGCAGCCGAAGCTGAGGTCCTTCCTTTCCGAGGTAACGTTTCGCTAGTCATCGTAGACGTAGAGCGTTGAATATAGTATGTAAGTATGGAATACCTGTAGTGGGTATGCTGTACCTACGTTTGTGCTTAAGCCGTAAGTAATTAAGTAGCCATCGATAATCGATAAGTTGTAGAAGCCAACTAAGGTCAAATGTCGTAAGTACCTTAACAAAAAATGTCGTAAGTAACTGGACAAAAAAGAAACGTAAACATTTCTGGGCTGTTCGAATGGAGAGAAATCGGGGAAGGTAGACCTCACTAATATTGACGTTGAAAGTACGCTTGTAATGAAAAAAAAAATTACCACACACTATTCATATTTTTTAACACTAAGATTTTTATTTTATTTTTGCTAAGATCTGACAGTGGCTTAAGATGGCATCTACTGTTACTTTGAGCCACAAACTTAAACTTATCACATTTACATACGTACAACATATATACTCACCAAATAATACGAAAGATTTACTCACCAAATTCAATGAATACTAAATCTTTCACCACGCGATATGAAACACCTTACCTATACGTTGGCCACCTTCTTTTGTTTTGAAGTTCCAGACCACATAATATTGTTTTTTTTTTTGTAACAAAGTATTTTTACCTGAGCGCGTTAAGTAAAGGTTCTGCTTTAGTAGGAGGTTGTTGTTGAAGGAACTTGACGCATCCCTTGACGTCGACGGAGGAGGCCCGGCAGAAGGCCCCCGCGGGGTGAACCCAGTCGTACAGGATGATCAGACCGACCATCACGCGAAGCACCAGCAGGCTCGTCTCTTCACGACTGAACTGGGCCACTAATTTCCTGGAAAGAACATATTTCTTGGTTAGACATATATTATGTATTATCCCAAGGTATTTAAAAAGGGCATGAATAAAAAATAAACGTTCTTCTAGACGTAGAGACGTAGAGTAGTTCCGTGTCATTTATAGATTTAAAAAAAAATACCATCATAAAGTTAACTAATTCAAAATAAGCTACTAATTTACTATCCCGTATCCCATTTTTGGGAACATAGTTTTAAAGTTTGGGAACTTTAGCAATATGTAGGAACTTAAAATATTTTAACTACTTATTTGGCTATGAAATAACTTATGTTTTTAAACAACTTTGAAGAGACTTACGGAATCGTTTTTTTAAGTATAGAGTGGCAGGACAATCAGGACATGTGCCTGATGGCAAGCAACTCAACTACATAAAATATAAAACTGTCACGCGTTTATTATTTTTTTTTTTAAATAAAAAGTGACGATACGAGCAGGACATATGCGTGATGGTAAGCAACATGCTTGCCACATAACAGCACAGTGACACGCAGCTATTGGAACATGAAGAGTCAAATCATTACCTAACACCGCATAACGCGCGTCATCCAGCGGTATAAGATGATTTATCTCTGCTGATTATTTATCTATGCCCTGTAATTTATTAGAAAATTATTATTAAACCAATTTCGAAAATCCTTCTTGTTTCATAAGTAGAGAGACCTAAAATATCGAAATTGTTTACTTGGTCATGAAATAAATTGTCTTTGTTTACTTCTCAAATGAGTTTGATGTAATTCACAAACATGGTCCAAACTAACCACACAATATTTTCTTATTTGACAAAGGCACGCAAGCCAGCCCCAACTTGGACATTGTATGTGAAAGATCCTAAGGGGAATAACGTGAGGTTCGCAATTTTCCTGATCCGAAGTAACGACACAACAAATTGTGTCCTCACTAAAAGTTTCAGAAAGTAATCTTCAACTTAAGCACTAGTTAGTTGTGATATTTTTATTCGAAGTTATAACATTCTGAGAAAAATAAAATACAAAATTCGTGAAACTCATTTTTCGAACTTTTGACTTTTCCTTTAATTTATAAGTTTTACAAGTGTTATCAATGGTGGCACTACGAGTACTTTGTGATAATAGCTCATTAGTCCAGTCGGGGCGGACATAAAACTAACCTGAAATAGAAAAAAAACCGGAGAGCGATTTTTTAAAATGTTTAAACTGGATAGTATTACTGCAAATATTGATCCTAGCGTAAAAATTATATTGACCAAAATTGTGAGAAATTAAATTTCCGACAACTTTGGATACTGCCATTTTTGCTCTAAAGTTGAAGATTAACGAGTTATTTCAGAAACACGAAAAAAATGTACTTTGAAACAAGATGGCGGCGAATCCTTTACCGGAATTGGTTAGAAAATCGAGATTTACACTTCCAAACAACCCCACCGCCGTTTAAAAAAAATCGCTCCCCGGATCTTTTTCTATTTAAACGTCGAACGTGCTTCACACCAAAAATGTCGACAGTGGTTTGTTTGTCAGTGTCATCAGAATTTAAAGAAATTCTCCATAATCCTAATTTTGTGGACATACTATATTGTCGACTCAAAATCAATATTTTTTTTATGTTTTGTTATTCATATAAGGTTTCGATCAAGTCTATCGTACCCCCTGATGAAATTATTAATATAGATAGATAAATCGTGGACCTACGAGTGAGCAAATGTATCACATGTAGGTAAACCTTAAAACATCGTATAATATTGTCAATGCGATGCGAAGAATTTATAGATGTGTGGATGTATGTTTGTTACTTTTTCACGTAAAAACTACTGAATGGATTATAATGAAATTTGTTTAATAGGTAGATAATGGTCTGGAATAACACATAGGTTATTTTTTCTCCCGGAAAACGAGACTGAGAACTATGCGGGCGAAACCACGGGTCGCTGGTAGTGTACAAATATCTACTTACTTACGAAACGGTACTGAAAACATATCTAGAATTCATAAAAACGTAATAAAAATCTCCATAATGGTTCGTAAAATATATACGATTGGTGTGATAAATTGCTCGTAGCTTCAGAGAGATTGCGAGCGTTGCGTTGATCATCATAAATTCATTACGTCAATGTTCGGCGCGTCCGATAAATTTCCATCATGAAAAAGCAAAACTTTTTCAGTGTTACAGCATAAATTATAACTTGTTCCGTGTAAGGTAGGCAGTTGAGGCAGAGTTCTGGTTCGCTATGTTTACAGAACCAACGAAACTGGATTTACGGCACAATAAAACTACTCCGCGTATCCAGGTCGGTAGCTTGCCCGTATACACTGTAGCTACAGTTACAGGGAGTTACGTAAACCAACCTTTCCTTTCTGGTCAATTACAAACATACAAAGCCATGTTTATGCGTTACGTCGAACTCACACAGCTTCCTGGATTAAACAAAACTTTCGTTTGTAACTTCACTGGCTTCGTACAAAGTTACGATTACATTGTAAATAATAGATTCGAGCAACGAAATAAAGCAAAACTTTGTTTTTGGTTGACGCCTGTTGGGGTTCTATATTCTGTTTCGCAACTGGAGATTGTGTTTTGGCTTCTTTATATTCTACCTTAAACCGTGTCAAATGGGACAGCTTTGATGTTAAAGTTTCGCAAAGCCCCTGTTTCTGCTACCTAATTTCAATATTTTGGTATTCGCATAACCTAAATAAAGTTTAGTTGTAAGTCACGGTTATTTATGTAATAAAGCGCATACGCGTTAACTAATTGTAATGGAATGCTGTCTAGGTTTCTAGCGCGACTCATAGAAACGCAATCGCAGGCAAGACTGAGTATCACGCTATTCAGGAGTAAATCACAGAAATTGCTCGCATTTATCTATCTACTTCTATTTTATATAGAAAAATTTATGTTTCCTGAATTTTGAATTAAGTACGGCCGAAAACTAAAAACAAGTATTAGCTGGAAGGTGATTTTATTCGTTGAAATATTTTTATATTATTACGACAAGAACAAAATCTATATTATTTGAGCATATAAAATATCAAACCAATTCTCGGGCCATTTATGAAATCCATTATGTGTTATCGCGAGTCTTTCCGTAGTAAACAGCAATGCTCGATGGCAATACCCCACAATCTAAATATTCCTATACGTCTCCTTAGGGAGCGGAAAGGCGGGAAACCAACACAAGGCGAAAAAGGCAGCTCTATCTTGGGTAAACAATGGGACAATATTTTTTCTTATACACAAAATTCCACCACGGATATGTATTACTTCTCAAAATGTAGGGAAGGAATTGCGACATGTACCAAAATGGGAAAGATTTCGAGAGTAGAAACTTTTTTAATTATTTTCGGTTTTTTTATTAACCTTATGACTTATTATGATATATACATAGTTACACAAGGCACAAAGACAATTAATAAATAAAAAACCTGGTAATAAATAAACATTAGACAAGTAGCTTCCGCGAGTTACTAAGATCAACTAAATAAAAAAATATTAATCCAGAACCGTGAAGTCTAAACCATAAAGTCCGTGAACCTATGTATGTGTGATGTAATAACTTTCTAACATTCAGCTCAATAGATGAAATTTAACAAATTACTATTTGAGAGTAACAAGAAAACTTCTAGATAAGACAAATAACAAAACTCCTTTCATTTCTATTTCTCAAGTGTGTTATTCAAATGGCACAACTACTACACCTCGCAGAGGTTTGTTTTAGTGGTAATGACGTCGAATGTTGATTTTTTTATCAGCTTACCAGAACCTGCATATGTATAAGAAATAGTAAAACAGTACATTTGTAATTGATATCATTAGAGAAATCTAAACAACAATTTTAGATATACGCAGACAGAATCTTGACTTAGATTAAGTCTCTTGCAGGTGTTCAAATTTGAACTACGTACATAGTACAACGTTGCCGTACCCTCGTCCATAGACGGCTACAAGTATGCTCATGATGACCTAATTTGGGCAGTTTCATTAAGTCACCGAAACAGCGTCGGCAATGGCGGTATTTATTATTCACATCATGGGGTGCCATTGTCACTTTCGATGGCTCGCTCGCTCGAGTGCCGGTATAAAATTACGCCATGACGAAATATTAATTGATGACTACGCTTGCTATCGATTTTGCGATCCTTATGAATTTTCACGCACGAGTATCTGCCTATTGAGTTGGTTTTTCGGCGTTTGGTTCATGTAAATATATGTCTCCTATGAAGTTTTACCAACAAATTAGTTTGTTTGAAAAATACGATACGGGTAACGTGTCCAAAAATTTCGGTTATTCATTTTAATGTTTTATTTCAAATGAAGCACCCTGCGGTTTTACCCGTTCCCGCATTTTCCTCGGAATAAAAAGTAGCTCATATTACAGACTATAATCTAAACGTGTTCCAAATTTCAACCAGCTCCGTTCAGCCGTTTCGACGTGATTGAGCAATAAACGTCCAACTTTTTGCATTTATAATATTAGTAGGATTGTTATCCATTTGTTTTATAGCATGTCCCATATATTATGATAAGAGGATTCAAGATTGTCAATCTTGGGATAGCCAAACTCAGGCAGTTAATCTACCTATAGAGTTCATCACCTCAGTTATCTAAGTTCCGGGAGATTTTACCCCTTCGAGGATTTTCAAGTACTCGTAATTTGCTGATAAACTCGCTATCTCTAAAAATATCGCACACGAGAACCTAGTGCTTAACTATTCCGGAAAGGCGTGTAATACTCTCTGCTAATATTCCTCAGTTTACGACAACACGGCTAGTAAATGTTAGTCTCTTCGGATTGGGAAGACAGAGTTGTGGCGATATTTAAAAAATAATTGTTTTACAAACTCGCAGTGACACAATCCATGATATACGAGATGACGTGCATACTTTCTATGGCAACAAAGTGATGTGCCGTGACAAAAGTATGACATTTCCACAAGAGCGACAAGGCAAGAAAGATGCTACGTGCTTTCGGTGTAAAGCGTTTGTGCCAACTCTATACGTAGTATATGTAAAATCTTTGCTTAAAACCCTATTGCTGCATTGCTACAAAAACAAAGGCGAGGCTGTCTCAATAGGTATACTAATCGAACGAATCGATAAAGAATTCAGTGTTGATAGCACTTCGTCAGTACCTATCATATTTGTCGTACGTTGTGAGGAAGTCGCCACTTGACGGTTGTCATCGTTAACGGTTGTGACGTATGCAGGTTCAAATAAACCGGATCCTTAGCGTAGTAGCTCCCTAGCGTATTTGACGTCATAGCTTATAATACTTTTTAATATTTTTTAACCATGATTCCATACACACACAATTAGTTGAAATTTCAAGAATAAGAAGTTAAGTAATAAAGCTAATTTAGTTCCATAATTATAAGCAAAATTGCCAGGTGTTTAGTAGAAATCAAAATTATTTTCCTGTTGGTAAATTCGCATTTTGCGATACGATTACCTAATTAGTTCGAAATATGAAATGATTGATAACAGAAAACTAAAAAAATATACAGCTATCTGTATATTTTTTCTACTAGAGATATAAAATGTCGAAAGTTCTCTTAAAGGAAATATCTATGATCGATAGGAATATTCGCACAATGGGTTTGTCAATTTCGAAAGGTCAGGAACAAAAACATTCATCTCATCATTATGATACTGAGTGAAAACTGATTCTTACCAAAACACTAGTTACTATTTTTTTTAAATAAAGTGTGACGAGACGATCAGGACATGTGCCCGATGATAAGCAACAACATGCCTGACACATAACAGCACAGTGACACGCAGCTATTGGAACATGAAGAGTCCAAATCATTACCTAGCACTGCACTGCGCTCGTCACCCAGAGATCTAAGATGTTATATCTCTAAGACCTGTAATTTCTCTAGAAACATTGCCCTTCAAACCGGAACACAGCAATATTTGCACATTACTGCTTGGCGGTAGAATAACTGGCAAAGAAAAGTTAAAGTTACTAGCTTCTAATATGATCGAAAAAATCAGCTTAGTACTGTATAGTAGTACAGATATACCTTTTTACGTTTTTTTTTCCTTCTAGCACTTTCGATGTTCAAGTTATAATGCTAAATCAATAAGTGTTAAATTTATGAGTACTAATAAGCGCGTCAAGAAGTTCATACAGAGGGCATAGTAATAAAATCTTCGCGAATATATTATACTGGTGACCCCGATAAGGGGGCAAGCGTCGCTGTTATCAAATTATTAAACTGTCTCCTGCCCATTAAATTTAAAAGTGTCTTCTGCTGTTTGCGCCTGTACTTTGTCTATCTAAATGTTTTTTTTAGGATAAATATGGTTTATAGTAAGTTTCGTTCCGTTGTAGCCAATAAAACGAATAAAAATTTAATTGACACATACAAATGAAATGAAATGAGGTTTATTTGCGTAAATATATTATGTAGATAAATTAGGTGTCATTTGTAGATGTACAATCATGTCCATCATGTTTTCCTCGTGAGAGGCAGGCAAAGGTTTTTTGAAACAATGTCAAAATGTTTGTTAGTAAAACAGATAGAAATTGAACAATGACAAGTTAATTGACAATAAAAAATAATCTTTAAGTCAAATATTTGTCAATGTCAAATTTGCGAGGTTGAAATTTAGAATACCTACTTAAATCTATTTACAATGAATACTGATATGAGTAATTATAGCACCGATCGAATATTCCGTCTTACTTCCTAGTTTGATGTAGTGGAATACAATACCACAGTAGGTACACATGTATTGTACACAGTATACAAATACGAGTATGTAAAACTTTGAGAGTGCCTTCTTTGCGACAAGACCGACAAACTTTCTAATATAATATTAATAGTAACCTTCAATTCGAGTTCAAATCGCAAAAGTATAACATTTTTAGTTTGGAAATTATAATTCAAGAGATAGTATATTTTTCTAAGGTAACCCATTGGAGCCGTGTTCAAGGTCGGGAAAATTTGCTGTTTATTTTATACTCAGCGTAAGATAACAAATACTGTTTAGACTGGCCTTACTACGAAATTAGTTTCAGTGGAAATGTTTATATTAGTTACAATGAAGGTGAGGCATAAGAAACTTCTGTTACCTTTTATCACCTTGAAACGAACCGTGTTTAGATTGTGCAAACAGATCTACAAAAAGTATCTTAGTGTATTCATGATAAATTGATTTTTTAGAATTTGGAACGTTTAAACTGACCGCTCTAAGACGTAAGTTGCGGCTGGTCTCTAGTCGACGGTAACTGCTAATACCGAACCCCTGGTTCGAATTCCACGCACATCTCTGTCTTTTCGAAGTCATGGAAAACAGTGAAGGGAAGGATCGTGAGGAAACTGACGCGTACCTAGAATCCTTCGAGGTCATGCGTCATCCATCAACCGTCACGGGTCAGCGTGGTGATGGCCTTGGTCATCTCCTTGTCAGAGAAGGCCCCGAGTCTCAGTAATGGGAACATTTAGTGAGCTGCTTAACTATGCATGTTTATGTTAACTGACCAGTGGTTTCTACTGCCTAACAAATTGACCACACTGTTGGACACAGGTCTCCATCAGGCTAATAAGATTAGGCTCCGGAATGAGCTGCTTTTGTGGGTTTTCCCGGAGGGCTACAATCCTGTTGTTCAAGTCGAGGCTGAATCGGTATTTTCTAGGTAAGCACGCTCTATCGCAGACCGCATGTGTAGTCGCATTCACATCAGACAAGTGTAAACCTATTATTGTTATAAAAATAGACTATAAAAGCATTTTAAATTCACTAGATCATATCGCAACAGGCAAGGTGTATTTGGCAATGATTCTAATTTGTCACAGAAGGATGCTCTCATAATATGACATTAAGGATACAATCCCTCTCAAATCTACGTTCTATAACATCAACATTTATATTGTAAACAAATTACGTCCAATAAATTTCGCTTTGAGGTTTCAGCGTAAGAACTAATGATACTTTATTTAAATTTACAAATAAGTATACTAAAATATGTGTCATAGGGTTCACGACATTGCTCTGGCAGCAGGAAACAATTCAGCGACATTTATTTATAAAATTATAATATAAATAAGTCTTTGTTCTTTATTGGTCTGCATTCTGCATAATAGGTACAAGTGTATATAGTTAAAATCGCAATGTAATCTGGAGCTTTTAGCCTATTGTCTTTCGTCACTTTGTCATATAAATATTTCATGACTATAGTAGGAAAAGACTAGATTTGCCAGTATCATCATTCATATTCGTTTTTTTAAAGAGGATTATGGTATTTGTCTTCATATGGCATGTACTCTGTAATGGCTACCTAAATTTGAGCTAGAGCAAACTAACCTAAACTTCAATATTTATTTCTTACTTTTTGACATTATTTTTTTAATTAATTTGTTCTTATTTGTCAGTGTTTTTTTGGTACGTTTTGCATGACCGATAATGATATTTTCCGTGATAAAGTAGCCTATGTGCTTATTCCAGACCTAACTAAATACATATATTCCAAATATCAATCCGATTCGTTTAGGCGTTCCGACGTGATTGAGCAACACACATTCAAACTTTCACATTTATTATATTAGTGGACGGGTACACAAATAAATCTTTACTAATATTTTAAAGCTGAAGAGTTAAGTGTTTGCACGCGCTAATCTCAGGAACCATTGGAAAGATTACTGCCCTAGTGGCTTAGTTGGTAGTAGCTCTGCCTGCGAAGCTGAGGGTCGTGGGTTCGATCCCCACCAAGTGCAAATATTTGTGTGATGAATTCAAATGTTTGCACTGTTTCTGGGTGTTTCTATGTATAATAAGTATGTATTTAAAACTATATAAGTATTATATCAGTCATCTGGCTGCCATCACACAAGCTTTGCTTAGTTTGGGGTCAGATGGTGTTGTGTGTGAATTGTCCACCAATATTTATTTATTTATTACAAAAAATATTTCAACGTCAGATAAATATGTACGGAGGTATGTATACCTACATGATTTCTAAGTGCTATAGACTATATAATATATGTATATGTACCACGGGCGAAGGCAGGCAGATCCGCTAGTCTTTATATACCTAAGTGGGGCATACCTAATGGATACTGGAAACACATCTGAAAACTATTATTGTATTTTAGTAGGTAAGTATTGTACTATCAGAACGAGTTCTGTAGCAGAGTGGCGACGGGTGTCATGCGATACTGTAATAGATCCTGCTTTATTGTTACAAGGATGACGCAAACCAGACCGCTCAGTCAAAGGCAATAAGGCATGATATGATTTGTTACGATTTCGCGACCGCTAAAAATATAAATAACTTTATACTAGTAATTCTTTTTTAAATAGGCCTTAATATTTAAGCCGCTGAGGTCAAATGAAACATCCTAATTATCCTGTATAGATAACTGATGCTTGAAGAATTCTTCTAAGTATCTAACTATATATATACTTACTTAGAAGAACTTAGAGTAACATATGTAAGTTTGATGAATAATCGTGATACCATTTAAAATAAGTTGCCATCGAAGCTCAACAAAATAATTGGCAGTCTTTATGGACTGCCGATAGAAGTGAAAACGAATAATTCAGAATTGGATAGTTCACTTTGGGAATTACACTTGAATTGAAACCGGAGGGCGTGGCCATGACCATGGCCATCAAGATCATCCGAGTTTTACCCGAAGATTTCTTTTATTCACGAACATGACGCTCGAGCTCAATCAGCCCACGGAAAATCTGTATGTGGTGCACCAAAATAAGTTTCAATTCTGTAGAAAAAATGAAAGTGACTTTAAAATCGAGCTTTTTATAACAAATCCAAAACCTAGTCCAGACTGTGCGTCTACTTGGAATGAGTGACGCTGTTAAGAACATCAATTACAAATCAAATTTTATTTCATTTTCTAGCCACTATCAGAGTTTTTTTTTACACTATTAGAGAATATTTTCTTACCGTACCGTTTAGGGACCTCGCATATTTCAAATTCGAGGGGCTCAGCCTAAGAGGTAACGTTATATAGTAGCTCGTAATATTATGTCCTGTAAACTCTTCTGTGTTTAATTCCTGAAATTTGGACGGCACACATCGCATGCTTGGAAATCCGGTTACCTAGGCAATCTGAGAGATATAATGCCTACAGTAACCTAACTTGTTTGTCAGAGATACCGTCCGCCTCCACCGGTAGATAGGGATTGAGCTCTATGACGCAGACCCTAAATTAGATTCCACATAATTTTCAGTTGCAAAGCAATAATTCAATATGCGAGTAACTCGGTGTATTGCCACTATTTCGTATGCTCTACAACTATTTTAGCTGAGAGGCGGGTGGTTTACTGCTTTAGCTAATCTAGGTTTACTGGTAGATGTAATCTTAAAGTATCACTCACTAGCATTCCTAAATATTTTAACCTTATTTTATTATGTACTTTATTTATAAGCGTAACAGCAGTAGTAATATTTATTCTGTGGTAACAGTACAGGAGTACAGTTACAGTACTCGTATGTAGAAATCAATCAAACAAATCGTCTCAGAATGCAATCGATCGTTCTAGATAATGGTCCATATTGTGCTGCATCTTTGTTTCAATGTGTTGTTATACTTTTTTGAATTGATTAATACATTGGATTATACTACTTTTTTTTTCTAGTAGGTACGTATTGCCATTCAATGTGGCATTTTGGACACGATTCCCTCAGGCACCGGTCTTTTAGATTAAGTTTATGTATATTTTGTAAATAAATACTAAATTAAATATAATTTTGGTAACATTTGACACAACATTTTTTTCTCTAATAAACTCTTTTTATTCTAATAAATTATCTGTGTGTAAATTATTCGTTTAAATTATGTATATATCTGCCACACGATGGACCCGGCACCCGCACGGTGAATCCATGGAACGCTAAGAAGATCGTCTCCTACATCAATTAAGTTATTTAGTATTATCTACTTTATAGAAATTTAATAAACAAAAACATATAAAGGTTTTGATAAAACAAAGCAATTTCATAAAGTTTATAGCAAGATCGCTATTCAATAGGAACATTTCTTTGCTAAAGATAGCCTAGCGATTCGAGGAATAAGCAATTTAACCGAAAGCTTTCGAAATGCCGACGCTATTTGAACCTAATAGCTAAATGTCATGGAACAATGCGATCGATTGGCCCTAGGGTGACTCACGCCTAGAATTAGACTACCTGTAAAATCTGAATATGTCAAGTAGACACGTTCATGGTGTTTGGTTTTGTTACTGGGACCATCGATATAAACCACTAGATGTGCTCTTCTAAATTTCAGGCGCACGGAACAATGTCATGTTTGGGAAGAGTGGAGCTCTTTCCGTTATAGTCGGTTGCAGGAAGCGGTGAACGCTGGACGTTTTTACCTATCACTATTCGTTGTCAACAACCAAAATCAGTAGAACCACAGCATATCTCGCCGCTAGCGATTAATAGGAGTCAAGTAGATTGGTTGTGCGTTAATCACTTACGCTACACACAAAGACGCAGTTTATTACCAATTTCAAGATGCTCAGGGCACATCCATTGATTTATGTCGATAACTGGGACTGAATTTCACACAACGATAATGATTCGTTCATTGCATTGCATTGAGTTGTATAATTTCATTCATCGTTTCATGATTACCTGACTTTGTTAGAACCGATCGAAACGGGCAGAATTAAAATTTGCAAATACCATCCCACACAAATCAACCACATCTGTTTACAAATCCTACTAATATTATAAATGCGAAAGTTTGGATGTTTGTTGCTCAATCACGTCGGAACGTCTGAACAGAACGGCTCGAAATTCGGAACACAGTTTTAACCTTACAACGTAGTCTGCAACAACACATAATTTGCTTATCCCAAATCTCACACATACTTTTTATCCCGGCAGAATAACAGGAACGGAAACAAAACTACGCGGGTGAAGCCGCGGGGGTGGTGCTACTCGTAGTAAAACACAAAAACGCGTCAAAATCCGGTTAGAAAGTTCGACGCCACACAGGATATTTTTTAATTCACACAATTCAGCTTCAAGATGGAGATGGCGAGAAAAGGACCGTACTCGTATAGGTATGACTTTTTAAATCGTAAATTGTTGTATCTTATCCACGTCTTAAACTCTACTTTTATTTTGGCTGTCCTAGTGGTTTGGTTGGTATTAAATCTGACTGGGAAGCCGTGGGTCGTGGGTTCGATTCCCACCCGGGGCGAATTTTTGAGTGATAAATACAAAGTACCTGGTTGACCGAGCTTTGCTCGGTTTAAATGCGTTTATAAAAGGCTCTAAGTAAAAGATTTTCTCAGAACAAAAAGAAAAGACCCGAGTGTCACCATCGGGATTCGAACCGGGGCCTGTTGACTCCGAGGGCGAGCATATCCCGTCTGAGCCATTTAGACTTAAAGAACAGTGACGAAATAAGTTATCGTATTCTAATGACATTGTAGGAGTTTTTCATTGTCTAAAAACGCGCATAAAATTATGTTTAAAAAAAATAAAACTTAGCTAGATCGATTTATCGTCCCCGAAACTCCCCTGTATACATAATTTCATGAAAATCGTTCGAGCCGTTTCCGAAATTCAGATTCTATATATATATACCTACAAGAATTGGTCGTTTAAAGGTATAAGATAAGATTTTTGTTCTGTGTTTCTATAAGTATGTATTTACAATTATATCAGCTATCTGGGTTCCGTACGCTTTGCTTGTTTGTTTTGGGGCTAAATTGTGGTGTTCTGTGAGAAAAGTTCACAAAAAGTTATTTTATGAAGTTCGTATAACCTGCATTCATGTTTTTAATTATTGACATTATCTAATATATAAAATTCTCGTGTCACAGTTTTCGTTGCCATACTCCTCCGAAACGGCTTGACCGATTTTGATGAAATTTTTTGTGCTTATCCGGTATCTATGAGAATCGGCCAACATCTATTTTTCATCCCCCTAAATATTAGGGGTAGTCCACCCCAAAATTTTATTTTTTATTTTTTAGACAAAATTTTCAATTTCTATTTTTTTTATGATACAACATACAAAAATACATACAATCCTCAATTTTAATCCTTCTACGATCAACCCTTATTTTATTAGGAAATTATTTATATGGCAAAACAACGTTTGCCGGGTCAGCTAGTCTAATATATAAAATTCTCGTGTCACAGTTTTCGTTGCCATACTCCTCCGAAACGACTTGACCGATTTTGATGAAATTTTTTGTGCTTATCCGGTATCTATGAGAATCGGCCAACATCTATTTTTCATCCCCCTAAATGTTAGGGGTAGTCCACCCCTAAATATTTTATTTTATTTTATAGATAAAAATTTTAATTTTCAATTTTTTTATGATATAACATACAAAAATACATACAAAACTCAATTTTCACCCTTCTACAATCAACCCTTATTTTTTAATAGCCATTTTAGTAATTAAATCATTTTTCCTCTCCGGTCGAAAACTGATAAATCGTCATTTAATTAGTTATCCCCGCCAGATATCTACAGGTGTCACTTCTGACCCAGTAAATAGCACGATAATTTGGGGATCAAGAGTAGCCTATAGCTTATATATAGATTTAACACGCTAATCTCGGGAACTACTGGACCGATTTAAAAAAATCGTTCACCGTTCTTTCATATGTTCGTAATCCTTGAATGCTGTAGGTTATATATATGTACCACGTGCGAAGCCGGGGCGGGCCGCTAGTATTCTTATAAAAATTACGGCTGGTCTAGTCGGGACAACGGTGACTGCCGATCCGGAGTCCCGGGTTCAAATCCCACTCGCAAGTATTTTCACAGTCATGTGCGTAATGCCGCTAACTTAAAACGGCGAAGGACAACAGGAAAAAATCATGAGAAAACCGACATGTGCCTAGAATCTTTCGAGGCCATGTGTCATCCACCGACCCGCACTGGATCCAGCGTGGCGGATTTACTCTCCTTGTGAGAGAAGGACCCGAGTCCCAGCACAGCTGAGCTGTTAATGTCTTAGGCTAAGAACTCATGGAGCTGTTTCCAACGGCCAAGCGGCCTGCTGCGGGAGTCCATGAGTTCTTAGCTTTAATGCTATATTCTGAACAGCAACGCAATTTTATTGAGAGTACTTAGGACTAGAACAATCATAATAACTCAATTACTTACGGATTCTCCAACATCCTCAAACAGACTTTCGCCATTGTGCTGAGCGTTTCTGTCGTATTCTCCAAGTCCTGTTGGTTATCGTTCACGAATTGACTCGTGGCTTCTGAGAGGACTTTGAGCATCGGCGTGGCTTGTGCGTAGAAGAGGGACATTCTGTTCGCGACCTCGGCCGTTATGTGAGGCTCTTCGCCGGGAGGTAAGTCAGCGTTGATCAGACCTCCTCTAGAGACGCTGCGTCTGTAGTAACTGAAGTCGTTTTGAATCGCTGGCGTTTTCATCTGAAAAGGACAATTATATTTATATCAGTATCTAACACAACATTTCAAAATAAGACAGCCATGCTTTTAAATTCGGACATAATGGAGTTATTTTTAACCGACTTAAAAAAAGGAGATTTCTCAATTCAACCGTAGGTATGTATAAACGAATAAACGTATAAACTTTTTTTGTTGTAAAGAAGATATTCCAAGGGTGGTACCATGATAAGGAAACCAGGATCTGATGATGACATTCTAGACAAATCGAGGAAAACTTTTTTACTTTATAAGTTTTCCGTTGAAAGTCGGTTCTTTATTGTTAAAATTATTTTATAAGACGAGCGGGACATTTGCCTGATGATAAGCAACACCCTGTTCATCACACAGGTCAGTATCAAGCAGCTATTGCAACATGAAGAGTCCAAATCATTCCCAAAGACTGCACTGAGCTCGTCAGTCAAAGATATAAGATGATTTATGTCTATGCCCTGTCAGTTTTCTGGAAACATTTCCATCAAATCGGAACACAGTGCACATGGCGGTAGAATAACTGGCAAACGTATTTCCCCAGGCGGACTCTGAAGAGTCATACACATACAAATTGAATCGTGTAATGCATATATGTTTATTATGGTTTTTACACATTAAAACCTACGTTCGTATCAATATTTTACGTAACCTACAAAATATCAACTCAAGTTACTGAAAATTATCAAAATATTCAATGGACAAAATACCGTTTTCGATGACAAAAACACACGCTTCCATTTATACTTATCTGCTCTGGACAGATTCAATAGCCTGAGGAATCCAATACCACTGACGTGGCTAGCATCAGTTAGAAACGTGCAATGCCTGACTCAATTGGAAAATCTCTGCAGACCTAGTAACCGCTTTAGCGTACTTATCTGATTTGTGTGGAGAGCTGGAGCTGAACTAACGTTGGTATTTTGGTACGTTCTAATCCAACAGTAACAAGATTAGCAATCTTCGATTCTCATGTCATCGTTTTATCAGTTTACGCAAATGTACCAACAAAAACCAGCCAAGTGAGAGTCCTTATAACAACTATTTATATTCATAAAAACGGTAAAACGTCACGTTTATATTCAAAATTGAATTAAAGGTCTTACCACCCTTAGGTATTTCTTAATTTAGTTAGGTAATTATTTATTTCTAATGTGAGTTTACGTGTAACTAAATATTATGTGAATATTTCAAGCGTCTACATGTCGCCGTTATCAATATCGTGCAAAAACGAGGAAAAACACGTTTGCTGTTTGGGAGCCCCTTAAATACTTATTTTATTCTGTTTTTAGCATTTGTACCTGTGAAAATTTAACTGACTAGTTTGTGAGTAGATGTTGTGTGAAAAATGTCCACTAACACTTTATAATATTATTATCAACAAAAACTGTTAGGGTTACTCTCAAACCTACAAAAAAAAAAACAATAAAATTACATACATTCTTGACTTAAGATTGGTAGTAATTTTTTTATCGATTAAAAGTTTCACTGAACCGGCATCTCGCCGAATGTTACCTGCAGGATAACATTTGGCCCAGCAGTGGGATAACTAATTGTATAAAAGAAACCCTGACATTTTCTGGCGCTAAATCAAACACTTTCATTTACTTAATACCTATATTAAGGGAGTTGAGAAAAAAATATGTTATCAATTCAAACAGCTAAGAACACCTCTTGTTTTTTTATACTATAGAGTGACAAGACGAGCAGGACATTTACCTACCTGATTGTAAGCAACATGTCTGCCCATAACAGAGACACGCAACTACTGGAACATAAAGATACCAAATCCGCTCGTCACCCGCAGATATAAGGTATTTTATCTCTTAGCCCGGTAATTTCTCTGGAAACATTGCCCTTCAAACCGGAACACAGTAACGTTGACACACTTTGTGAATAACTGGCAAAAGTGTGGTACTTCCCCAGGCGGACTCTGCAAAGAGCCCCACCTGTAACAAAATCGGTTCAACCAGTCGGGAACTATATGTACGTTGCTACATACAGACATTCACCCACAAACACACATGCGTCAAACTTATAACACCCCGTTTTTGCGTTAAGACTGTGACCTGTCATGACGATTGCCATTTACGGGTACTAATAATCTGTCAGGTTAGCACTGAAATATGAATAAATTGCATTTATATCATTGCAATCAATCAGCCTATAATAATAGACAACTTAATCGTCTATGTAATAACCTTAATACAAATCACAATACAATTTGATGATTCATCTTATTTACAACACCAGTTGCGCTGCTATAGTAACGTTTTAAACATTACCTAATCAAAATGATTGGTTGATATCACACGCCAGACCCAATAACAACAGATATGCACAAAACGTGACTCAGTTCTGTCACAAAACACAATTAAAATAGTCCAATATAAATAGAGCTGCATATTTTCTCGAGTCCACTGTCCAATGTTTGTATGGAATAGACCAAATTTTTTACGATCTCAGGGCATGATACCTTAGTTGTATCTAATACTTTTAGGCTGCATTTCCATCAGAGATGTGCGAGGGAACTGCGTTGTGCGAGGATGTCTAGCTGTGCGAGGAAACGTGTCGGACGAGGATGTGTATCGGAGCTGTGAATAATGTGTGGTACGAGGATGCGTTGCGAAGCTGTGAAATGTGTCGACGCACTTCTACTTCCAACAAACTCCGTCTATGGAATGGGTGGTACAGTATGTCGCAAACCTCGCAACACATTCCTGGCACACATCCCTCGCTAGTTTTGTATGCGCAAAAATCTAGCTCCGTTGAGCTGTTTCCACCAGAGCTGTACCAACCGCGGCGAGGTAAATGAAGATAGTATTGGTTCTTTATAAACACATCCCTCGTTATGCATCCTCGCACATATCTGGTGGAAAAGCAGCCTTAAACGAGCAATTAATTTTTGTATATTTAACTAATATGTATCATAAAGCTGAAGAGGTTTTTTTTTTGTTTGAACGCGTTAATGTCAGGAACTACTGGACTGATTTCAAAAATTCTTTCTCCGTTGGACATTTACGCGATCTCTTACGTAACACGGGGAAAGCCACGAAGTGGCACCAACAATTTGCATGAAATTTAGTATGCATGGGGTTCGGGGCGACAAACCTAGCTGGGTTTTATTTTTAGGAAACATTGTTATAACAGTGTTTAAGCCGAGCAAAGCTCGATCATCCATCCAAAATAATGATAATGCTGCATAATTCTGGATTAGGTCAGACGGTACATGATAATGTTTGAACCTGTGAGTTTTTTTACCAAGAGCTTGGCAGAGTCCGCCTGGGGAAGTACCACACCTTTGCCAGTTATTCTACCGCCAAGCAGTAATGTGCAAACATTACTGTGTTCCGGTTTGAAGGGCAATGTTTCCAGAGAAATTACAGGGCTTAGAGATATAAGATCTTAGATATCTGGGTGACGAGCGCAGTGCAGTGCTAGGTAATGATTTGGACTCTTCATGTTCCAATAGCTGCGTGTCACTGTGCTGTTATGTGTCAGGCATGTTGCTTACCATCAGGCACATGTTCTGATCGTCTCGTCAAACTTTATTTAAAAAAAAATGTACAATTCAATATCATCAACACTAAGCTTTAAGGGTGAAGACTAATATCGTGAGGAAACCGGCATATTTCTAGAATGTCTCGAGGTATTGGGCCGTCTTCCAACCCGCACTGTGCCAGCCTGTTGTAGTATAACCTTGACTCGTTCTTGTGAGAAGGCCCCGAGTCCGTGAGTAAGAACATTTAATGGGCTGTTTGTGTAACAGAGATGCTGCAATTCTGTGTATTTAGTACAGCGCACATATGCAACTACTAGCAGCACGCCGCGATTTCACCCGCGTAGTTTCGGTACTCGTAATTTTCCGAGATGAAAAGTAGCCTATGTGTTATTCCAGACTATAATATATGTGTGTTTCAAATTACAACCCTATGCGTTCAAGCGTTTTGACGTGATTTATCAACAAACATCTAAATATTATCCGTTTATGATATTAGTAGAATTTAATTTAAGTATCTTTATATCGTTAAAACTCTATTAATACTGTAAATGCGAAAGTAACTTTGTCTGCCTGTTACCATTTATGCAGTACACAAACTCGCAGTAAGTGTTCGATATCAGATCTACAGATACTTATAAGCGGTGAATCACTGTGTGCGAGGTCAACGGCGCTTTCTATGACAATGGCAGACAATAATATGATCACAATTCGCTGATCGGTCCGCGCCCTTATTCGTCCCGGTGACTAACCGTCGGTGGTACCTTATGTACGAGAACCTTTCTGAGAATCAAACTAAAGTGTGGGCGACATTGCCAAGACAGATACTATCTCTATAAATATATAATGGCGGTCATCTTTTTTTTACGTGGAGGAAATGCATTTACGCATATCCTTCCGCCTAGGGGAGACGGTCGGGTTATGTCGGACTCGTCACCACGGACGGACATGGTGTTCCTATCGACTAAGACCTCCATGAGGTTCCACCTTCGACGCTTACGGCGGGAATGAAAACCCGCTCTTGCATTCCGCGAACCCACCGCGGCTTGCTCGTCCTCAAGCCCTTCTTAGGGTCTCATCCTCGTCACTGGCGCACTTGAATCCAGGATACCCCTACCACGGCTTTGCAGGCAGACTTAAAACCGCGGGGCGCAGCTAGTCCTATATATATTAAAAAAAACTGTAGACAAGCATATATCACAGAACCAATCTAAGCTATGCCTTAAACGCAACACTGATAAGAATTAATGCCGCTCGCGAGAGCAATGACTCTGCAAGGTTGAGGTCAAAGGGCTCCTCCAGTTATGAAGGAGTTATGGATCTAATTTATAACGTTCTCTCTGCTTTGTTTACGACTGTTATTGATCACTTGGACGAAGAAAACGAGGACTTTATTAATTGAATCTATGAAATATTGGTGAATAGCTTGTTTGGGAGCGTATTTTGTGTCAGAACTGTCTGTAATTGATTGCCGCTTTGGCCACAAAAAGTACTAGATGATCAGAAAAATACTGAATTCATTCGTAAGGGCCAGTAGCAGAAACAAAAAATATGTCTCTCAAACTCGATACAATGTCTTTGCAACGTTTGCCACAATAGATCATAGACGTTGGTATCAGCGCTGTGTATAATAACAACTATTTGAACTTATTTAAACAAAAACTGTCAATTTCAAATCCATTTTCTGAAATGAGTCTGTTTCTTAAGACGAATTTACCTGTTTCAGTGGCCACAACACATTGCGAGTTGTTTTATGAACAATTAATGAATGTTATTATTACATAAATACTGTGGAATATCTACTCGGCAGCGAGATTATTTACAAGGAAAACCGCACATTACATTATACATAAGAGAGCATCCGACGACGACGTCCAGTTCGCGTTAGAGATATTTATTTTTCTTTCAACAAGCTAACCATAATTGTACATGGTATAAAAATAAACAGTCCACTTAGATGGTCCATTCCGAATAGGCGAATTTCGCACCTGGTGTGTTTTAGGGTGTGATCATTCACACCCTAAAATAATACGCGTTTTGATGTCTTCTTGCCAGGGTATTTACTGGTTTTCTTATTCATTTGAGTCTAGATATAGACTGATATACATATAAATTAGCGATGCAATGTACATATTTTGTTTTAATCAAACATATTTTAATTCATTCCAGGTTTTAAAAATACGTGTTCTCTTGTACTGCCCCATAAGCTGTCCATCGAAAACTAGTCCTAATGCAGTCTTGTTATTAGAGTAAAACTCCAAGAACACGATTACTTTGTTGTTTTCGGTGAATATTTCGTAGATATCAAAAAGGAAGTATCAATAAAATCGTGAGAAATCCGAGCGTGGGGGTCAGATATGACCGTGCGAGTGAGATGTGTTTGTTCCGTTCATCCCGATGGAGATATCATCCAATATATACAATTGACACTGATATCGAGAGAGGAAACATGAGCTGCATACATATCGTACAGAATAGCGGTGTAATACGGTGGTGTAGCTTAGATCAAACAAACAGTGATACAACGTTAATTGTATTGTGTTTTGTTTATTTCTTTTCATTACAGAGCATGATCCAATCGTTTGCGATGATCGTACTAACAGCTGTTTGCGGTAGTTTTGTGGGTTCATGATTCATGATAGACTGCAGAGGATTGGCCCACAATAGCTTATTAGCAGCTGGAGATATGTTATTACTTTTATCGGCAGTCCATGTCCTATGACCTGTCCTTATGACTAGTCCTATGACTGCCAAATTTATTTTAAAGCGATAGAGGTGTAAATATATATGTATACAATGACGTTTTTATTAAATTTACCACTCCACAGATCGGGGTTCGTAATTTGTCAGGATCAGGAAAAGAAAAGGAAAATAGGAGGGGGAGTTGGGAACATTGTGAAGTTCAATTTCGTCTGTTGCGCGGGCCGATCACTATCTTTTGGGAATCTGCTAGTAATCGACTCGACATCATCATTTGCTATTTTATGAGCCGCGTGCTTCTGGTTCAGAGCCTACACCGAGGCTGCAATTGTGCCCCTGATGACCATCTGTAAGTTGTACTCTCGGATGGTCTCCGGTGGTGCAGCCAACGCTCGCACGAACCGAACGATGGCATCATCGATGTCTAGTGAGTGATAGTTCATGTTTATTATATAGGAGACTATGTTTAGCTCACCTTATACTCGTCGAACTTGAGCACAAACTCGAGGATCTCAGCGAACTGCTTCACCAGCGCTTGCTGCTGCTCCAGGTGTTGCGTGGGGCTCATCCCACCACCCACCAGCGAGCCCAACAAGTTCGGGACCACCTGGGACAAGCAAAATATTAGACCAAATATTTAACTTTTTCAATAGGGATAACGACGGGGTGTCTACCGGCTAACTAAAACTGTCTTAGCTTTGATATTGCTCTCTTTTCTTTCCGCTTGTAATGATAGAGACCGCAATAGCAAAGCGAAAGCAAATTTAGTTAGGCGGTAGAAGGGTGGGTCAAATATATACCATTCTAATTAGTCCGTCAGCTAGGTTATAGAAAAATATGGGACACGTATTTCGTTTTATCAAATTATTAAAAATCGTCATAGATATTTATATCATCAAACTTCAGGAGTGGCGGTTGTGACGTCACGCCTATGCGCGGTCCGAAGAGGGGGGGGGGTCACAGGGGACATGACCCCCCAAATCGACCATTTTTTAAACGCGGGAAAACAACTGGAACGGGAACTACGTCGATAAAATCGTGAGGCGCTACTAGTAAAGTATTTTTTTACTCGACTTATTGTATTTCTACTCGTGACCCCCCAAATCTGAGACTGCGTACTGGTGACCCCCTCCAAATTCGAGACTGGGACAGCGCCTGGTCACGCCTTCGTAAAAAATCTTAAAATCTTAAAATATCCTCTATATAGTTTCCAGCAAACTATTTGATTGAGCATCAAACATCCATGTTACTATGTAGCCTGTTTTTTTGAACGGTTTCTTTTTTCATGCCACAGTTTCCGGGGTAATCGTTTTTTACGCTTTTTTGAAGATTATTAATGCACACGATACAGACTCGAGGAACCTGCTATGATTAGCCTGAACAAACTTTCTTGCTTATGTGTTGAGGTTGATGTAAATTGCCTTGAAAGACTCACTATTGTTACTTTCATCAAAATCCTCAAATTCAAACTCAAATTTCTTTTATTGCTTAATTTGCCCAGAGAAATTACAGGGCTTAGAGATATAACATCTTAGATCTTTGGGTGATGAGCGCAGTGCAGTGCTAGGTGATGATTTGGACTCTTCATGTTCCAATAGCTGCGTGTCACTGTGCTGTGGCAGGCATGTTGCTTATCATCAGGCACATGTCCTGCTCGTCTCGTCAATTCATATTTAAAAAAAAATGGTGTATCACAAATTTCATAGCCCAGAACTCCTTAAAAAAAAATGCTAATGTATTTGTTATCATTCCCGTCAACATCTCGCTTTATTTTTTCTCAAATAAAAAAAAAGATAAATCAGTGTCATAATTATTTTAATCAGGCGGTGAACCTCCACGTCATGCTAAAAACAAGTTACATGAAATGGAATGTATGTTGGAATGCAGGTAACAATACGTTCCGTGCATCATTTTTATCCTGGGTAGGATATAGTTCATAAATATTATAATACTGAAAATTTTCATTGGCTTGTATGCGTAAATAGGCTACATTTTTGAAGAACTTGAGGGTGTAAAACTGTTCTTGAATTAACAGCTGAAGCCGCAAGACACAGCAGAGAAAAAAATAACATTGTTCTATCTAAACAATGTGTTCTATATTTTCCTTCAGTATTTATTAATAAACTGAAAACAATAAATAGTAGCCGCTATTATTTATTTTATATCGTCATGTATAAATATTAAATACTAGGTACCTACTTACGCCCGCAGTGTAAGTCGCGGATGACCACTTTGTCTTAAGCTAGGTGATGTACTTTTTTCGTATTTATTTTCATTAAAATCCGTTTAGCCATTTCAATGCCAAATGATTTTTTTTGTAAACAAACTTCTTTAAGGGTACCTAACTTGTGTTAATCCAGATTAAGAACTAAACACATAACTATTCAATTTTATTCAAATTCGTTTAGTCGTCACAGAAATACGTGACATGTATTATTATACATACAAACAAACAATCCAATAAACTTTCGTCTTTATTATGTTAGTGTGATTACACGTATCAAATAATTTTAATAGATTTAAGATCCAAAATTAAAAAAAAATCTGGTTGCCTGTAAAGTCGGTTTTACGGGCGAAGATTTTACGTGACAACGTCTTTTTCTCGGTAGAATATTTATTGATATGAATATAATTAAATTGCACAATAGGAACAAGGAATTGAATGAAAATAAGAATTGCACAAATTTTAACTATAGAAATATATTTTGTTTACTAAAACATTGTACATGTAAACTTAAACTTAACTAATTCCTATTTGAGTGATTTTGTTGAGGATAGGACGATGATAGGAGAAATATGAAATGAAAGGAAGTGTTTCTGCTGTAATGTGTCTTGCGAAAGTCAAGTCGATAGTTGTTCCTTTTAACGTAGTTGACTTAGAAACGTTTGATACGCAATCAAGATTATACGTATTTTTCATGAAATTAAGAAATTAATCAATCAATCATAGTTTACGATAATGAAATATCAGTGTACAATTATTTACCTTTATTGTTGTAGTTGTTGTAAATGACGAATCTAAGCACTCCACATTTTCACTACAGACACAGCTGACGATACTTTAACCACACGTGTGAACTTGTATTATGACGCTTTCTTGTTTTTCCAACGCCAAGAACGTTCGAGAAAGACAAAGACAGAGACACAAGCATGCGCCGATTCAATGCGCCTAATTCTAAACGTTTGATACGCAATCAAGATTATACGTATTTTTCATGAAATTAAGAAATTAATCAATCAATCATAGTTTACGATAATGAAATATCAGTGTACAATTATTTACCTTTATTGTTGTAGTTGTTGTAAATGACGAATCTAAGCACTCCACATTTTCACTACAGACACAGCTGACGATACTTTAACCACACGTGTGAACTTGTATTATGACGCTTTCTTGTTTTCCAACGCCAAGAACGTTCGAGAAAGACAAAGACAGAGACACAAGCATGCGCCGATTCAATGCGCCTAATTCTCTAGTGCTGCGCGCGCGCAGACCGATCATAGTTGAGTGGGAGAGACGCAAGGCATTCGGCGGGCCTCTCTCGTTCGGTGACTCATCGTAACGTTACCGAGCGTTACACTTTTTCATAAGTGACTCCCAGCCGCAACCTAATTTAAGACGTTGTCACGTCAATAAATAAAAGTGGTCAAGTGCGAGTCGGACTCGCCCATGAAAGCTTCCGTAGCAGCAAGTAACATAATATATAAGTTCTTGTAGTTCGTTGTTACTTTAATCAGTGTTTTACCAATAGTCAATTTATGACGTATTAAAATAAAACTACTTACTAGATCTCATTCAAACCAATTTTCGTTGATAGTTTACATGGTAAAGGACATCATACACTTTTTTCATTTTTGTTACTCTCTTATTTTAGAAGTTACAGGGGACATACACACATTTTACCACTTTAGAAGAGTCTCTCGCGCAAACTATTCAGTTTAGAAAAAAAATATGTTAGTCAACATAATTTTTAAAGACCTATCCACAGATAACCCACACGTATGGTTTAGACAAAAACATTTTTTTGAGTTTCAGTTCTAAGTTGGGACACCCCTAATTTTTTTTGTTTTTTGTTATTTTTTGTTTCAAAATCTTAATGCGGTTTACAGATTACATCTACTTACCAAGTTTCAATAGAATAGCTTTTATAGTTTCGGAGAAAAGTGGCTGTGACATACGGACGGACAGACAGACATGACGAATCTATAAGGGTCCCGTATTTTGCCATTTGGCTACGGAACCCTAAAAACCGAGATTTTATAGATAGAAATCTCTTTACTGTGGTATAAAGAAATTAAAAAAAATACAGTGAAACTCTTATATGAACTAGCACCACAAGTGGCGTGGTTTGATGAAACACCTACAGATTTGATCAATTAGTAACGAATGTTAAACTAAATGTGCAGTGCTATTTTGATGATGAAGATATCAAGCCGGGAAAACAAACCATTTCAGTTCATAACACAATCTTGATCTAAATTGGTCTAAGCACACTCCTGTTGTAACATTCGATTTAAAAACAATGTCAGGAAGCGATCGTGATTTAGTCGATTAGTTTGCGTCAGTTGTACTACCACGGGAACGGGTCCAGCCAATTATCTTCATTCGCTCTACATACTCTTCCTATTTCAATCAAAGGCACAGGGAACGGAATACTTCGACTGGAAATATGCCGTAGCAGAAGTTATTACAGTACATTTTTGAGAAGTTCTTTTCCAAGACCAAAAAACTTTTCAAGGATTTCTTCAGCTTCTGATTCAGAAACTTCGACGATTTCTGAAGGCTGAGTTTTTATTTATAGTATGTATTTGCATTATTCTTGGTTACTCAACTTACTCGGAAGCTTTTGCGACTGACATTCGCGACCTACAAACGATTTTTAAAAACACTTATGCAAATTGAATTTGCGGTTAGCGTGATGCAAGCATTTCTTCCCAGCACGCAATACTTTCCGGTCCTTGGATAATTTGACCCTGTTTCGCCCCGGGGCCAGTTTAATACTAAAAACAGGTTCTAATGCTAAAACATTAAGCCCAGAGTGGATTCACAGAATGTCTGCATTAATTGTGATGAATCACACATGTATATTACGGCGAGCTGATTCACACGTCGCAACTAACAGAGACTATGATTTTTTACGTTGTCAGACAAACAACCCAGTACTCACCGACATCAAAGTCAGTAGACAAGGGTTAACAATTGTTGATATTGATAGCTTTCGGAGACTGTTCTATGCATATTATTATTAAATAGCTAATCAATTAACAAAGACTTTTCCTATCGGTTTAATAGTAAGATTTATTTTGGGCTGATATCCCATGAAAATTGGGTAGACAATAGAAGGCATCTAAGACCAAACGCCAAAGATGCCTTTTGTAAATAAGGGGAATATAGGA
The DNA here is from genome assembly GCA_017562165.1 of Ectropis grisescens. Taxonomy (NCBI): domain Eukaryota; kingdom Metazoa; phylum Arthropoda; class Insecta; order Lepidoptera; family Geometridae; genus Ectropis; species Ectropis grisescens. The sequence continues at coordinate 8,850,817 of CM029777.1, read as the reverse complement.
TTATTAGAAATAAATAAACATGTTGGTGTGTGTGAACTAATCATACACATCTACGTTACGGCAACAAATTAAGGAATTTAGTAAAAGTTCCTTACGTGGTTACTTGAAATAGATGAAAGCTAATGATACTAATATTTTATACGAGTTTATTATATATCTATTATTGTTAGCTAGAGTAGTAAGTACGCCACAGATGGTCTTAACTGTCTACCGAACTTTGGGCAAGCGCAGAAGCCCATAGTAATTTATATCTTAGTATGCAGGGGCTTCGGGGGCGATACATCGATTTAGCTACAGGTAAGTTTAATTTTTAGGGTTCGTTGTTTTATTTGTGATTTCAGGCAATGAATCCAAACAAAGCTAGGATTTCCTATTTTTTTTTTGTTCATAAGTGCTATATCACAGATACATTCCCAGCATTTAGCGATACCTCATTTACATTTTATCGATCTGCGTCATCGCTGCAGCACACGCAGTCTATTCGGGAGGAGGATGATGTAATGCCATAAATGGACACAGTTTTATATGGATCACGACTATAAATGTAGATCACAAACATCTGTTTCTTGAGTAACGGGCGCGTCGTTAAAGTTTTTTAACGTCTAGTTTTACGTTCGGTCTATCGGAGCAGTCAAGGTTGGTGAATTGAATATTGACAAAGAACATAGAGTTGTAATCTAACTATTAAATTTCAGTTAATGAGGTGTTTTCAAGATTCAAAGAGATCTGTTAAAGATAGTTGCTCAATTTCACAATAGGTAGTGCGAATATATGTATTTCGTTTTATTAGAGAAATTTTACAAAATCTAACATTGGCGCCACAGTTGGCGAAATTACGAGGTATCTTTGACATCTTATACCTTTAAACGACTAATTCTTGTCGGTATATAGGTATATTTATATATATAGAATCTGAATCTCGGAAACGGCTCGAACGATTCTCATGAAATTATGTATACAGGGGGTTTCGGGGACGTTAAATCGATTCAGCTAGGTTTTTTTTTAAACATCATTTTATGCGCGTTTTTATGCAATGAAAAACTCCTACAATGTCATTAGAATACTATAACTTATTTCGCCACTATTCTTTAAGTCTAAATGGCTCAGTCGGGATATGCTCGCCCTCAGAGTCAACAGGCCCCGGTTCGAATCCTGATGGTTACACTCGGGTCTTTTCTTTTTGTTCTTTTTTTCTGAGAAAATCTTTTACTTAGAGCCCTTTATAAACGCATTTAAACCGAGTAAAGCTCGGTCAACCAGGTACTATATATAATACGTATTTAAATCCTGAAAATGTCTCTTTATAATATATACGTATTTGGGTAAACACTCCATCACACAACACTATCATCTAGCTCGAAATTCAGCAAAGGTTGTGCAAAAGTGTTGAGCAAATATGGAAGCTATATAGCTAGTATAAAAATAATAGATCGAAGAAAACTTAAAAAAATATATATGAAATGGCAATGCGAAACGCGCAGGAACGACCGAACGAATACTGTCTTAGCTTTGTAGTTTTTCTCTTTTTTTTCGTTTGAAATTATAGAGATGGCAATATAAAAGCCAAAGCCGATTTAGTTAGGCGGTAGAAGGCTTGGAGGTCTACCGCCGAACGAAAAATGTCTTAGCTTTGATTTTTCTCTCTCTTTTCTTTATACGTGCAATGATAGAGACAGTAGCAAGTAATACGTTAGTAAGCAAGTAAAAAGCAAGTAGTTTTCAATAGCAAAGCAATAGCCGATTTAGTTAAGCGGTAGAAGGCCTGGACCTCCCCTATTGTGGAATGCTGGGCTCACGTAAATCAGATGAATGCATTTATGTAATACTACTATTATTCCGAGGTATCACCCGCGTAGTTACCAATCCAGTTATTGTCATGGAATAAGAAGGGGAGATCTCCTTAGGTCACTAAATTGTGGTGCCCTAGACGGAGCAGTTAAAAGGTTGCTGGAAAATCTGTCTAGTACGTAGTACGTATTTCTGTAACCCATTTTTGGCTGATATACAGTTTATTACTATTATTATTTGGTGTCTTTCAATCTGTCAGACACTTTACATCGCCACAAAATATTAGCGTATTTGAATGGGAAGAGCAATAGGACATATTGAGGATAAAATTTCAACTGCAATTTCTACGACTTTCGTATTACATTATTATATTTGAAAGCTTTCCACATTTTCTTTAAAAAGTACAGTACAGACAATGACAGCTCAACATGGAAATGAGATTGCTTTTAGACGTGATACTCGATATTGAGCAAGTAAAATATTGTGCTATTAGAAAATAGTGCCAGAGTAATACAAATAAGCAATTACAGTTTGTTTGTTGGTGGGTGAGTTTCTAATGTAATGGGGACCATGCACCACTATGCGTCTGTACTTCTAGCCAAGCATTGGTTATGTAAAATTGACCGTACCCTGCGATAATTACGTGTTTATAATTAATATTTTTTGAAGTGAACACTTCTTTAGCAGTGTTGAGCACTTTTTGGTACGAGGCAATCTTATGGGTTCGCATCACCAATATGCTATAATGTTAGACAGGCAGCCATCGACATAATAAATCAAAAGATGTTCCCTGAGCTCCTTAAAATGGTTAACAAACTGCGTCTCTGTGTGTAGTGTGAGTGGTTTTCAACTACCAATCTAGTTGACCCCTAGAATCGCTAGCGGCGAGGTATGTTGCGGTTCCACTTATTTTGGTTGTTGACAACGAATAGTGATAGGTTAAACGTTTAGCGCTTACCGTTTCCTACAACCGACTAGAACGGAAAGAGTGAGCTCACTCTGCCAAACGATAACATAATTCCGTGCGCTTGAAGTTTGGGAGGGCATATCCATTGATTTATATCCATGCAGCCAGCGACAACGGCGGCGCATCGACGTTGCGTCGGAGCGGCTTGTGCTAGACGCTTTTTGAATGAGATTCTTGTAAGTTCGCATCGACATAATTAAAAAAATAATCTGTTTTGACACGACATGCATCGTTGGTGCGCAGAATTCGGGCCAACTACAATACCGTCTTAAAAATGGTAGCAGCTCGATTGGACTGCTTTCCTCGGACATTGCTGTAACAGGAATGTGTCTGTGCCGATGCCCGAGCGGAGGTACTGACTAATTTATTGCAGGACTTGCCAATTTATTTTGACTTTTATTATTATTTTTGTTCACATATAATTTGGTTTTCGTTTTTGACATTTGAAATTGTATTTTTACACGTTTAGCTTGCCTGACTATTGATTTCTGACTGAAAAATTATGATGATTGATATTATTATCATTGTGCGCTATTTATTGTATATGGGTTAAGTTACCTACGTGAAATATTGTTTTTTTTGAATTTATTTTTTGTAAAAGTCGATTGTTACGACTGTCTCTATGACCGCCACTTTTTAAATTAGTTATAAGTGCCAAAATGAGTGGGACACGTCCCTGAGGGTAAGCAACACACTTTCCCATAACAGTCATCACAGAACATGAAGAGTCCAAAACATTACCTAACAAAGCACTTCCTTCGTCACTCAGAGATATTTAAAGAAGATTCAGATATGGGGGTGCAAAAACGTTTGTGTAAAATATTCCCCAAGCCGTCACTTGGTAAACTAGCTATCAGTACAGGAATGATTAATATTTAGGTGTAAGTACTTACTATATTAAAATATGTAATATTTATTTTTAATTAAGTGTGATAAGGTCGAACAGCCAGCCGCCGGATGCAATTGTAACTACAAGTTGAAATAACTTAACACAGTAGTAATGAAACATTTATAACGCTATAGTACTTAGTAAAAAAAAAAAGGTGTGACAGATAGCTATGGGTCGTTACGCGTTCTGGCAATCACGAAACTATTGATTGACATTGCTGGTAATAGCGGCTTCTGACACTATTTAATCTAATAAATAGTTTTTAGGTCGGTTTTTAGTTATTTTCCATAGCAGTTTTGAATGATAACTGTTTGTATGCGGCATCACGTTGCTACGACGCGAGATCGAATTACTCGTCTGTAGCTGGTTTAGTAAGAATAGCTAGATATTGCGCTCCGATAGCGGTTTTTGGCTGTAGAAGGAAAATGCTGCTATTGTATCTATTGACGTCGCATAACGACCACGACTAGTGAGAGATATTCGCAATATTTTATATTACTAGCAAGTCCCCGCAGTATTTTACACGCGCTTTTCCCGTTGTCAATTACATTTTTTCGCGATAAAAACTATGCCTAGTCTATTGCCTAAAATTCCAGACTATAATCTAGCGGTGCTCCAAATTTCAACCCGATCCGTACAGACGATCCGACGTAATTGAGCAACAAACATCCAAACTTTCCCATTAATAATATTATATAACATAGGATAATATTTAGCGTGCTTTTGTGCAATTCTTTCTTTCAGTTTTGTGCCAAGTAACATTACAGGAACATTGAAAAAGACTCAAAAGTCAAAATGGGCCTTACCGTGAGTGAGTAGTAACATCACAAAAAAACGCATTCACAAACTTTTCGCCTTCATAAATATTATACTGTTATGTTCCAACGCACTCATACAACATGCAAACAAAAACACAGCTTTCAGAAAAATCATTTAAATTAACGACCTTTAAGCCCGTGCGACACGAGCTTTTAACAAAACACAAGAACAAAATTAAAAATTTTGATTAACCCCCGAATACCTTAGATTTGTTATCTGTACAACATTCTACTAGTCAAGCCCTTTCATTTGATACCCATATTGCGGTAGTAGTGAAAAAAATTATAAAATTCGCCATTTTGTGGTGGCGGCCATCTTGGATTTGAAATTTGTTATAGCGTATAGTACTCTGCTAGTCAAGCCCTTTCATTTGATACCCATATTGAGGTAGGTTGTGAAGAAATATTTTGTCCGCCATTTTGTGGAGGCGGCCATTTTTAATCGATATTGACCAAACATAGCTAAGAACACCCAGCACGGATATTAACTTTTAAATAAAAAAAACCGCATCGAAATCGGTCCATCCGTTTGAGCTCTACGGTGCCACAGACAGACACACACACAGACATACAGACAGACAGACATCGACGTCAAACTTATAACACCCCTTTTTTTGGTCGGGGGTTAAAAACTAGCGTTGCGTAGCGTTGTCAACACGAAGCTAGAAGTACTAGATTGCTAGCTTGAAACACAAGCCTCGTGTCGCTCGTGTGTGAATCACAGATTTCTAAACAGATGAAACCTTCGTGAACGACACTGTGAGGCCAGTCATTAGTTATGTATGCGTGACAGCTCTCACCGACGTTGTCAAATTACTCACGTTGGTGTGCGTGTAATGTTCCCAGTCTTAAGAAAAAAGTCCCACTATTGTTGTCTTAAGCTTTGGAAATTTTCACGTATAATAAACACATAAAACATTATTTTAAAATAATTTATTATTACACCGATAATATATAATGCAAGGATTTCTTGTTATAACAAGAAATCTTATTTCCATTTTATGAAGTTAAGAATTTTGATTTTACATGCAACCAAAAATCAACTTGAATCGCAAATATTAATTAGTATGATTTGCTCGCTTAGATAGTTTAAACAAAACCAAAACAATCATCTTTACCACCAAAACTAGTTTTGATAAAATGCATATGGGCTACCTTTTATAGGGCCAAACAACAAACCAAAAAAAAAAGAAACAAGTAATCGTTTAAACGATTCACTAATGCTTCACTATTTTTTTTACAAAACCTCACTTTTAAACCAAGTAATCGTATTATATTCAAAAACTGCTACTATCAAATGATAATATTCTGAGACCTACTGCTGGCATTATATAACATTCTATTCTACTCGTATAATATTATTAAAATGTAAGTATTATGTATTTTTGAAAACTCCACAGAACATACAAGTATAAAAAGTCGCTTCATAACTACAGTTTTCATCAACACTATTAGTAATTTTACTAACACTAGTAACGGCGTGGATCACTGCTAGGGATCAATTTACATTATATATAAAAACATATAGTAAAATAGGTCTTAAAATTAAATAATACTACCTTCAAAAACAAAATTATAATCTATATTTTACCTTCACTTCAGGGAAAAACTATTTCAGTTTGGGAATGCCACACGTGTTCCTATTTGTTAGTGTACCATAATGAAATAGCCTAAATAACATAATAGCAGTAAAAATATTTAAACTTACCTATGAAATGATATTCCTCCTTCCTTTTTTTGTTTTTGGGAACTATGTTTGCAATGTTTGAATACACAAGACGGCATTATTTAAAACAAAACATAAAATCACACAGGATGAACACGTATGGACAGGCCCGTACAAGATGAAGTTTGTGTCGTACTGACAGGAGTTTGTATTTGCTTTGGCCCCATATTACTGAAATAAAACCTTTTAAACTCCATAGTACACAGAAGTATTAAAAACTCGTTTCATAACTATAGTTTTCATCAACACTATTAGTATTTTTATTAACCTTTGTAACGGCGAGGATTTGTTCTTGGCATCGATTCACATTAAATTAAAAAATAACGATTGTAAAAATAGGGCTTAAAATTGAATTAAATACAATGTTCATCAATAATTTGGTCTACGAGTATCTTCAAAACAAAATTAGAATCTATATTTTACCTTAACTTCAGGGAAAATAATTTCACTTTAGTGTAGCAACACTGACCTATTTTCGTTGAGGTGTTGTGTTTCTATTCATCAATCGAAATAAAATCGTCTAAATTATATAAATACCATTAAAAATATTCTAACTTTCCCATGAAATTTCCTTTTTTTTATTTTTGGGAACAATGTTTGCAATGTTTGATGACACAAGACGGCATAATCTTAAACAAAACATAAAATCACACGGGACTCCCGTACGAGACGGAAGTCAGTTTCGTACTGACTGGAGTTTGTATTTGCTTTAGCGTTTGATATTTGCTTTCCGGACCTAAGGATCTGTGTTCCGCACGTTCCATCTGCCTTTTGTTTTAGAAATCTGTGGTGTGAATAAATAAATAAAATGTACCAGTACTTCTGAACATAGTGATATATTCTGTAAGCGCAACATTTTCTAATTATCCGTTGTTTGTCATGCTTTGACCATCATAGTCGAATATCCAGTAAAGTGGAACAGAACGCAGCGATCAGGGATCCAATTAAAACGGTCTCTAACAATTAAGAGTTAGCTAGCGCTTGATCAGCAGTGGGGGTAATTAAATTAACGCCACTTAGGGACCAATTGCGAGATTTGAGCAATAAATTTAGCCAGATGGTAAGTTCGTAAGTAGGCGAGTAACTGAACGGGAAACGCACGCGCGCGAGTGTCAATGGATTATTTATAGTAGTCGTGTGTGCGAGAAGCTTTATTCTTCTGTAATAAATTTTCATTCAAGCAGCTGCGAGAGAATTGTTTGTAAACGGTTAGAGATATGTAAGTACTATATTAGAACTACATTACACTTTCATAGATAGAACATAGATCGTCATAGGACCGATAGGTCGTAAGTCTATCGTAGATCCGATTGGTTTGAACGTGTCATACAGCGGGGACCGCAAATAGGCAAATGTCGCTTAGGACGCGCTGAAACTCGATGAAGTGACGATATACGTAAGGCAGCAGTCACTAGCTGGAGAATAAAAGCCGAGGATAGGGGGTGAGTGGCGTAGTGGAGAGGATGTTGTTGATGATGAGATATGCTCTTCATTGTCTACAAACCAAAAATACATTCTTAGAGCTAGTGAATCATATGATGACCTTATTGCTAAGAGCGATCACTTCTCGTCAATAGAAGAATCACTTTCAGAATAAATTACTTTGTTTTGGTTTGAAAGGTAACGTTTCCAGACAAATTACATGGCAACGAGATAAATCATCTGAAATCTTTGGGTGACGAAGTGCAGTGCTAGGTAGTGATTTGGGCTCTTCATGTTCAAATAGCGACATTGTGCTGTTATGAGCAGGTGTTGTTTATTAACAGGAGCATGTCTTGGTTGTCCTCTCACTCCGTAAAAAAACCTTTCTCCGAGTGATTTTCTTTGATAAAATCATAACATCACAGATTTGAATGTCGAGCTATCTAATCTATCTAGCAGTATCACGTTTAGATTGCACAATCATAACAATGTCTCTCTTCCGAGCGGAGAATGTTTTAAAGATAAGTATGCAGCAATGACATCATTGGATGGAAACGGATTCAGTTGCCTCCAATAAAATGTTATATGAATTTGATTTGTTAACATCATATTATCGGCTAGCGGTTTGCTCTGTTTTCATCCGTGGTACATACATATAAAAGTACTAGCTTTTACCCGCGACTTCGTCCGCGCCATATATTTATTAAAGTAATTGAGGCAGTACCTACTCGTATGTCTACTACCATACAAATTCACGTTTCCTAATCAAAATCGGTCTAAGGCAAAGTTTTATATTTATTAATAAATGTACAATTTACACGACAAATTACAAAAAAACTATGTTCTCAAAAAACTAATCAAATACAGACTTTAATTTAAAATCATATTGGGATGGTCCACCAAATTTTATTAGAGTCTATTAGTAGATATTAGTAGATATATCGTCTGATTACATGAACGCAAATTTTAGTTTGTTGTTCATATTTCAAAAACTGCCCCACTGATTTCGATAAAATTTATATGGCCACCTCTGAACTATAATCTACCAACCAAAAAATAACCATCTAAATTGATTCACAATTGAAATACAACTGGATTGACAACCTCCTCCTTTTTGAAGTCGGTTAAAAATAGCATACAAAGAGTGCAAAGATCCTTCCATGCACACTTTTACTCCTCATTTCCACTCTTTTCAACTCTTTTTCTGTGATAAAAAGTCGCCGTTGTCCTTTCCTAAGTCTAGTCTATCTGTGCACCAAATTGTAACAAACTCTTTAAGTGGCTTAGGCGTTAGACGGCAACGGACAGAGAGAGCTACTTTCATTTATATAATTTCGTATTAGAATTGAAAACAGGTGTTCCTGATCATTTTATAGGAGGCAGTTGTAAAGATTACCGAAAAGTAATACGTTTACTCCTCCAAAAACTCATTTTCGCAGTTCTTAATTTGCCTTAATCGAGCGTCCATCATGCATAACACACATTTGATAAGACACCATGGAAATCTCGTCGACTATCAAAAATTCTGTCTGATACGCCATTTAGTGGCTGCGCCCATCTTAAATATTGAGGTTGTATAGTGCACTGTATTCTTCTTGTCAAGCCCTTTTATTTAATACCCATGTTGATGGGATTGATAAAACCTAAGTTATCCGCCATTGTGTAGAGGCCGCCATCTTGGATTTTAATTTTATATAGTACGTTGTATTCTACTGGTTGAGCACTTTCATTTGATACCCATATTGATGGGATTGATAAAACCTACGTTATCCGCCATTTTGTAGCGGCCGCCATCTTGGATTTAATTTTTTTAAAGTATATTGTATTCTGCTTGTTGAGCCCTTTCATTTGATACCCATGTTGATGGGATTGATAAAACCTACGTTATCCGCCATTTTGTAGCGGCCGCCATCTTGGATTTCAATTTTTATAGTATATTGTATTCTGCTTGTTGAGCCCTTTCATTTGATACCCATATTGATGGGATTAATAAAACATAAATTATCCGCCATTTTGTAGCGGCGGCCATCTTGAATTTATTTAAGTACATTAATTATAAATAAATGATACCGCTAGAAGCGCCTTGAAACGCTCTTGAGAGTAAATGGCTCAAATGGGTAAAAGTAAGGTAGCACTTCATATGCCGAAACATAAACACCGCACTTATGTAACCTGGCACCCGTTTTCCCGCCAAATTTGTAAAACGCGAAAAGCGGCCAGTGTATCAAGCGGTTATATAAGTATCCCCGTATAGTTAGAAATTATAAAATTGCTGGAACAAACGTTTATCGACTCCATTTCAAGTGTCTAGATACAAAGTTTCATGGTTTTATCTTCAATAATATTGAACTTCCAGACTTTCACCTCCAATTCCACCCCCGTAGGTACAGTTCGAAACTACAAAACTGCTAAAACATACATTTTATGGTTTCGTGTTAAATATCTAGACGTAAAGTTTCATAGTTCTTCAACAATGACGAAGTATTCCATATAAACTTTCATCCCTTATTTTAACCCTTTTAACCCTTTTTTCGGAACAAAAAGTAGCCTATGTCCTTTCTCGGGATCTATTCTATCTATGTATCAAATTTCATCAAAATCTGTTGGTTGGTTTAGGCGGTAAAGATGGACAGACAGACAGACAGACAGACAGACAGACAGACAGAGTTACTTTCGCATTTATAATATTAGTATGGATAAACTATATCACACAGGGATCACGTAAGAATTTTTGAAAGAATTAGTTTTTAGATTAGCACATGAAAACAAATTAACTCTTCAGTTATAATCCATACTAATATTATAAATGCGAAAGTAACTCTGTCTGTCTGTCTGTCTGTCTGTCCGTCTTTACCGCCTAAACCAACCAACTGATTTTGATGAAATTTGATACATAGATAGAATAGATCCCGAGAAAGGACATAGGCTACTTTTTGTTATTAACAATGGAACTTATGGATTTAATAGACTGTGATATCAGTATATAATGCATGTTATAATTTATTATTGCAATTGGGAGGCCATCGGCTCCTAACACATAGTTTTAAACTACTTCAGGAGCCTTTGGATTCAAATTTATTGTACATGTATTTTTGACAAAAAAAATTGGTTGCCTGTAAAGTCGGTATACGGGCGAAAGTTTTACGTGACAACGACTTTGAGTGGTAAAATAATTTTACGGAAGGGACGCGTGCCTTTCACTTTTTATGTCTGTCTCTCTCGCTCTTAGGCGGGCTAACCATGCCCGAGTGGAAGGGACGCGTGCCTCTCACTCGCTCTCGTTGTGAGCGCATAACGTGAGCGGAGCGTAACACAGTTTCTTGAAGTGTCACCCGGCAAACCAATTTATAAGACGTTGTCACGTCAAAAAATATTATTATCACATATAGTCCTGTGTAATATTTAGAGAATACCCCAATGCCTAAAGACGAAAGTCTTTAACCAGTGCGTGTTGCCAGTGATGGCTTATGGAACTGAGACGTGGTCCTTAACTGTGGGCCTCATAACGAAGCTCAAAGTCACACAGCGAGTTATGGAGAGAGCTATGCTCGGAGTCTCTTTGCGCGACAGAATCCGTAATGAGGATATTCGCAAAAGAACGAAAGTGGCCGACATAGCTCAAAGAGTAAGCAAGCTGAAGTGGCAATGGGCAGGCCACATCGCTCGCAGAACTAACAACCGATGGGGAAGAAAGGTTCTCGAGTGGCGACCACGAACCGGAAGACGCCGTGTTGGACGGCCTCCCACTAGATGGACAGATGACCTCACAAAGGTCGCTGGAAACCGCTGGTTGCAGGTTGCGCAGGACCGATCGTTGTGGAAATCTAGGGGGGAGGCCTTTGTTCAGCAGTGGACGTCTTGCGGCTGATGATGATGATATTTACAGTATAAGTTCGAATCGCGAAAAAATTTAAAACAAATTTTAACATCTTGATGATTAAGGTTACGTCATTTGTTAAATTTACATTAAGTAATTAAGTGTTGTGACTGTTATGGACAGTAAGACACGTGCCTGATGATAAGCAACAACCGCCTGTCCATAGCAGTCAGTGATACGCAACTATTAGAACACGATGAGTTCAAATCACTGCCTCCCATTGCACTCGTCCACAAATATATAAACGATTTACATCTTTGCGTTTTATTTTTTTCTAGAAAATGCGCCCTTCCACATAACACACTTAATTACTGGAAAAGCTAGTAGTAAGTAGTAGTATTACTTCCCCGACTGACTCCCCAAAGAATCCTGCCATAAATGAAAACTCAAAACTAAATACCACAAAAAGTTCCATACGGTCAAAGTTTTGCCCACAAGATCTAAGTAAGCAGAATGACAATTAGAAAACCTGATTTGACCAGCAGAAATTGTTTTCCATACACAGCCTGTACTAAAAATTACATGGTATAATGGGTCTAGTTTATACTAAGCTTTGTTTGCCTGTAAACCAGGTTGTCCGAGTTATACCTTTTATAGATAGAATTTGAGGCAATGTTACATTAAACACGAGACATAACGCAACACCTACACGATCATATATATATATCATTCTCGACCCACACAAGATCTTTCAACTATGAGACGCGTGATGAAACTCCTTTCTGAAATAACATTTCATATTAAATTACGTCGTATTTTACATCTCAACGAAAATCGTATACGTTTTGATTTCATTATACAAATGAAACGGTATTTTATCAACTTATTTTATTTCATTGAAACGTGGTTGTAAAAAATCGATATTATGATGTACATTTTCTTGCAGAAAGTACGGATCGTTCCAGTTTTCGAGATCAACGTACGGCATGCACCATTAACTTTTGGTTCCACATCAGGCACATTACGCCGATTGCCAGGCAGACAGACAGGTTGAGACATCACTAGACTTCACCGGAGAGATCAATTATGCTCAGTACGTTTTGATGATGACCAATTAGCATCGTTTAATTAAGACATGTTCTACGGACCAGCAGTGAGACTTGAAGCTACCTACGTCGGCCTCAGCTTTCGTCGTTTGGCTCTCTTATAGGACGATCTGACCATCTTTAGAGTTTGCTATCTTCTAAGATAGGTCAGGCATTCCGTAAAATGACAGTTTTGATAATTTTGCTAATGAATATATTTTTTTTAATTCTTTAAGTTTCTTAATTCTTCACGTCTAAAGTCACGTCACGTCACGATAAGGCCCCCATTTATGGCACTAGTTATAAGTATCTCTTGTTTTGTATGTTTGGATTTGTTCTGGTGTGCATAATAAAGCGTTTCTGTCTGTCTGTCTGTCTGTCTAAACGGCTGAAGCGATTTTAATATTATATACATATATTATTAAATTTGGTATGCAGTTAGCTGTAATTTCTCTGGTAACATTGCCTTTCATACCGGAACACAGTAATGTTTACAAAGTCAAAGTTTTTTATTGGTAAATGTACAATTTACGTCAAACACACATTATAGCTTGGCAGTAGAATAACTGGCAAAGGTGTGGCACTGTCCCGGGCGGACTCTGCCAAGAGTCCTACCACTACAAAATCCATATACTTATTGTGTCTCTACAACCTACTATAGAATTTCATGCCTCTATTTCGTACACTCCAAAGTCCATATAGTTGAAAATATTTACAAAGAAAAATGTTTCACTTAGACCCTAAATGTTTCGCTTGAATACAGAATTCTGGGCATCTATTTTGCAACCCACGAGTATAACACAAGGTTTTCGTATCGCTACTATTCCGTGCGTCCTACATTCCGAAGCTGGTTTTGTTGAGCCAGAATAGCTATTCCGGCTCAACAAAACCAGCGAGGATTACCCGCTAAGCCAGGGTTTCGTTCTCGCTCCGTTGGCGTTGTGAGGTTTAATCAAAAATATTAACCGATAAAACGTTTAATGAAGCAATCAACCCTAGGACTGATTGTTGCCCGGTTTATTTGTGCCCGTAATAGAGATTGTGATTTCAGAGTAATGAGTAGAAATTTCATACATCAGTTTGTGGGCTACAAAATTTTGAAGTTCACAGCATTTCTTATAATAACGACCAATTAATTAATTATCGTATTACAAAGGGTCCGCACCCTTATTATATCACTATATGTATAGCTTAAAAGTTTTGTACAAGTTGTGTTGTGTATCAAAAGTAGTTACTTAGTCTGGGGTTAGATGGTGTTGTGTGAGAAATGCCCATCTGTATTTATTTTTATTGAGTTAAATGTAGTTTCTACAATTGGTTTGAATGATATCACTTCTGGAGACAAGTTATGAATTCACACATTAAGTACCGCAGTATTGATGACGTGATTGAGAAACAAACAATCAAACTAACACATTAAATATTAGCAAAATTTAAGTACATAATAATACGTGTTTGTACTCAGCTGCCATCGCAGGTATATATATGACCAAGAAACCAAGAATGAGAAAATTTATTTGCTTCGGTGTATTTTTAACCCCCGACCAAAAAAAGGGGTGTTATAAGTTTGACGTCGATGTCTGTCTGTCTGTCTGTCTGTCTGTCTGTGTGTGTGTCTGTCTGTGGCACCGTAGAGCTCAAACGGATGGACCGATTTCAATGCGGTTTTTTTATTCGAAGGTTGATATCCGTGCGGATGTTCTTAGCTATGTTTGGTTAATATCGATTCAAGATGGCCGCCTCCACAAAATGGCGGACAAAATATTTCTTCACAACTTATCTCAATATGGGTATCAAATGAAAGGGCTTGACTAGTAGAATACAATACATAATAATAAATTTCAAATCCAAGATGGCCGCCACCACAAAATGGCGAATTACATTATTTTTTTCACTACTACCACAATATGGGTATCAAATGAAAGGGCTTGACTAGCAGAATGTTGTACAGATTACAAATCCGAGATCCGAGGTAGTCGGGGGTTAACCAAAATTTTTAATTTTGTTCTTGTTACGTGCTTTATATTTCAGATTATTTTTAAAATATTTATAACTTTCCTGTGCTAAACCTAATACTTCACAATTCATTCTCGTTTTCGGATCACGTTTAGTCACTTAGTTATACATCGTTATATTCGTAACATCGTAGAACTAGTACGATTACAACATCTTCATAAACAATATTATGCAGCATATATTCAGTATTACATGAAGGCAATCCACGGAACACCGCATCCACCTAACATGGACTAATTGATAAAATAACTATTACATGCATATACAGTAGGGCTACTATCCACACAATGGACAAACTTCACATAATCGCGAAAATTCACATTTATTTGTAAAAATCTGTATAATATATCTGGTCCGGATACGTTATTTGATACGTATTATAAAAAAACTGGCGATTGGCGTTTGGGATAAGACTGGCGACATTTGAAAGGCAGTTCAACAACGATTATCGACAAGTCAACTATTTAATATGGGGATCCGAGTCCGAAAACTCGTATTTTGGAAAGGTCGCCATTTTAATGTTTAGTGATTTTCTGATATCAAATACAGTAAAAAAAAAACACAAAAATAATACAACAATCATTTACATTTTTACGCAATTTATAGAAAAAAGAAGATTAATGTTTTTTTTTAATTTTTCTGATTTCTTTTTAAGTACTTTCCAAATTTAGTAACTATTTGAATATCGCTAGTCTTATCGCAAACCGACTGAAGGTATACACCCAGTTTTAGGCAAAGATTAATATATATTTACTAGCAGCACCCCGTGGATTTACCCGCTTACTTTCTATTCTCGGTAATGTCCCGTGATAAAGTCGTGAAAAAAAATAAGGGTTTAATCTAACTGCATTCCAAATTTCAGCCCAATCCGTTCAAACGTTTGAGCTGAGCGACTCAAAACGACTGAGCAAACATTCAAGCATTAGAATTTATAATTTTAGTAGGATTAGTGAATTTGGAGTCTGGGTTTTACGTGGACATTATTGAAGAACCTACGTAATCAAAGTGGAGTATAAACCAGAGGCACTCCGAACGTAGGCAGCCCTAATACAAAGCCAAGTCGTTTACATTAAAAGGCATCGGGTTGCACCCACGGGCCTTCAAACAATACAGCATTAAACACAGGCGCCCTACGTGCCAATACTTGGGGCGAACCTGTAGGTCTGTTAATTTACGAGTTCCTTTTGTTGTCTTGGCGTTATTGGCTGGCTTTTGTGTTACGTTTCAGAATTGATGAAACTAAGGAAGTACGCGACGATTTCAAGAGGCCTAGCTGTGTTGATTTGTACCACTCATTTAATTGTAACATATTTGACGGGGATATTAAAATTGCCTAAGCCGTGGCGGCCTGCTGTTTAGAAGTGCGATTTCGCAATCTTGAGGGTTCGAATCCCGCTTTCATCTCTGAGTATTTTTTCAAGTGCAAATGTAAAACTTTTTTTTTTAAATAAAAAGTCACGAGACGACACTTTGCCGTCACCATTTGGTTACAACAGTGAAGGAAACCGGCAGGTTCAAAGCAAGACATTTTGCGAAGACAAACGCCATTCACTTTGCCAGAGTGGCGGATTTTGACCTAGATACCTAGACTATTATCTTGTAAGAGACTCCTTGTGAGAGAAGATCCTGGGTTAGCAATTAGAACATTATACTACCTGTTTTGGTAACAATTGGATAAAAGGAAATACGGACGTTTATTAAAATATGAAGTTTTGATTAAAATATTTAGTTAACTTATTAGCCGCCACAAAATCTGACTATTACCCATTTAATAGAGATCATTTCGAAGTCTACCATAGGATTGTCATACTCATGAACTTTAAGCAGCTTAACTGGGAGCCCTCAATTGGTTGATTACTTTAAATCGATTGAGTATCAGTAAAATATCAACACCAAATATCAATAGCAAACTCATCAATCTCTGAAAGAAATTTTGTAAAAGTAACCTTAATCGTTATTTTACTACGAAATCTAACATTTTCCCACCTCTAATCCTAACCCTACGCTGTATATTATAGCTACAGAAACAGATAGATCTATACTACCAATAGCGTAGCAGAGACGCACCTGACAAAGCAAAGTAGAACTTGGCTCATTTTGAGCGCTACAAGGAATTGGCAAAGAGAGGCATGGCGGTTACGACGTGGAACCTTGGATCCAAATTCTATACTGACAAGACTTATAACCCAAACATGCTTTGGTTTAACTTGACTCTTAGGACTCTCCGTAATTGCAGGTCTATCAATATTAATTCCCACTTATACCTCCGAGTATTCTTCCGAGTGAAAATGTACTAGTTTGACATGACCACTGGCTTTAACGACAAAATAAAAACTCGCGAGGAAACCGACTTGTTGTAGATAGACATCTTTTGAGGAGATGCATTATTTTTAACAATCTGCATTGTGCAAGCATGTTGGGTTATAGCCATATATATTTAGGTATTAAATTTCAGTTGCCTTTTGTGGTCACAGTATACACCAAAGGCCAGAAAGAAACCCTTGGCCCTTGACTCTCTCCTTGCGAGAGAAGGCCTCCAGTCCCAGCAGTAAGAATATAAAGTAGGCTGATTCTGCTTATGCCACATTAATCAACATTAGGACCGTTGCCGCCAATTCGCGGTGTGAGTGCGAGATCAGCGTACATTTTTTTAATTTTAGAGGAAAGCAAATATACTGCTAAATTTCTTCATTTAGAATTTACAGCCTTGTAAAAGATATGTTCACAAAAGAACGAAAGTGGCCGACATAACTCAAAGAGTAAGCCAGCTGAAGTGGCAATGGGCAGGCCACATCGCTCGCAGAACTGACAACCTATGGGGAAGAAAGATTCTCGAGTGGCGACCCACGAACCGGAAGACGCAGTGTTGGACGGCCTCCCACTAGATGGACAGATGACCTCACAAATGTCGCTGGAAACCGCTGGTTGCAGGTTGCGCAGGACCGTTCGTTGTGAAAATATAGGGGGGAAGGCCTATGTTCAGCAGTGGACGTCTTGCAGATGATGTTAATGAAAAGATTTTTTTGATTTTTATTAGTAATTTGTATAGTATAGAATGACGAGACGAGCAGGGCATGTGCTAGATGGTAAGCAACATGCTTGCCCATAGCAGCACAGTGACACACAGCTATTGGAACACGAAGAGTCCACTGAACAGCGCTCGTCACCCAAATATATTAGATGCGTAGATGCACTAATCTGGCTCTTACACCGCGAATTAAAATAAGCTTCATTGGGTTTATTTATACCGCAGCGGTTCCGC
This sequence comes from Ectropis grisescens, assembly GCA_017562165.1. Lineage (NCBI taxonomy): Eukaryota > Metazoa > Arthropoda > Insecta > Lepidoptera > Geometridae > Ectropis > Ectropis grisescens. The sequence goes on along the minus strand of CM029777.1, from coordinate 8,833,027 downwards.
GTTTCGAGTATGACAGTTACGGAATACGCGCCCTGGCGTGATGAGTTCAACTTAGTATGTTGACGCGAACTGTGTTGCATCTATTATTCACTATGTACTCAAGTAGCGAAGCTTTCTACTTAGAAAATAAGCGCATTTTCGTCAATTTCTTGGAAACGAGTTTCGACATACAGCTGTATAATGTTTGGACTTTCTACTCGACCTCTGAGAGATTTCCTTTTTCAGAAATTGGTTGCCTGTTCACATGAATGGGAATAAAAATAAGACTTTATTAGCCTGAAAAGCACCCCTATATGTATTATTTTAATTGTAATCGTGACAGCTTTACTAAGAGACTATGTGCCTGATATAAATTATTTCATTTAAATTTGTTGTTACAACAATACATTTCTGAAATTAGAATTAAAATAATTATTATAATTAGTGGATACTTATTTCACACTGAGAATTAATTAGATTTTTACGTTTTTAAGTAAAATGTTGCTGTGATCACAGCACTGTGTAAATATATAATACCAATAAAAGCGTGTCAAAATTAGATTATATGGGTCGTCTGAAAGTACTAACTGTTTTCAATTAATTATTACATGCATTTGTATTAACGCTGGTCCTAATAATATTTTATGTGTCATATTACATTTAGGTAAGAACTTAAGTAAATAAAATAATTTAAGATATTTTTTTTATTAATATAAGTGATCGGACTTTTAAACTATGCACCTGATGGTAACACCTGCCCATAATAGTACAGCGTCACAGCGTCACGCAGTTGTTCGAACATGAATAATCTAAATCACTGCCTAGAAATGCACTGCGCTCGTCAACCAGAGATATAAGATGACTTATATATTTTCCCTGAATTTTATTTGGAAATATGCCCTTGAAACTGGAACAAACTAGTAAGTGCTCATACTGCTAGCACATAATTCATTGACGGTAGAATATCTGGTAAAGGCGTGATACTACAAAGTTCCCTATCACTACACGAGGATATTACATAGCAGTAACACCGACCTTAAATTCACCGTGAGAAATTTGTTGAAATTTTGCAAGAAATATCTCAAATTCACTCCGCGAAACGGGCCTTTTATTAGAATTTATGCGCAATCATGGCCGACCTCCGCACGTCGTATTTTAAAACAACGACGACTCAAATTAGGACTTCGTTTTAAAACAGCGCCCGTGCCACGAGATCAGAAAGGATTTTATCTCGCTTCTTGAAATCCTTTGTGGGAGATCTGAAGTTGAAAAGTCATTTACGTTGTGCCAGTCGCAGCGCAGTTGTGACTTGTGACCCACTCTCGAACAAAAGCTCTTTATGTTAAAAGGATCCTAGTTCTACTTTCGCAAATGGTCGCAAAGAGGATCGTCAAGGCTAACAAGGAGTGTTTATGGAGTATAGCAAAAAAGTATAACTCAGTTCGAGTGTAATCAATTATGTGTCTTTTGTGGCATTTGTGGTTTACACCTGTCATTTTCGATATTCTTTGGAAAGAACGTGTAACGACCTTTTATATAAATGTACTTGTTGCAAGGTGCAATGCGCCAAGCAGCTGCGAATTTTACAATTTTTTTATGGCTGGATTAGTTAATGAGATACACATAAACTTAAAGAGTCTCCGCATAATCGCACATATAATATACTACTCACAGCTTTCCGTTATTTTTCCGGGACAAAAAGTACCTACTCTACGTGTTCTTCCAGACTATAATCTACCTGTATGTATTCCAAATTTCAGCCCGAACCATTCGTACGTTACGACGTGATTGAACAACAAACATCCATACACTGACATAATATTAGCAGGATTAATACAATTTACGTGGACATGCGCATGTTTGAGTTTCGTAACCACAATCATCTTGGGAGTCTTCATGTTGAAAATGAATCTGTTTCTTGTAGACCTGCATCATGGTACTAGTACGTATAATGTATTTCAAATTAAGGTGTAATGTCGGCGTGGGCATATGTAAATCCTAGTATTCATTCCTATGCATATGTACTCTAAAGACATACCAGTACATACTCATGAACAATGCCTTTCCTGACTGAATACTAGTCAGTATTTCGCTAAATTTATCCACTACGAACGACGAATAAACCGTCGTTTCTAGAAGTAAACTTTAGTATGGTGAAGGTATGTCGTAAATCTACCAAGAAATTATTCTCCTAAAACACACCTAAGGTTTACAACAAACATTATTAAGTTTACTACACTGGAAGGCCCATGAGACATGAAGACGAGATCTCAAAACATGCACTACTAGCATCGCCCGCGGTTTTACTCGCGTAGTGTTATTCTTCGGTGATAAAAAAGTAGCCTATGTGGCTTCCAGACTATATCTGTGTTCCAAATATCAGCCCGATCCGTTCATACGTTACGTCGTGATTGACCAACAAACATACAAACATCGACATTTATAGTATTAATAGGATGGTTGAATAATACATTTTGCGTCCATGTTAGGTGCAAGTTTATATATAAATACGTGGGCTCTTGTAAATAGATAACGAGCCATTGTTATTGGATGTAATTACCGCCTAAAAGGAACTAGATAAGGCTGCGGAGCACCGCAATACGGATACTGCAATGCATTATTCTACTAAAATTACAAATATACAAAAGTGTGCGTGGACGGATGGATGTTCGTTACTCTTTCACGCAAAAACAATTGAAGGCATCTGGATGATATTTGGTATACAGATAGATTGTAGTCTGGAATAAAACATAGGCTATTTTTTATCCCGGTAAAATAACAGAATTGGGAACTTCGCTGAGAAACTGCGGGATGCTTCTAGTTTTTATTATTAAAATAAGTAGAATACGGCACATATAAGAGGTTATTTACATAACATACTACATAATATAGAGTTAGATTTTCCGCACGGTGCCTTTGTGTCAATCGTAAGCAGATGACATGCATACTTTCTATGGCAACAGAGTGATGTGCCGCGACAAAAGTATGACACTTCCATAAAAGTGATAAGGCAAGAAATATGCTACCCGTGCTTTTGGTGTAAAGCGTTTGTGCCTACTTTATACGTAGTATATATAAACTCTTTGATTATAACATTATAAATATTGTGCAGTTCAAACATCTGCGAAATCTTTAGTATTAAGTATTAAAAGTTAAGTTAAAAGTTATGTAAGTTGGAGCATGCCTGAAGCAGCATCTAGGTGCTGTAGAATAAAATTACTCCATAGTAATAATTTCGAAACATCAATGAAGTTTGTCATTATTCGAACGACTTTATAAGAGTAATTAAAAGTTCACGCTCCATTTACCAAGTTTGACTCTGGATAAGTTGTCCTTTTACTAGCTATTTAACGTCCCAATAATGTACTTAGTGCTGAACTGTGTGGCAGTAATTAAAAGTTCAGCTCATACAAGTACATATATATTTTTATGTGGGATGCTCAAAGCTCAATGCTACCAACCAATGCTAACCAACCATGGCTAGTCGATTTGTTTTTATATAAAGAGTGACGAGACGACCACGACATGTGCCTGTTGGTAAGCAACATGCCTGCTACATAACAGCACAGTGATACGCAGCTATTCGAACATGAAGAGTCCAAATAATTACCTAGCACTGCACTGCGCTTGTCACCCAGAGATCTAAGATGTTGTACACGTGGAGATACTCGTACTTGCACGTATGGTTACGTACTTGCATAAGAACACAAACTTTACCTTTATAATAGGTACTAATAGTGATATGAATATCCTTATTTCAAGTGGTTTTCAATGAGTGATTCCAATCAGGAACTCAACGCTTTAGCATTAACGATTAAACTCTCAAGATAACAACGGGTGTTTACAGTCGGAGCATATTATTGATCTCATATAGTCTACAACGTTAATGCGATGGTTTTTGAAAGATTGCTCGACTACTTTTATTTTTACACTAGCGGTTTTACCCGCGTAGGACTTAACACGTTTATTGGCAACCTGGAAAAGCTGGTTTTCATGTGGTGGCCGAACTGTTATTTTTCTTCAAAATTTGATTAGGTGTGGTAAAATTACTTTGTATAGACTGTCTTTAGTAAAATTTTAAAATTTATAATTTTTATAGTTTCAATACCTCGTCTAATCCATTATTCCCCAACGCCGTACAAAAATTATGCAACTAGGAGAAATTATCGAGGGTTAGAATCCCCCCTCTTCGATTTTCTCTCAGTTGGAAAGCTTACAAGTGACGGCATAGTGCTGAATTAAGATTCAGCACTATGCCGTCACTAAGCAAAGTAATAAGTTACTTTATACCCTTCTATCATCCTACGTAGGTCTCCTGGTGGTTCATTTGACCCTTAAATTTTGTTCACGGGCCTGCAGTCTATAAGCTCACAGAGCGGTTGACGGAGGCATTGCCCTTTACACACGTAATTCTTTGATTCTCACGCTATGAGAGTTGTGATTGTTATGATTGGATGATTGTCATGTGTGCACGGCTGTTTAGACCGTTTAGCGTGTAAAAACGGAGGGTTCCTTGTGCGTTTACTTTCATTAACGGGTCGTGGGTTCGATTCCATGATTCCAGATAGCTAGATAGCTGATACAATCCTATCAATATTATAAATGTCAATGGTTCGATGCTCAATCACGTCGGAACGTCTGAACGGATCGGGCAGAAATTTCGAACGTAGTTCGATTTTAGTCTGATAGTCTACTTTTTATCCAGGGAAAATAAAGGGAACGAGAACAACGCGGGTAAAACCGCGGGGCGAGGCCTGTACTTATTAATTTTAAATATGCTTTCTTATCTAGACAGAAGACGTTTAACATTTATTTTAAATACATGTTAAAATTGTGATGGAGCGAGTAAAACGATGACAAGCCTGATTGATGGTAAGCTGATGATGACATGTCTACCCAGATTTACGCATCAACAGACCCAAACTACTGTACAGCGTTGCGCTCGTCAGTCTCGTCACCCAGATATATAAGATGATGTATGAAAAAGGTATGATACTTCCCCAGGCGGATATAGAGGCAACATAATACAAACTGCCATAGATCCCTTCAAAAAACATGACGTCATATAAAATATATCCTACCCATACTAAAACAGAATGCATGTATGTCGTACGGTGTAGTTGTACTAAAAGTCGCAACACACCGGAAACACGTAGACAATTGCCGCCGACGAAAAGATATAAACCGACCAGTCTAGAAGCGTATTGTTGACGTATCAGCAATCAGCCGACTGCGAGCTGTTTCCGGGAGTGTCTGTTATGTTACAACTCGCCACTTGGTCGATGTTAAAGGTTAACTGCAGCATTTTAAGCCGTCACCTTGTCATTCACACTTAGCTCTATTTAGACTAAAGTCTAAACGGAGAGATATACTTTGTAGTGATAGGACTCTGCAGTGTTCGTCTGGGGAAGTACTACATCTTCGTGAGTTATTCTACCGCCAAGCAACACTGTTTCGGTTTGAACGGCATTTGTTTCTAGAGAAATTACAAAGCAAAGAGACAAATCATCTCATATCAGGGACAGAAATCCGGTTGTGGTGGTGGTTCTGAGCCGGGAGGAGGCGATTTAGAAAATAGTATAATCGGACTAAAGAACACTAGAATTAGGTTGAAATTCTATCTCTTTGGCAACGAGCGCATCGCAGTGCTAGTCAGTGATTTCGACTCATCATGCACAACACTGCTGCGTGACGCGTGACAATGTGTTATGGTCAGCCTGTCTTGCTGATGCCATCTCTCTATAATTGACTGGCCTTGTGGCTTAGTGGGCAGTAGCTCTGCCTGCGAAGCCGAGGGTTGTGGGTTCGATCCCCACCCAGTGCAAATATTTGTGTGATGAATTCAAATGTTTGTATGTATAATAAGTATGTATTTACAACTATATAAGTATTATATCAGCTATCTGACCGCCATATTACAAGCTTTGCTTAGTTTGGGGTCAGATGGTGCTGTGTGTGAATTGTCCACCAATATTTATTTATTTATAATCCATCCTACTAATGTTAAAAATCTGAAAAATTCGATGTTTTTTTGCGCAACGTCGGAATATTTGAACGCGTCGGGTTGAAATTTTGAACACGGTTTGGAATAGCACAGTACTACTTTTACCACGGGGTGCGTGGCTCGGGAACCTCCACGTGGTCCACCTCCACCCTGAGCATCACACAAAAACTTGCCTCGGTGACATCTTGTTGTGTGATGGCGAATCCCGGCCAGGACTGGGAACTTCTACACGCACTCCTAACGCTCCTGAGCAGTGCATGTAGAGGTTGCGGAGAGGGACTGGAAGACTTTGGAAAGGTTACTCGGCTGACATATCGGCAAAGTGAAATTCCTAAGTCTTCCAGATGAGGGTCCTCAAGAGCATTCTGATTAGCAGTGCTCAGTGGAAGGACAAGGGCCGCGGTGCGACCATAGAGGCGGAACCGCGACTATCCCTAGCCGCGGTGGTGAGGGTGGACCTCTCGCTGTCTTCCATCTTCACCGTGATGCTTAACAGTGATTGGCCGTGTGAGTTGGAAGCCTCTCGCTCCTCTACTGAGGCGGAAGCGGATACGAAATAGTTACAATCTCCAGGCTTCAGTGGAGTTGTAATTCCGGACTCGCGTCCCATCTCCACTGGAGGGCCTGGGGCGTCGGACATTTAGGGCCGTTCGGCACCCCACCGAGGGATAGGCCTTTGAGGAGGTGACGCGCCGTTGATTTCCGGCGCGTCACTACAGCTAAAGGCGGGGTGCTAACGTCCCTCGCGAGACGGGTCCGCAAAGGCGGTGGCAAGGGAAAGGGTCGTTGACGGGAATGCGAAAAGTGACCCCGCGACCCCTGGCCATGCAGGAAAAATAGTGAAACGGGAGCTGCACGGGTAAAACTGTGGGGCAAATTACTAGTAATATTATAAACTAGCAGTGCACGTGGTTATACCCGCGTAGTTCCGTTTATTTTTTCCGGATAAAAAGTAGCCTATGTGTCCAGGTATCCATACCAAATTTTGCTAAAATTGCTTCAGCCGTTTAGGCGTGAAGAAGTAACAAACACACTCACAAACTCTCGCCTTTATAATTTTAGATTTCTTTATGCAGGTAAGTACCTGTGATATTAGTGTGTAAATACGAAAGTTTGTAAGCCTGTGTGCTATTCCACACTACTGACCGTGTTCCAATGTTCAAATGCTCTGACCGCTCAGACATGATTGAGTAAGAAACATCCAAACTGAATCATTGATAACATTAATAGGATTAGAATAGGATAGAGCATTTTAATGGAGTTAATAACGCGCTTGTGAGTCCACAGCTCCCGAGACAGTTGCTTTGTCTTAGAGAACCATGTCCCGTACTGTTTCCGCTCTGGTTACTTCTTAGACGCGATGCCCCATTATGATTCCTTACGGCACTTACGGCATATTAGAAGCGTTAATTGATGTCATCTATTTCCTCAAATAGCCTTGTTAATTAACAATATTTACAGTTAACAGTATTTATAAAGGCGAATGTTGTTTGTTTGGCGGTTTGGTAATTCTTTTTTATGATACATAACACCCACCATTGACTTTACTGCGTATTCCTTTTGAAATCATTGACACCCACGCATTCGATGAAACGGTTTTTTCGTGGATACGAAATATGAGATCAGAGTAGCATACTTTTTACGACAAAATAAGTATTGATTTCTACTGTGAGATAGCATAAAGCCCTGATATATTTTTTCAAATATAAAAGCATGCAAAAAACCCTTATCATGTTTAATGTCACCGTCAATCAATCGAATCAACAGCCCATTAAATGTTCCCAAATTGCTGAGACTCGGGCCTTCTCTCGCAAGGAGAGAGTTAAGTTAATCCACCACGCTGGCCCAGTGCGGGGTGGTGGATGACACATGACTTCGAAAGATTCTAGGTACATGTCGGTTTCCTTACGATGTTTTCCTTCAGCGTTTAAGTTAGCGGCGTTACGCACATGACTTCGAAAAGACAGTGGTGCGTGTGGGGTTTGAGCCCAGGGTCTCCGGATCGGCAGGCGCCGTTCTCCCGACTAGAACAGGTTGTAACTTGTCACCGTGAAATTGGAAATACCGTCACTATATAACAAAACGCGTGAGATTATAAACCTACGGTTAGGTTAGTTACCTACTAGGTTAGGTTAAATTTTAGAAATTGACGGGTGTTATAATTTTATCGTGACTTATACATTTTAACCACATGGGCGTAGTTAAAGATGAGAAGTAAAATTAAGTGAAGCTTATCTGTTTGTGGTAGAACATATATGGGTCATTACAAGTTAAGAGGTAAAATGTTGTATGAAGTGACGGCATGGCATTTTTTTTATATTTTACTCAAGTATACATTTTTTTTTATGGAAACTTTTAAGTTGAAAACATTTACAAAGTGGCCAGTCAATTAGTTGGTTTTATCTCGTTTTATAAGTGACCAGGGTAAATACTCTGTACAGGGTAGATACAAAATGCCCAGGGGAGGATACTTTATGGATAGGGAAAGAGATAGACATATTAAAAACAGGATTATTTTTACAATCAACTTTATTTATTGATTATATTTTAATTGTGAATTATTAATAAATCACACTTGTCATTTCTTAGCAGACTTTGCTTATAAAATTAAATGTTTTTAGCGGTACAAAACATAAAAAGTTCTTACTTTTCTTTCCATCAATACAAAAATATCTATAACTTTACTATACATAATCAATAATAAAATCACAGATTTCTAGGTACAAAACATAAAAAGGTTCTTACTTTTGAAGATATCTTTATGTATAGTATCATATGGTTATCTTCTAGCATTGTTGCCAAACTTTAAATGTCATTTTATTACGATATTGGGTGACTGGCCCATCGCTCAAGAAATGTAAAGTCGTAACAGTAGCCGGCAGTCAAGTATGGGCTGTAAATGCGCCCAAATTGCAGGTATGTGCAATAAATTTTGTGACAATGTGCAGTAACATTGGCTTCTTAGCTCTTGATCGACATCTTTAGTATAGACTACAACAGTATGCATAGTTTTTGCTGTCTTGATCCTCCAAAATGAAAAGATTGTACTTCTAGTTCTGTTTTCTAGGTGCCATTTTTTCTGTAAAAAATCGCTAAAAAATCGCATTAAATTGTAAAGTAGTATATACATAATGCCAAGTAAAGGTTCAGAGAAAAATGTAGAAGTATTCATGAAAATGCATACAAATGTATCTCCCCTGGACATGAAGTATCATCACCCTTATCATCAAAAAAACCAGGGGAAATACGCCAGGCAAGGTACATTTTCGATTGAAATCTAAAATAGCCGTAAAAGTGTTTCTCGTACGAAATTCACAATCAAACGTAACAATGTATGCACTATTCATAGCAAATACTTAAGTCTATATTAGTATTTGAACAAATAATTGTTAAATAAAACTTACCAGAGGAAAGACTGCATTCACTCAACACTTCTACACTAAGTGAGCGGCGTGACTGAAATGGCCGTTAAAATGACTGCGCAGTCGGCTTACGCGCCACTTGCTGCTACGTTCACGTTACATCCTATGCACTCAAGGTCACAACTTCCACAAACTAGCAATACAAAACTGATTTTTAAACGGAAACAAAGAGCCAGGGTACGAGACACGAAACACGAAGGACAAATTTCGGCGTTGATATTATTTATGAAAAAATTGAAATATAAGTAATTTTAAATATCAGGCCCTGTGACTAAGTTATTGTTCTGTATAAAATTAACGATGATAAAGTAATTATTGAATTTTAATACTTTCATAATATCTGGTTTACATATAAAGTCGGGTTGGGGACAGACCAGGGTAGATACTTTTTTCTTATATTCAAGCTTATTGTAACTAAACTACGTACATTTCGGTAATAAATTTAAGTGAGCATGAAGAAGACATTTAGTTTTAAGTAATATAGTATATATGGGCGATTCTCTGTAAGCTCGTAATCGGCTGTCCCGACCAATTATTTCTCAAAGTACTTCAATTATTTAAAAAAATCATACTCGTAATGAAACTTTAACATCGATTCTATACGGGCCCTTTGTTTTTAGAACCATAACTATGTAAATTTTTTTTCTAGATGTGATAGAAACTCTAAAAATACAGTCCCCTGGCTGTCCCCAACCCTGCATTCCCACACAGAAATGCGATTTACGAAGAAGTTGTTGAAATTGCATATATTTGGGAAGTTAACATAATAAAGAAAAACAATTGATCTATATTATTTTCTTAAAATATGGTCCCATTACGAATTTTATTTACTAAGTAAACTCCTGTAAACTTTGTCCCTAGAATTTTCATACAGTCCCCTGCCAAAATTTCAAATCCATAATAATAAAAAACCATAATATTTACGAACATTTTTTTGAGTGAAACAAAACGCAATCATTGTGAATTTGGCAACCTTACCAAATGCTGCGTTGAGATGCTATTTTGTTTAGTGTCAGAGCATAATTTGTAAGGTGAACACACGCTTGGACCGCTACCACAGACAGTCCTCTGGTAAGTCATAAAATGTTTGTTAATTACTTTAATACTCACTATATAAAGTTTATTGTTGTATTATTTATGTCGAAATTGATTGGTAGATTTAAAAATAACTATTTTACATTACTTTCATAAATATTGTGAAATCTAAGGGAAATAAACAGTCCCCTGGCAACAGTCCTCTGCCTGAAATTGCAGCAGGGGACTGTTTTACATAACAGGGGACTGTGTATTTTGTGTATTGGTCATTGATTTTATGTATTGTGTGTGTAAATTTAGTCGCTAATCTGTTTTATTAATGTAACAACCATCAAAATATTTGATCGCTTCGTATTATTTTCCTTTATAAACTTACATTATTTTACACAGGCTGATCGAACGCACGTGAAATGGTTCCTAAAAAGAAAGAGCTATCCTGAGAGGAATTACTCTTGAAAAAGGGAGAAGCAGAGCGATTACGTTACCAAAGAAGAAAAAGTTACCCTCAAAAAAAAAGAAGAAATGATAGGTAAGGAGAAGTTGAAGTAAGCTGAAGTTAGTAAAGAATAACATCTCGTGAGCAAAGAACCCTTAAAGCCTCCTTCAAAAATGTAAATAATATTGTACCGTATTTTGAACTAAAAGACTGACATTGAAAAGCATCACTAACACTTTTGTACGAGAAAATATAACTTCAACAGATCCAGAAGCAAATACTCCACCTTCAAAACACGCGAGTTCAGAATTACGATATTGGCAGTATCAACTTTGCTCTAAAACCAAGAAGGACAGTAGAAAAAGGGTTTATAGAGTCCTAACCGGACGATCCTCTATCGGCTGAACCTGAATTGACAGTTACACCAAACAAGTACCCTCAAAGATTGGATTATAATAAAACTGTCGTAATTAATGATGACGATGAAAACGACTTACGTGTTACATTTAAGAAGCCAGCCAGAAAAAAGATTGGGACATTATAGACGTGTCATTTGATCAAGTTATTCAAAAGCTGGTTAATCCTGACTTGATTAAAAAGGCTAAAGTTACGGCTGGTCTAATCGGGCGACTGTCATCCCGGAGAACCCAGGTTCAAAACCACGCGCACTACTAACTTTTCGAAGTCATGCGCGTGATGATGCTTGCTTAAAACGGTGAAGGAAAACATCATGAGGAAACCGACATGTACCATGTACCTAAAATCTTTCGAAGTCATCTTTCATCCACCAAACCGCACTGGGCCAACATGGTGGATTATGGTGTTGACTCTGACTCTGAGAGGAGGTTCGGAGTCCCAGCAGTGGGGACATTTAGTGGGCTGTTTATGCTGATTGGAAAGAGAAAGATAATATTTTATCAGTTGACTCAAGGTGACATTTTAGTGTAATATTTTTTATATATTAAGTTTATGTTTTTTTAAACTTTATTATGTCCATTATTAGAATTACAAAAATCTTTAGGATTCGATTGGAAATCTCAGTTGAAATGTTATATATTTGAGAGTAAAATACTGTTTTCTAATAATTGTATTAATAAAAATAATTGTTTCAATGAATACTGAATGAAGCATTTAATTGTTGATAATAGAATATCGATATGTTTATCTCCATGAGTACAAACTGTTTCTAGCACTTAAGGTTAATTTTCGTTGTGAATGTTTAAAGAAAGTTGTTATTTCTGTTCATTTTTTTAAATAGATATTTTATTTATTATTGATGCGGAAATATGTTATAAAAATAATTAATAATTGATAAATGTAAAATGACTTTTTTTAAAGTACAACAGTCCTCTGTCGCACTTAACAGTCCCCTGTCATGATTTCTTGGAAAATCAATAATTACTCAGAAAATATGAATAAATTCAGCGGGCCTTCTTATTTAACTAATATAATAGTTAATTTTCTTCTAAATACGACATGAATTTTTGCCAAATAATAAAAAAAATTGCCAGGACAGCATTTGTATGGGAGCTGTACGAGCTTACAGAGAATCGCCCATATATAGGTTGATTAGGAAGTTAGTATAAAAAAAAAGTATTTTTTCGTCCTGGCCATGGAAAGTACCTCTTAACTTATAATGACCCATATGTGGGTTTAAGGATAAAGTCGTAAAAATACGAAATGGGCCAATCTGTTTATTGATATTCTCATATAGTATATAATGCATATCACTCAAAAAACGTATTATGACGAAAAAAAACGCGTTGTTCTGATCATTCTTAGTATGTAGAACTTTTTTTCAGTATACCCCTTCAAATACATTTTCATTGCAGCTATAGCCCCACAGCTAAGTATAATTATTATGATAAAGATTGTAGCCTTATAACGCTACGCCTGTCGCAGTGTATCGTTTTCTTCTTACCATATTACCCTGGGATTAGAGGTACAAACAAAAGCTTGTTGCACCACTCATCCCCAGTCCCCAGACCCCAGATGAAGTGTGGACTAGGAACTGGCAATTTAAATTGATAGGTCTTGAAAAATTAACGAATTTAGGATTTATCTCCAATGGAGTTTTTATTACAATAGAGCAAATAAAAATTAGGTGTGTATTTTTTTATTTATTTTAAAAAAACTAGGTCGATTTAATTTTGTTAACTGAAAGATAGTTAAAAGAGATATTTTATTTATCAAACAATTCAAATTGCTAACTTTGAGAAAAATATTTCTTATCTCTTTTTGTCTGTTAGATTGTCTTACAAATGAACTTTTCTAATTATATTTATTTGTTCAATCTATGTATGTTCAAAGTACTCGTATATTCAAAGTTAGACAAAAAGACGACAAATTAGAGTGGTTAATAAAAAACCTGGAGCAGGACTCATTGGCATGTAGTGAATAAATGAAAAAAAAACCATTTCAAAAAGAGTTGATGCAAATTGACACACAACCTTTGCAACCTTGCTCAATGTCAGCTAATTATAGGGGATTGACCACCCTCGCCTTTATTGATCTAAGCTGTTGCCTCAGCTTTCTATAAATAGTTTAGTAAATACCACTTCATGTGGATGGATTTATGAAAGGTTAATCTTGCAACCCTGAATAGCATGAGCTATTTTTGGTTATTTCAGCCATAGGGTGTTCTAATACATACATTTGCAGTTACTTTTTTTCTCTTAACACTCCAGTATTAAGAGGTATATAAAATGCCATTTATTAATCAAATATTAACTAAAACTAGGTTCTGAAATAACACTCTTACAAAGATGATAAGTGTTTGTTGTGCTCATTAGTATGTACTAAGCTAGAAAATGCGACAAAATATGCCAAGCAAGTTTGCAAGAAAATTTTAAATATTATTCAGCTGTTCTACACATTTTCATGAGATCAATGTATATTTTTGTCCACAAAATGAATAATCAAAGAAATTCTGGATTTTACCATAATTTGATGGCTTAACTACTGTACTTAATTACTTAATAAAAAAAAATGTTTTCTTTTGCTAGGTATGAGAATATACTTAATATTGTAAGGTATTTTTCATTCACATTCCTCACTCTTCATTTTTTGATACCTATAATACTATAAAACAGTTTCTCGTTATGTTACAGACAGACACTGCATGTTTAGTCTTGATTGCTGTGTTGATTGATTATTTATTGTTTTTGTTTCAGTTTGTTTTTAAGTAATATAACAGTTTTTATTCATTGACATGATTCACTCATTCTAAGGAATCATTTAGGCTTTTTATTACAATCATAGACTGAATGACATATTTATTTTTTATCATTCTAATTTTTGCATAAAGTAGTTCCATGAATTACTGTCAAGCCATAATTAGCTAGAATGTGTCAAAACAACAAATATTTCTCGTATACCTATTTCACAAATTCTATTGTTTGCTATCTCGGGAAATTATCAATGTGACATCACATAATCTTATCAGTGGCTTATCACGAGGTGGGTGGCTGTATCAGACGGATGCACGCTCACATGATGAATGTAGAGTGTTACGCTCAAACATGTTCGAATGTTATCAGTGTTTATGTGGTGAAAGGAGTACCTACTTTTCAGATACAGTCAGGCTTGTGCTGAGTAAAAATAGAAAATACTCATATTCTAACTAGAGAATGCACATTTCTAACTGGTTTTTCAGCAACACAGGACACATGTAAATGTACTTTATTTTTCCATGAGACTTATAAAATGCCATACATAATATCTAGGTAAATGTTTGCAAGATAATTAAAATTTTCCTTACTGGTATCATTTTGTCTGTTTTCGAAAAGGAGCTACGAGTTCTAAATTAATCTTTGGGTATTTTAGGCTAAGCGATACATATTGTTCTGTATTATGGCACATGTTTATTTTTGAAACAGATTGTTTAAAAAATTTAAATGCATAATTTCACCCACGTAGTATCCAATCTTGTTATTTTCCCAGGACAAAAAATAGCCTATTTGTTGCGCCAGACTATTATCTGTCTATATAACAAATTTCATTAAAATTACTTCAGAATTTTTCACATGAAAGAGTAACAAACATTCATACACATTCAGAAACTTTTGCATTCATAATACTAGTGAAGATAAAGCTCTTGGTAAAAGTATACTTTTCCAACTACATTGATTGAATTCCAATAAAATTTACCCTCAAATATTTAAAAAAATTGCAGCCTAAAGATTACCCACAGTTGGGCATAGGTTTTCCTTTATTTGAGCAATGAATAAAATATGTGTTCTTAGATTTCTCAGAATAACTTATAGTTGTTTGACTCACCCGTTGAAGCTGTAGGGAGTGGTTATAGCATCGCAATAGCTTATCAACCAGAGGTTTGACGGCGCGCCACGCTCGCTCCTGGGATATTCGAGACGGGTCGGCTATAGCCTCTCGGATCTCTTTCCCAGCTCCTTTGTAACACTGTATCTCTTCTAAAATCTTCTCGGAGTCCAACAATACCCTCTGAACGTCTTCATACACATTACGCTCGGTGTCCGTGGGCGCGGCGTTTTCGAAATCCAGGAATATATCGTACCGCGGGGAAGAACAACAATTGGAGTCATCGCGAGACAAAAGACTCAAGAGTTTCCCCATTTTATAACACCTAATAACAATCAAAAGCAATTAAAATGAGGAAATCTAAATAATTTGTGACGAGCGCTGCATTGCCTTTTTGTTGTCCCGATTCGATAATAAAATTTGAATTATATTGACACTGAACAGTCTTGCACTATATGGTAATTTGATTAAACAGTTTTTTATTTCAGTTTATGGAAATGTGAATTAAAAGTAAGTAAGTATTTTAATTTCCTAAGCATCAATTTTACTACAAAATTTCTCACTCGTCCTCCACCCACGAAATACAACGGGGAACTGTCAAAATTGAATTGTCACATTGTCAGTGAAACGTCAAATGTGACGTGACAGTGAAAATTTAGAGATGAGAGATGGCTACATTGACTGAACTCGATAGACCCATTTAAACTTTAAAGATCGAATGTAACTTTTGATATTGTAAAAATTTAAGTAAGAAGTAATGATCTTTCAAGTTTCATACATACTTGTGATTTAAATAAGGCATTTTCAGTACAAACAAGTCCCAAATAAATTTTAGATCTAGAAATAACATTGTCACCACCAACATTTGTTTTTTTCAATTTGTCCAAAAATTACTTAGATGATTAGATCTAATGTCACAATTTTATTTGGGACTTTTGGCGTGTTTAAGTGCAATCTATAGGTGAAAGCAAAGAGAGAGTAAATCTTAGCTAATTATACACTTCCATAGTGCACTAAAAGTTTATTGTTTCACAGTCTCATGTAGGTACACATAGGTATAGGCTCAAATTAAAAGTTAAAAATAAAATCAGCTTAGCACAGGAATTATGCTTAACATAAATAATTTTTAATAAAATTAATCTAATAATAATAATATTTTTTAATAACAAAACAATTAAAACTCTGTTCTCTTATCTTGGTATCGAGTAGGTAATTACAATTTTATATCAGAATTCAGAACTCACATCTCATGTGTATAATTTTTTAAACAGAGATCGTTAAAGAAATGAAATGAATGGAATGTAATGAAACAAAATACCTATTGAAATATACTGTCTAGGTAACAATTGAATTCAGCTAAAAACGTAAAATCTAAAAAAAACATAATTTAGGTCTATATATGTCATGTAGGACTCATGAACAATGATTAACTTCAACTTCTTTTATCTTTGGCCTCTGTATGCGGCGTGAATGAATAATGATTCGATTTCAGTGTCAATAAAGAAACACTTATCCCTTTACTAAAATAACCTTGACAATATGTTTTCATTGTATAATTGTCTATGTCAGTTTTAATTTTTTTATTTTCCATATTGTATGATATGCCAGTGCGATTCTGCCATCGTGTTATAATATTATACGCGTATTTCAAAATATTTTTAGGGGTCCGTAGCCAAATGGCAAAATACAGGACCCTTATAGATTCGTTACGTCTGTCTGTCTGTCCGTCCGTGTGCCAGATAAACTTTTCTCCGAAACTATCAGAACTATTCTATTGAAACTTGATAAGTATATGTATTCTGTGGACCGTACTAAGATTATCTATGGTCTTCAACCTTCGAGCGAAAGATCGAGTTGCTCGATGGTCTTCAAAAATGATATTGAGGTCAAAGATCTCACTCAATACACAGATGTGCCCTCCCAAACTTCAGGGCGCACAGAATCATGTCATTGTTGGGAAGAGTGTGCTCACTCATTCCGTTCCAGTCGGTTGCAAGAAGCGGTGAACGCTGGACGTTTTTACTAATCACTATTCATTGTCAACAACCAAAATAAATAGAACCACAGCATATCGCGCCGCTAGCGATTCTAGGGGTCAAGTAGATTGGTTATGTGTAAACTACTTACGACACACATAGAGACACAGCTTGTTACCAATTTCCAGTTACTCATGGCACATCCATTGGTTTATATCGATGATTGAGGTTTCCAACATATTATTTTTTATCCAAACTAAATAAATAATCAGCTTAAGATGATATATTTTGATGAAATATTTTAACATAATTATCTTAAGCAAATGCTTCAGATAAAATACAGAAAATACGCTAGAAACAGGTTTTTTCTTAGTTCTTTATCATTGTACAGTAAACATATAAGTAGGTAGGTAGGACTAATTATCTCAGCAAAATCAATTGCACAATTAATGCGTGCCCTGTATCCCACACTAGGATGGTCTTGTGTCGTGGGATACAGTGTCTCTCCTTTTACATAGGATTTAGATAATAACAAACTGAAATAAGTTTATCTTAAAATAAATTAATTTTTTGTTAATACAGGAAGGTACTTACTGTGTGTGAAAACTTTTAGGTAGGTTAGTGCAAAGATCTCAATACACATAAATATGTGCCCTCCCAAACTTCAGGGCGCACGGAATCATGTCATTGTTGGGAAGAGTGAGCTCACTCATTCCGTTACAGTCGGTTGTCGGTTGCAGGAAGTGGTGAACGCCGGACGTTTTTACTTATCACTGTTCGTTGTCAACAGCCAAAATAAGTAGAACCACAGCATATCGCGCCGCTAGCGATTCTAAGGGTCAAGTAGATTGGTTATGTGTAAACTACTTACTTTACTCTTTCCAAGTTGAGGAAGGTTGTTGACATAGAAACTTTAGTAACTGCATACCATGCACATGCAGCATCGATTTTACGCTATGGTATTATATTCTGGGGCAATTCGACAGATAAAGGTAAAGCATTTAAAGCTCAAAAGAGATGTGTTCGTGCGATTTTGGGGTTAAAAAAATAGATAGACTCTTGTAAAAATCACTATAGAGATCTAAACATTTTTACAATGCCTTCTTTATACATCTACGAAGTTGGAGTATTCGCGAAAACCCATTTTCACTTATTTAAACCTCAAGAATACATTGCGTCACGTCTTAAAATAATGGAAGCCCACTCAGGCAAGCTTTGTCATCCGAAATGCAAGACATGTCTTTTTAGCTCAAGTATTTTTGGCATGTTACCTAAAATATACAATAAAATACCAACAACATTAAGGGTTGAGAATGACATTAATTGCTTTAAGGCGGCTTTGACCAAATTGTTGTTAAGTAAGGCTTACTACACGATTGAAGAATTTTTAAATAATACGGACATTAATTGAAATGTTAATTGACGTTAATAATGTTATGATATATTATATTATTTAATTTTATGATGATGTTAATAATTTCTGAATTTTTCTAATGACATCATTTGTATTTTCAAAACGCTTTTCTTAAATAAGAAATTGTTTTAAAGCTCTTTGTTGGAAAAGTAATTAATTTTATGACAAGAATGTATTAACACTTGCATGCTAAATTATTGGCCGAGATAGAGTTCCTTTAACACCAACCTGAAGAACACAATGTAAAATTGTTTTACCTATTCTCGCAAGGATTAAATGAATTGAATTGAATTGACACACATAGAGACGCAGTTTCTATGTGTGTCAATTCAGCGTTCGGGAAACTTCGGCACATCTTTGAGTCCAAAATACCCCAATGCCTAAAGACGAAAGTATTTAACCAGTGCGTGTTGCCAGTGATGTTTTATGGAACTGAGACGTGGTCCTTCACTGTGGGCCTCATAACGAAGCTCATAGTTACACAGCGAGCTATGGAGAGAGCTATGCTCGGAGTCTCTTTGCGCGACAGAATCCGTAATGAGGATATTCGCAAAAGAACGAAAGTAGCCGACATAGCTCAAAGAGTAATCAAGCTGAAGTGGCAATGGGCAGGCCACATCGCTCGCAGAACTGACAACCGATGGGAAAGAAAGGTTCTCGAGTGGCGACCACGAACCGGAAGACGCAGTGTTGGACGGCCTCCCACTAGATGGACAGATGACCTCACAAAGGTCGCTGGAAACCGCTGGTTGCAGGTTGCGCAGGACCGTTCGTTGTAGAAATCTAGGGGGGAGGCCTATGTTCAGCAGTGGACGTCTTGCGGCTGATGATGATGATGATGAACCCGATCTAGATCAGGACATACACATGGCGCATTGAGCGATGTTAGGTACAGCGATGTTTAGTTACAAGTGTGGAGCTTTAAATTTATAGATTTGGGCTGAGTACGTCGAGTGACGGTCAGAGTCATGTATTTGGTTTTAGCTGTGTTATTTATTTATTTATTTATTTATTTATTTAGGAATGACAACAGGCACAAAGTCATATCTTAAACTTAAAGTAGTTATAAAAATAGCTTTTTAAACTTCGTGCCCAATAATAGCCATACTCAACTTATATTTATAATATGTAAGTTGACTGTTAATGGGGCGCTTTCAAGAGGTTCAGCGTAAATAGATTGGTTTGCAGCCACTGAGCTATTGAAATACCTTTCTGAGCCACATCAACATTAATTATGTTTTTGCATTAACAATTATAGCAGTGTCATCGGCGAAGGTGAATATTTCGGCTTGAGATCAATTTTGAGCTGACAAAGACCATTTATGTACATCAGGAAAAGCGCTGGAAAAGCCCCAAGGACGCTGCCTTGAGGGACGGCGAAAGAGACAGACGCATAATCACTGCAGTGACACAGCAGGACGTGCTAAGATATGACTTGAATATTTGAGCAATTCATTACTGATCTGGTCACTGCAAGGAGCAGATGCCAGTTTTAAGCACGATATATTTTCGTTTATTTCGCATTCATTGGTATGTGTTAAAAACAGTGAGTCAACTGGAGAGTTGATTTCATTAAAATAGTTTATGTTGTATTTAGTTCTGACAGTATATTTTATGCAAGGTGTTGTCCAACCGATGTAAAGAAACCATTGACTGGATTTAGTTATTCCAAAGGCGTTGGTGCTATATTAAAAGGTTATTTGAGTTAGATTTCGATTGTTTCATTTTGCGTAGGTATAGTTTTAATTGTATTGTGATTTATTGTATTCCATAGCTTCCTAGTTTTGCTCCTATTTGTCAAGATCAGATTCTTATTGACTTTTCTGTGACCTTGGTATAAGATTACAATAGTTTCGGGTTTTTTGTACTTGTCTTGAAGAGCCTGGGTGCCTTTTTAAGCTTTAGATGTAGGGAGTCCTCTTTTCTGACGCTATCGATTAACTTGGGAGTCATCGCACTTGCCCGCTTTTTATTTTTTATGATGGAATCTCATCTATCATTTTTATAATGGAAGACAGATAATTACGGTTTTATTAATTATACATTTTTGCAAAACTGTACGCATAATCTTCTTTCAGAAAACAGGTACTTTGATGGACAAAGTTTGTCGAACTTGCGTAGGCATGTGGGTGACGGGGTGCATGGCAATTATTTTTTTCGCTTTTGCCATCATGATCATGACTGTCAGGGGTTTATTACCATTTTCGATACATCATTTTCATGTCTTGATTTTCTGGAGTATCTCAGGGAAGGAAAGGTGTTACCAAATATCTACTTTAATTATTATTTCTTACCTTCCTACTACTTTCTATACTTTTAATGTTTATCGCATCATATTATGTTAGGGTACTTTTCGAATTTTGCTTATTTTTGTTTTAATAAGCTGACGTATAAATATGATAATATATGTACTCAGCTTTGATTATCTATCATTTTATTTTTATTTATTGCTTGCTCACTCACATACACTTACGCAATATTTTACAAATTTTTCGCTGGTATCTTTATCATTAACTAATTTGGGTAGATTGTCGAGGCATATAATATTTTATCCTATCGTTTGTTCAATATCATGGCGTAACCTTCCATATACAGGGCATTCGGTGATCACGTGCAACGGTGTTTCCCTCTTGCCGGGTTCACAGATGCACCATGGACTTTCCCTTATCTTAAACCTGTGCATATACTGAGAGAACCCACCGTGCCCCGTCATCAATTGAGTGAGTATGCCTTGCGGTCTGAGGTGCCTGATTGTTTTGTAAGCCACAATTGGATCAGGAAAAAGGCCTTTGTTGTTCCAGCTGTTTTACCAGCGGCATACCTCTTGTTCCACTCGTCAATTGTATCCATATGGATTTGTCGTTTGACGAATGAAACAGGGCCTGTCGTCTAATGGTTCTGTTTTTAGTGCCGCCTGCTTCGCAAGTTCGTCTGCTCTCTCATTTCCTCCTATTCCTGCGTGGGCTTTCACCCAATTTCATTGCACATCCTTGTCCTGATTTTTTATCGACTTTAATTTATATCTTATATCGACAGCGAGGGGATTGAGAGAGCAGTCGTTCACAATTGTTTGCAGAGCGGATCTTGAATCGCTATATATCCCGAAAACTCGACCTTTGCTTTTGTAAATTTCATTTACTGCCTCGCGGACTGCAAGCAGCTCCGCCTGGTGAACCGAGCAATATGATGGTAGCTTGAACTTTCTACTTTTAATCTCGTTTCTCTGATTGACAATAAACAATGCCGCCCCCACTCTACCTTCAATTTTATTACCATCCGTGTAGATTATTGTTTGATTATTGTTATTGATTGTTTTATTAGTTATTTTTCACTTTCATTTGATCGCCCGTCGTCTACCAGCCAGACATACCGAAGACCTAGATGCTGCGCCGGATGAGGGGTGTCAGGGAATGCAGCCGGTTGCTCGACCTCGCCATCTCCCAAGGCTGGCAAGGGCTCCCCCCCTCATTACCCTAAACAGTGCGGCTCCTTCTTGTATCCTTAAGTCAAGGGGCAGTATCCCCCTAGCACCAGCACTGAGTTCAGGGACACCGTGCGATAAGATCTGCACAATTTCTGCGCAAATCCCCTCTGCACCGAGTTCAGCTGTTTCTGTGTACCCCATTTCTTTGTTGCAGGTGCCCACGCCGCCGCCGCATCCATGATCACTGGTTCTATCACCGCCGTATTGATTACTCTGATACCCCTAGAAGTCACTTGCTCCACGTCCTCTCCGGCATATCTTAACCGTACTCTTCTATGGGGTGCGTGGCTCGGGAATCTCCACGTGGTGTACCCCTGGACATCACACAACAACTTGCCTCTTTGGCATCTTGTTGTGTGATGGGCTGGGAACTTCCACACGCGCTCCTCACTCCCTTGAGCAGTGCGTGTAGAGCTTGGGGAGAGGGACTGGAAGACGTAAAACAATTTCTTAGTACTGTTTTAACCTACGAAACCAGTGTTGTCATTTATCTCCAAAACTAAGACTTAATTATGGGTTCCAATTAGATTGGTGCTTCTTCTAAGATACCTGATGACAACTTAATTGGGGGCAGCACATATATCTATTATAACAATTAGTCCGGTTTTGATGCAGTTTTCTCACTTTTATACGTCCGGTACGGTACATAGAATAAGGGGTAGTGGCAACAACGTCCTAAAAATAGTAGCACAGGATACTTTCTCGTCCCTGATGACGCATTTTGTGCATATTGCTCTCAGTAAAAACAAGAGGGACTACGAATTTGTATGCCAAATGTTCCTAAAATGTAATTTGTAAATTTTGTTTTTAATTTTGACATGTACTTACGAGTATTTAACTAAAAATAAAAATATTTTGATTTTGATTTGATAAGTATGCACTCTGATGCGTTGGCTTTCACGATTTTAAAATCGAGCTACCGTAGTAGTCCACTAAACTCTTTACAATGCCGTTTTCCAACATTTTCCACCCATCCCATAAAGAAGCGATTCGGGTAACGCTGGCGAAGAAAGCGTAGCGTAGAAACAAAATAAACATCGGTTTAACTATTCGCGATCTACGAATCCACAGACAGACACGTCAAAATTATAACACCACGTAGTTTTTGCGGCAGGAGTTACTCGTAAAAGGGTCTTTCACTGGTGCTGTTGCCGAAAATAAAAACATCGAATCAGGCCATCATTTATTTATTTATCACCTATAATAATGTATAACATCGACACATTGCCATTACACATACGATTTACAAATAAAATTTCATCTCTATGTTACTCTATAGTATTTACAAAATTCTTCCCGTCATTCGATTCACTCCTAACTTTCTCATCTACATTGTTTTCCTTTGGAGGGTGAATTTTTTTGATAAGCTCGTGAATAGTAAATACATACCTACTATAGAGAAAAACTTTTACATACTTAAATACTTTATAACGTGGAAAATTAATAACTAATGCTATAAGTAGGCAAAATAGATGATATCTAGGCATTGAGCTATGTCTAATACGTACGTACTAAAGATCAATAAAAATAGCCATCTATATGTAGAGTCCGTTTTGCCATGCCTGGCATGCAAGGTATGCATGACCTACTAGGATGACATGAAAGCTAAACAGACGTAGATACCTACCTTGGACATACATACATAAACTTCAACATAAGACTTGGTAGTAACTATCGAGAGTGTGATGTCGACAATAATTCAGATCGTTCGTTTTTTTTCAAATGTAGTCCAATTTATTTAATTGGATAACGGGACACTCACGTGTGTACGGTCGGTCAATCCGACTCGAGTTTCGGCCGCGTCCGGCGGCCTTTTTCAAGGAGAGTGCATACGCGCGGTGGCTGCCTGTTTGGCACTAACTTTTGGCTTTTGACTTTTGACTGGCTTTTGGTTTTGGCCGAAACTCGAGTCGGATTGACCGACCGTATATACGTGAGTGTCCCGTTATCCAATTAAATATGTGTAACAACCACGTTAATTTTAATACTAAAATAGTCCAATTTACTTGTAAAGTGCTTCACATGTGAAGTTATATCGCTCTGAAAATATTTTTTATTTATTGATAGCGGCTTACGCTTGATCTACAACTCGAGCGGCGATGCTGTCTACGTGAATAATCAAATTACCCTTGATTTCAAAGCACCAAGATCGAAGATTGTATCTATCTTTACGTGTAATCTAAACAAATATTGTTATTAAGAGAGATTTGCTTTTAGATTGTTATGAATATAAGTACTTAAAAACTACTGGAGCTGTATCGAAATGAGAGAGCGACACAACTGCTTGCGAACAGTTTGCTGTTAATCGTCTGTTTTAACTTTCTTGTCAGTTTGTTATTGATAAAATTTTATACTAAAAATAAAGTTGTGTCTTATCCCGTTCACCCTCACAAAGCCTGTCCCGGAGCAATAAAATAGTAGGTATTTCTAGTGCTATTATCAATACGTACACATATATCGCAATCGATAAGAAAATAAGTAATTCAAAGCTGATGTATTACAACTTGTAACTAATTACCGATAATGAGCTCTGTATTACTGCGTTTGATGTATTACAACGTACTTACCTACCTATAAAGTTTTCTTACGCAGAATTTGCAAATCCAGATGTTTTCAAAAAATTTTTTTAGAAACTGAAAACGAAACACCATTTAGCAATGGCACTAAGATTTATTAAGTAACTTCTATCGTCACATTTATTCATTTGCGTTTGCATATTTTGTAATGCGTTCAACATCCTTTTATATTCTCGCAATCCAAAATATTGGTTCATATTCCTCCAAAATTAGGTATATTACCTAAATCCCGTACCGCTGATATACTTAATTATACATAATTCGGACCTTGACTTCTACCGCCTATAACTAAATCAGCTTTTGTAATAATATCTTTATTTTCGCGAAAAGAAAAGGAAAAAAGCAATATCAAAGCTATGACGGCTTTAGTTAGGCGGTAGACCTTTCTGGCCAAGCGAGAGTTGAATGCTTTTCACTCAAAAGCTTAGCGACACAACGCGAAAAAACTCTGTCAGTATTCTGGCTGACTTCCGTTTCGACACAATATCCCGTTAAATAGTGATTTTTTATGTACATTTATTAAATATGTTTTGCTGTATATGTTAGTAGGTATATCTATATTTTTAGTTTGGATTTTATATCAGTAAAATGCTGTTTATATTCTATTATTTATGTAGGTACATAGAATTAAAGAATGGCTCAAAACACTGAAATTTCTATATTTTATGTAGTGGTAGGTATAAGTAGATTCAGTTAGTAATATTCAGATGTTCATTATGATTACCAAACGCAGAAATAAAAAGCTCTCTTGATAGAAATAAGTGGACAGAGCAAGACAATAACCTATTAATATAAAAAATCTCTACTGTAATAGTTCACTAACGGTTCGTTGCATTGAGTGGAACTGGCAATAATAATCTGTGTAGATTAAGATAACAGATCGAAGGTATTACAAATTCAGTAATCACTAATTACCGTACAGTTAAGTAATACCTCGGACTTATGCGATAGTCGATAGGTGGAACCGAGCGATAGTCGTGTACATAGTCGAATTAGCGTAAGTTGGGTTTAAATTTTTGATTCTAAATACATATAAATATCTATACTTCTATACTAATATTATAAAGAGGAAAGATTTGTTTGTTTGTTTATGTGTAATGAATAGGCTCTGAAACTACGGGACCGATTTCAAAATTCTTTTTTGTTTTTGAAAGCTACATTATCCCCGAGTAACATAGGCTATGTTATATATTTAAAAAAAAATTAGAATCCTTACTAAAACTCCAATAATGTAACATAAGGTGTAAAAAAAAAGACCTGAAAATTCCTTACGTCGCGTGCGCTGCGAAAACTATTGATGATAGAACAAAATCATTTACTACGACTTTGCAGAACTCATCATTATTTACAAAAGTGTTGCGAGTCAATGTAATAAAATAATATTATACGCGCGGCTCACTCGCGCGATCGGCTCCCCACGCAGCGGTCTGTGCGTGATCGTATGATTTTAGCTTTTTGAAATTTATTGAATTACTTTAAATTCGTTTCGTAGGTAAATAAGTATATGATAATAAATATTATATTTTAATGTAACTTTTCAAACTGCTTATAGTAGTATTTTATGGGTATTCATTCCTGTTCAAAATTTAAGCAAAATTTTATCAAAGGTAGTTTTCACGCCCATATTTTTAATTTTCTTTCAATAAGTACCTACCACTTACCTGATAATAAATATTATATTTTTTTTTATTCAAACAAAATTAGTACTTCATATGGAAATAAGTTCAATAAGCAAAATATTTGCATAAAATATTGTTTAATTATTTATTTCCTTCTATGTTTCATTTTATAATGCCCTAAAATGCCAAAAAAGATCAAGATATCAACTTTTTCTAAACTGGGAACATAGTTCCCAGGCGAGGGCAATAAAAATACGGCGTAATGAGGAATCACGCATCAGAAACTGAAAATCGCCTTGCAAGTCGGAGAGAATATCGTTTAGCAATCGCGTCAAAGCTAGAGAGTCAAGTATCGAGCGTTCGCAGCGGAGTTGAACAAATTTTATCACTGGCCCAGCAGCTGGTCAACTAGCTCATATACCGAGGATACCGATGATTCCAACTGATCTTTATGCCAATCCCTTTTTTGCTGACTTCAGTTTCCGGTGAAATCATCTTTTTAGTTAACTATTATATCAGTCCCAGGGCCAAACCTTCGAATCTATTTTATGTATCGACCTACGAAAAGAATGGCTCAAAACACTGGCCTAACTTTTGTGTAGTGGTAGGTATAAGTAGATCGGAGTTCCTGAAATTCAATTTCATTATGATGCCAAAAAAATAAAACTACTTGATAATATCGTGGACAGGCAAGCAATAACTGACTCACTAATAGTTCACTAATGGTTCGTTGCATTGTAAACTAATATAATATGTGTAATTAACAAAATTTTAAAATAAAAATTACAAAAAACATTAATAAAAAAATCACCATAAAAAATTCAAACCTCGGACTTATAATTTAACTTTTTTGGAACCGATACAATAAAAAAGTGTGTGTGTGTAGTATATGTTGGGTGCAAAGCCATTTTTGATTCTAAATATGTATGTATAAAGTTTGTGTAGTCGGGACTTTTTTTTTAAGTTTCTATATTTGTTTCGTTCCACTCAATGCAGGCAAACTTTAATAGGTATTAATAGATATTTCCCACACAACTTACGAAGTATGTATCGATCGTATAATATTTTTAAGATCAGTCTAACATTCGATAAAAATTTACATTTTTCTAACGTTCATTCAATAAGTAAGGCTTATTTTAAGCCTTGTCTTAAAGGCTTTTATCAAGAGTTGTAATGACGATCATTATTAAAAATTAAGTTATCTAAATATTAGTTATAATATAAGTACATAATAAAATGCCTTTGAAATACAAAAATCTAACATTCATCTCCCATTTTTATTCCATTTGTGCAGATAATTTTAATTGCTCACTATTTTCCCATTTTCGCCATTCATAAGATTATATTGTATGATATTCTAACTAGGCCTTAAAAGAGTCAGTTTGGGGGCCTTCATGTAAACAAGAATATTTCAATAGTGATCGAAGTGAAACCATTTCATTAATCCACAGAATATGAGCGAACCAGACAACAAGATTCTATTAGTGACGTTGTAGAGTTTGACTGTATAGTATACGACAACAAAGAATACAAAATAACATCTACCTACACTTATCTACTTAAATTAAGTCGTAGTCTTAGTTTATTTGGTGTAAAGATCCGTCTTATCACTACGTTTTCCAAGTCACTTCATTTTCAATTTAGTAAATAAATTCTACAAGTGCAGGTATACCTAACAAGTTTTATTGATGTCTTGACTGGTGCAAGCATTAGGTAAATTAAAGTCTTTGCAAATCTTGAAATTCCATTTTAGTTCTTTTTTATTTTAGATAAGTTAAATACGTAGGTCGTTCTTCGTAGCAATGCTCCGGTTCTTGTTATGTAAAATGCACACTGATCACCGAGCCGTACAGGCTACGGCGCGTAGCTTCAATCAAGGATGCTTAAACTTCAAATAAATGCTGATAAAAATAGCAAATATTCGTTGTTCGATAGTGTTATGAATATTTGCGTAAATTGGGGTTATGTAAGAGAAGGTCGGAGAGATCTTTAAGATTTCTAACCTGCTAATGGAAAGAAACCTTTACTCATAGCCTATCAAAAGTACTTCAGAGCGGAGACCAGAAGAAACTTCTCGATGCAGAGGTCAGATTTTATGACAGCTAATGTAGTTGAAAATTAAACCTGTAGTCAGAGTCTATCTGAAGTACTTCAGAGCGGAAACGAGTAAAAACTTCTCGATGAAAAGGTCAGAGTCTAAGGAGGCTAATGCAGTTGAAAATTACACCTATAGTCAGAGTCTCTCTAACTACAGTCTGTCTCAGACGAGTGAGCACTTTTCAATCAAGAGGTCAGAGTTTAAAGCTCTGAGGTGGCAAATACAGTTGAAAATAAACCTTTCAGTACCGACAGTCTATCTAAAGTACTTCATCGTCAGAGTCTGAGGCGGTACTTAAAAATAAAACATGTGATCAGAGTCTATCTGAAGTACTTCAGAGCGGAGACGAGTAGAAAATTTTCAATCAAAAGGTCAGAGTCTAAGGTTCTAAGTTGGCAAATACAGTTGAAAATAAATCTTTCAGTACCGACACATTCTATCTGAAGTACTTCAGAGCTGAGACGAGTAGAAACTTCTCGATGAAGAGGTCAGAGTCCAAGGCGGCGATGTGTGCCGCGCGCCCGACGAGTGCGCTGGCTGTGTGGGGTAGCGCGTGCTGTACGTCATACCGCACCACGGACACCGAGGAGGCACGAGCAGCCAGGGGCGATACCATATTGTGTACCTGAAACCACATGCTTAGTTAGGTATATTATGCTGCTAGCATGTAACTAACGTGGTAGCATAACTGTGTTCCAGTATAGGGCATAGAGATAAAACATCTTATAACTCTGGGTGTCATAACCCAGAGATATGAGATGTTTTATGATGCACAGTGCAATGCTAGGTTATGATTTGGACTTTTTATGTGCCATACCATCAGGCACATGTCCTGCTTGTTTAGTCACTCAATATTAATAAAAACGTGACCTTAGCCCTTTATGGCATTCGATTCAAGCGGGTCCTGCCCCATCTGCACTAACCTAAAGCCTGGTAATTAATAGATGTCATTTGGGGCTGACTGCCAAAGTTAGGGTCATAGGTGTTACAGCGGGGTTTCTCCAGCAAAGAATTAAGACTAATGGACAAGTTAGTTGGTAGTTGATGGATGACCTCGAAAGATTCTTCCAAAATGCCGGTTCCTTGTAACATTCCTTACGATGAATTCACTGTTGAAGTCATTTATGATAAAAAACTTGTACATAATATGCTCTTGGAAGAACTCTCAGAGCTGCTGAGGGGATTCAAACCTAGGCCTCAGATTTTATTATTCGAATTATTGGTTTTATATTCTAGCCATTAGGCCGCCACAGCCATGGGTGGTTTTACCATAAGTGTGACATACAGCCCTCTATGAATAGTATGTATGCAAAAGGAATAAATGTCCTGCATGGAATACGGCAGAGTGACAGATCACCGGGTAGAATTCCTCCAATCTCTAGCATCTGTCAGTAACTATATTACAACCTCAATAGGATCCTGGCCTTTTGGGACAGCCTGGGTTGGTTGAAGTAGAGAAGGGAAGTGTGAGCCACGCACAATTATTATTCATTATTATTAATTAAGAGGCTAAGAAGAAGCCTCGTCAAACTAACTGACTAGGGCACCATGGCTTCGCGGGAGAAGCAACCCAGGAAAGAATGTAATGTAATACAAACCATTTCTCTATAAGCCTGCCCCAACAGCGAGGTGTCCTTTGCAGCCGCTTTACACAGCTCCAACCTCGCGGAGTGCAGCGGGACATATCGGTCCTGTCCCGACCCACACAGCAGGATATGCTTGAACTGGTGGAGTTGGCTCCGTTCACTCAGCCGGTAAAGGAAAGAGCGCCGTGGATCGGCCGCGTCACGAAGCGATAACTGCAGAAGCGAGCCAGATTTCTTCCATTTCTGCATGAACCACATCCCTGGAAAGTTTTTAAACTTGCCTTAATTTAATATTTCATCCTTACGACAGTAAGAATATATAATATTAAGCTTATAATATTAGAAATAATACTTTACAATATCATAAAAGCGAGCGAAACAGGAATACTTTTATCATTATAGTTTTTTTAAACATAGTGTGACACAATTTAAGTGATGGGTTTTCGTTCATGCTTGTCCCACTAATATTATAAATGCAAACGTTTGTGAATACGTATGGATATTTATTACTCTTTCTACTGAAGGGATTTGGATGAAATTGGCTACATAGATAGGCTAGTGTGGAATAACACATTTTATCCCGAAAAAATAGTGGGATCGTGTATAACACGGGTGAAACCGCGGGCGTGGTGTGGGGCGCTGTTAGTGTCTCTAATTTTGGGTGGTAAGCGCGCAAGTAACAGTGTTATGAGTATGCAGTGATTTGAATCTTGATGTGCAAAATATAATAATGTGAAAATGTCGTCGTTTCTGAGAATGAGTAGATACCTACCTACTTATTTATTTTCGGCACATAGGTAAAAACAAGTTTGTAAGGTTTGTACAGATTTGTAAGTTTCTACCTAGAACTGTAATAAAAGAGCTTTTTACCTGCGTTAACCAGTCCACTTGAATTATACAAAGTGCCCAAATGTGGTCCGCTCAGCGACAGAAACGTGTGTAATTTCCCCAAAAATGGCTTCATCTGTGGACGCGCCAACGCAGACCGGATGATGATCGTGCCCAAGGAATGGCCCACAAAACTAATCCGCGCTGGTTCATTTGAGTTTTGGATGTGGGTTAAAATCTCTTGGACAAGTCTGCGAAAAAGAAAAACATAAAATCTGTTTATTTTGTGTTTGAGTTGTTGGCTAAGAAAGAAATTAAATTTGATCCATCAGAGGGTATTGCATGATTCTTGAGTCTTTCCAATACCTCGATTATCAGACATACTTACCTACTGTTTAAGTTCATATTTCTGAGTCATTAAGTAAGTTTGGAAATCATTAATTATATACGAGTAGAGGTACCTACAGAAAATACGCGCGCAATGTGTATCCTGTTTTGCACATTCTAAGTTGTTCCTGTGACTTGGGGCGTCGGCTTGGATTTTCTCTTAGGTACTATTGTTTTATCTTATGTAGCAATGTGTAATGAAATTTATACCTTTGAAAATGCATACTATTAGTAGGTATGTACTTGCATACTTGTCTTTTTTATTTCACTTAATTGACGTGTAAATTGGATATTTATGTGTGTAAAATTGTAAAACCGTCAGATTATAATCTAACGACATGTGATTCCAACGAATGTAACCCAACCTACCGCGAGATTATAATCTCACGCGTTAGATTATAATCTGACGGAGTTGATAGTTTTACGGTGACATTTACACGTAATTAGGTACTTGTAAGTAAGTAAGTTGTCTTTGAGTTTGTCATACCTGTCCGTCATCGTATCAAAGTCAGAGAAGGTGTCTCCTTGATTCCTCTCCGACATGAGGAAGTCTAGTCGCGCCCCGGGCAGGCCCAGTTCGAGGTAGGTCTTCACCAGGCGGAGGTCGGCGGCGTTACCGTCCAACCCGTGGACACAGATTATTAGATGCAACCCTGGAAAGTTAAAATCAAATGTTAGAAGAAATTAAGCAGGTGATGGTACTCTGAAAGTTACAAAATTAACTCTAAATGGCGTTAACCACGATACTACAAGTAGTGTAGCTTGGTGGCAGTGGGGAACAAGGGAGTTAACTCCAAGGAAGTAGTAAGTCACATAAAGTTTTGAGGAAATGTAAGGGTGAAATTGTCAATGTTTAATGAAGTTATCTATAAATACATTTATCGTAAGTGTTGGATTTTCTTTTTGAAGACTTTTTTTTAACTCTCGTAGGTTTACTGTTGACTGCCATCTCGCCTGATATTAAGCGACAATGCGGGCTACGATGGAGCGTGCTTACTCGTACCTACAAGAAACCTATTCACTTTCAATTTGAAGACAACAAGATTGTATCCATCGAGAATAATCCATTTAGTCAACGCATTCTACAGGCTAGACGTTTTGACGAGTTTGACTTTACTTTTGTGATAAGAAATCACAAAAGTAAAGTCAAACTTTTTCGTTCGAGTCTTTGGAACGTAAACCATGAAACATAGTCGCTTTTTCAAGCTACGAGCAGTTCGATAAAAAACATACAACTGAATTGAGAACCTCCTCCTTTTTGAAGTCGGTTAAAAAGAGTAATAAGATTATGTCAGTTAAAACACAATCGGGATCCAATAAAGAACCGATAAACTAAAATTTTTGCGGCGACGATGTTCGAGACTACACCCTTTTCGCACAATAGTGTCGTTGCCTATGACGGTATTGATGTGATATCAATGGATGCATTCAGTTTTCGTAATTATTGTCTGATTAATTCAGTCTATGACAATTTGTCATGACTACTGCACTACCAACCTTCTGGATTAAACATCCGATATTCATCGCTGATGTGGAAGTAAGGCAGGGAGTTCTCTACAGGAGGGAAGTCTGAATAAATTGCCCCAGGGTACTTGACACTCTGTCTGAACTCCTCGCGACATTTCACGAAAAGCCGCTCAGACTCTGCCAGCCCGAAGATGCTCACGAGATTGCTTTCGCGTTGCTCTGGAAATGGAGAATAAAGAAATATTTAAATGTATAATTTATGTATTCATAATTTAATGAAAGGCTTATTTCACTTGGCTACATTTAGTCGCTTGCCGTATTGTTACACTTGGCTAACTTTAGTCGCCGTAAGCTAGCATATTAAATCCAGAAGCGAGGACTGCTTTACGAACTTGCTTTTAAACTTGCGTCTGAATGCAATCAAGTAAATTAAGTGTGATATGATAAGCCGTCTTGTAAGTTGGCGCCGAAACCCTATTGTTGTACAAAACCAAAAATAAAATAAAATGTTTCTTTTTAAACAGACAGTACCATTATTATATAGCCGTTACTAGTTGTACTACGTTGTACATTTAAGTTTCACGTGTTTATAAAGGGACCTGTGACAGCATCAAGTTAGCTCTATTGCCTAACCAACTTTGGGCTAGTGCAGAAGGAGTGTTAGTTTCGCGTTAGCATTAGTAGGAAGTATTACTTCTGTCATTTTTTTTAAAGAATTATAACATCTTGTTGTGTTGTAATATTATAGGTATAATTATTGTATTCATTAGATTAATTTATGCTTAATTTTAATTGTTTTTTTGTAACCTCATACCAAAGAGGCTTTATTTTTGCATGACCGCAAAGGGTAAGACTGTTTTTTCTGAGGATATCTATTTTGTATAACATCTTTGTACCTACACAGTTTACGCAATAAAAATATTCTGATTCTGCATACACAAATAAGCATATTCACACTTTTTATAATAAAGAGTCTAGGGACGAGCAAGACATTCTGATAAACTCCAAACGTCAGCCAATAACAGAACAGTGTAACGATTAAGAAAATCAAATCACTGCCACTGCACTGCTCTAGTCATTCCGAGGTAAAATATGATTTATCTCTGGTGTCTGAGAACTCAGAAAATGTTTTTTCAAACTGGAACATAGTAATGATTCTGCAAGTAGTACATACCTACTTACTAGGTCCTGCAAACTGCGGTTGTTCATAGATGTAGTAGGTATGCTTTTTTTGAATTCCAAAAGTTAATGGAGAATTTAGTACATAATTTATACTACCATTGTCACTCCGGTTGGCTAGTTCTCCAGTACTCTGACTCTTGTTTAGCGTCCCGATGTTCGCTGCCGTGCTAGAGTTCATCGACTGATGAGGCCTTAGTTTCCGCCTCTCCATGATACCTAGTTGGAAGCCAAGCTAGATGTTAGTATTTATTAGCACAAAGCCACAATAATTAGGCACGAAGGCAAGACAGACTTTTTTGTTACGTGCTATATATATTATACATTTATTGAAGTACTTTGCAATGTAATATTTTTATGAATGAATTACCGAATTATTTGGAGTACACCAAAAATCTTTGAAAAGCAGGTTCACTACGCCAAACCACCATCATTTACGTTAAATGATTATTTTAAGCTTTAGATAAATCATTACAGCCCATAATCGAAATCTTTGTGACTTGATCTCTATAGCCCGTAATTTCTCTGGAAACATTGCCCTTCAAACAGGAACATAGTAATATTGGTATATTCTGCTTCTGGATTTATTAGATAGCTCATCAGATGATGATTTTGATAAAATATTTGTATCGGCAGATGTTATCTGCAGATATATTTGCATACGCAGATAATAATCTCACCATCTTTTAATATATGTCGGTGTCCACAGATACTTTAGGATAAAATATAAGTTATATGCGCTGTGTGTGGTAGTTCATAATGAATGTATAGAGAGAGATATTGAAAGATAGATTACAGAATCATTACATGAGAAGAAAATTTTCCTATCTCCCTCTATTTTTGTACTAATTTAGAGTAAAAGGTCGTTGGTTTATCAAAAATAGGTATTTTAATAAGCGTAATTGTAAAGTGTCCTTGTTATAATTTGTTCAATAAGAAATAAGACATTATTATTAATCGCAGAGATGTTACTGAATTCAAATTGTGGATTGAAAAGTACCTTCACAAACGTGATACAACGGGTTATCGAGTTGTAGAGTTGAGAGTGGAGGTTGTTTCCGCGGAGTCTTTGATGGCGTGGACGCTTTGCTGCTCTGTGTGCTGAGCTTTGGTGACTTGGATGGTGGGTCCTGAAACCAATACCATAAAAATGGTTGTACGTAAAATATTGTATTAATTAACAATGGGACAATTTTTCTATTTATATGGAGAAAAGAAATCGTGACATTGCATGCAGCCTAAAGATTTAGTTTTATAATATACGTAAGTGTGATTTTCTCACCTTGAATTCGTCAGGGGGTGGTGGTGCATCTCTGAATTGTTGTGGAGGCGGTAAATGCTCATAGTCGTTGTCCCCAATAAAATGCGCCAAGTCTATTTCTGACTTTGCTTTGTTGTGATATTTTTGTACAGCTGCAGCGGATCCACCAGGTTTTTTAGAAGAGGTGTGACTTTTGCATGCGCGGTCTACAGTTAAACTTCTTATTTCAGCTGCAATTAGTTTTTCTGTATATTGAATTTTATCTTTCAATTTATGTTTCGATTCGGGTTTGCCCTGGCTTTGTTTCGGTGGAATTTCTTTGCGATTAAATGGATGTAGGTTATCGCTCATTGTTTGTGATTTCTTTACTGTACCTTCAGTTGGTGGTTTTGTCAGAGAACTGTATGTTTTGCCTTGAACGGCGCTGAAAGAATTATGCCTTTGTGACATTTTTCCAGCGTTAGCGTCAGCTAATTGTTGATAACAGCTCGCCGTACACGTATCTGAGTTACATCCCTGATCTATTCCATTACTATGCATTATCTTGTTATATTCGCATTGACTGTCTGTACAAATAGAGTCGCTGCATATAGTACACTCCTCGCATACCTCTTTATCACAGCATTCTATTTTCTCGTTCGAGTTACTCTGAGCTACTTTCACGGCTAATTTTAGCAGTCGTTCTCTCAACTGTTCCCCATTAAGAACGGTCCTTTTAAAATCGTTAATTGTTTCACCGTCAGTTTTTTGCGTTTCACTTGGCTCTTCAAATTTTTTGCTAGGTTTTGAAGCCACTGTATTCGTAGGAGGGAAATTTTGATTTAATTGACTGCTTGCATTATCTGGGGTTGATGGTGCTGAGCTTCGTGCACTCGATACCCAACCACTTTGTTCACTTAAGCTAGACGTAGAGTTACTTCTACTATGCTTTTCTTCCTTATTCGAGAAATTCTCCGGTGGCAGTATTTTGAAATCTTTGTCTGCTATATCAAGAGGAGGCGATTCGAAAGCTGGCGGTGGTGCCAAGTTTGGCAATGATTCAGAACCAAATGTATTGTTTAGATTTGGCTCATCTAATACCGACGCAGCACTTCGACAATGGCGTAACAGTTCTGGACCATGATCCAAACTATATGGTACACTTGCCGATGTTTCCAAGCGTCTTAACTCAAAAGGAATGCTTTCATTGCTAGAGGAAGATGCTGCTTCTGACATTAGTAGCGTCATTTTTTCAGAAGGCTTATGTTTTGATCGTTTCTCGGGTTTACCGCTAGATCTTCCACTTTTCGGGGTTGCTAATCCGGATTTGGGAGTAGCTCTCCCAGATTTTGGAGTAGCTAATCCTGATCGTGGTGTAATAACACCCGACTTGGGGGTAGCTTTGCCGGATCTAGATGTGGCTCTTTCAGATTTGGGTGTACTACGATCAGACTTAGAAGTATGCCGATCAGACTTACTATCTCTTGATTTAATAGAATGATGACTGCTTAATGAATCTCGACTAGAATTTACTTTTGAACTGTCTTTTGCGCTACTATTGAGCTTTGATTCTTTGGACCTACTCTTTTTATGCCTCACTGAAGGCATTGTGGAATGTGGCGTAGACGGTGGGGTTTTTGAATACGTAGACTTAGACGTTCCATCGCTACTTCTATCTAAAGTCATCACGAACCCGCTGTCGTCACTACTTTTGCTAGATTTTTTATGATGATAGTTTTGTATAAGACTGCCTGTATTAAAGTCATAGCTCCAGTCACCTTTTTGCAGGTAATAGTTTAATTCATGCCTTAGTTGGTTTCGGGCAGCTTCAAAATCACCTTGGGTATTTTCGCCATCATTTTGATGGAACACGTGAGTTGAATTTGATCTATGAACGTGTTTATTAGAAACTAAGTTATTTTGATCAGTCACTTGAGTCTTACCACTAACCGGTGGGTAAGAATTACGTGGAGGCAACATAGGACGGGGTAAATTTACACTGTAGCCTCTTTGAAACTCTAATGGATTACGAATTAAATTATTCCCTTGCATAGTACCCTGATTACCGTAAGTGTAGCCATACACTTGGTTAGGATTAGATTTCATCACGCCGTCATACTTATATCCTACGTTATGAAACACCTCATTGTTCATCGAATGCGTGTTGACACTCAAGTTACATGGATTTTTATATTTTTCTCTAAATTCATTTATATTCCTTCGGTAATCATCACCTTTACCGTATCTAATGGTTGTATTTGTGGGATATGCAGTCGTCGTAACACTCCTTGGTAGTGTTGTTGGCTTCATTTGTTGTGGAGGTAAGTTATATGGTTTCGGGTAATTAACTGAAGAATTAGATCCATTTCTTTGAGGCTTCGATAGGGTTTGAGCAGTACTCAGTGGAGTCATCTGCGATATCCGTAATTGATCTAAAGATTTGCTATGTCTTGCTGGTAACGTACTAACTCCACTGGTGATTTCATGTTTCTGACGGAATATTTCATTTGGATCTGACTTATCTTTTCCTAGTCGTGACACATTAGTAATACTTTTAGAACCATTGATATCTAGTAAAGTTGAGGCTGAATATCTAGACAGTTGTTGTCCTTGTTGTATAGGGCATGAAGCAAATGCATTATTTGGAGGCAGTTGAATCTCACTGATTTGATTGTTCTGTACGATATATCTATTTCGACTTGTCAATTCCAGTTGTTTATTATGTGGTTTAGTAAGTTCTACGCTTTGTTTAACTAGAGTCCTCTTTGGAGAACCACGAGCAGATTTTTGAGGAGCTAACGTTAAGGTTGCTTGAACGACGTTACTAGTAGTTT
Source organism: Ectropis grisescens (assembly GCA_017562165.1). Classification (NCBI taxonomy): domain Eukaryota; kingdom Metazoa; phylum Arthropoda; class Insecta; order Lepidoptera; family Geometridae; genus Ectropis; species Ectropis grisescens. The sequence continues at coordinate 8,795,185 of CM029777.1, read as the reverse complement.
TTGGTGCGTTGAATTGAGGTTCAAGAACGTCCATGATAGTTTTTGGTAGAGTCAGCGTAACTCTTGAAGCTTCTGATGATGGTCTTCTAGAATCCATGAGTGAACTGACACTACAGGCACAATCATCTGCTACGGGCTCCGAGCACAAAAATGGATCTGAAACAAAAAAACATTCTCACACCATTTAAAAGAAAATCGTTTGATTATCAATTGCATTTATATGATACTTACCACTACCAGATTTTGTTCCACTGGAGTTCAGAAAAGAGCGACGTCTTGCAAATTCTGCAGTATCTTGATACCTGGAAATCATATACATTTTTAGGAGTTGAAAAATTATTGATTTTTTTAGATCAGTGTTAAGGAAACTCATACCTATCCTCAAATATGATGGGCATGATGTGAGGATCACCATCCAGAGCTATGCAGTGGACAGGCAACGGTGGTAGCAGAGCCAGGTATCTGGATCTTCTCGCTACTTCGCCGACACTCTGGTATGACTGATAGTTGCTATCATAGCAACCTGCCAGCGAGTGTCTGGGGTTATCCAAAACAAAGAAGCACTCGGCGAAACGCTTAATGCTGTAACATAACCAACGAACACGATGTTAAATATAGTAAAAGTAAATTTACAATTGTATCTTCAAATATAAGGATTTTATAGTTACCAAATAGGATTAGAGCTTGTGCCAAATAGACTCTTTATGATTGTGCTTATAATAAAAATCAATTGCCGCATATATGGAACGGGTTAAGTAACTAGAAAATTTATCTGGTTAAATCTCTTATAGGAAGATAGTTGTCACGACGAGATGTTTGGTGTAAAAGATATTGTGCGGGATATGATTTTAGTGTGAACACTTACGTGGTTGTTACATATTTTTCATTTATTAAAAGGTAAATCACGTGTGTTTAATGTGTATGTGTGCGTGTTGTGTGGTAAGTTTCAGCCGCATCTGGCGGCTTTTTTCAAGGAGAGTGACGCTTGGACACGGCTCGTTTGGTATTACGTTAATTATATACGATACTATCCATGATATCGGTATTACTATCTAATTCCTTTATACGAGGAACTCTTGTAGGTAACCTATATGTAATAGTAATCTGGATCTCAGAATCGGCTTTCACATTTTCAGGAAATTTAGTATGCAGTTTTGGGGGCTAAAATCGATTTAGCTAGGTTTTAGAAAGCGCTGTTTTGCCCGTGTTTTCAGATAATGAAAAACCCAGGAAAGAGTGATCTTGCAGGTACTTATGTTACGAATCGAGCAGTTGAAATGATCATTACCGTAAAGCGTGATGCCTGGCCGCGAGCGCATGGTGCACGTGCGGCCGGTCTGCGGTGTGGTGCAGGAATGCGCGCCAACGCAAGGTCACCTCTGCGCACAGCCGCGCAATGTCATGCGCAGCACTCATCGCCCACTCTTCCTCCTCACCACACGAGTTTTTCTGTACGTTCTAGAAATTATAATGCATTACAAAAAATCTTATTGTTCATTAAATATCTTTTTTTTTTAAAACAACTTCATTTAAAAATTGAACTCAGACACTCAACTCCGAAAAAAAACGCAAGGTATAATAAAGAAACGGTCATAAAAATGTAAATAGGTATAATTCCGTATTTTTTAAGTACATACCTTGACATCGGTCCAAAAAAGTAAATATGTAAGCAAATTGTTTCATCACCGATTTCGATATTATTTATATGGTAGGTACCTCTTAAGTATTATCACCGTACAAAAAAAAAACACCAAAATTAATTTACAATGTGCAGAGATATCACGTAACATACATAAAACTATACAACCGAATCGAGAAACTCTTTATTTTTTAAGTCAACCGAAATAAAATAACATTAAATAAACTATTTTCGTACGAAAAATTAAACCGACTTCAAAACCACAAATAGGCACTCAAAAGCGAAAAATAAACTAAAATCATTGTTATAAGCGCTACTCACTCATCTATTTGAAGTCGGTGTCAGCCAAATCTAACAGGTAGTGGATAGATATTACTTACCTGTGCCTACTTACCATGTGCCTACATAGCATCAATCCACTAACTTTTTGAACTGACTGGCACCGTCTTCAAATAGTGAATATAATAATGATTTTAGTTTATTTTTCGTACCAAAATAGTTTATTTGATCCTTTTTAGTGTAAATTACACAATTTCGTAATGACAGGATCGAGTTTCATAACTTTTGTGAAATCTACAACTACGTCATCCAGACCATTGTACGCAAATTTTAGTTTATGAATCATATTTCAAAAACCACCCTACCGATTTCGATAAGATTTATATAGGAAGGATACCCATCCTTCCCGAATGGTCCCATATAACATCCGAACACAAAAAATAATTAAATCGGTGCAAAGGTTCTCGAGAAATCAGGTAACACACATAAATAAAAAAAATAAAAAACATAGGGGTCGAATTGATAACCTCCTCCTTTTTTTGGAAGTCGGTTAAAGAGTTCACATGTTTGACCTTCTTTTACTTTGAAATGATTTTGTCTGATATGTTTTATATTTGACTTCTGTGTTTGGTCCGTTCCTGGTTTTATATTGCAGCTTGGATATTGTCACATAAAGACTATAATCGAAATAAAAACTTATCCCATTTTTTAAGTTGGATCAAAATACGTTCGGTGTGCAAATTTGATTAAAATTGGTTCAGTTGCTTAGTAGGTTTAGGAGTTCATCGCGGACAAACAACGTAACAATTTATTTATGTATTTTAAGATTAGCATACAGAATCAGTCTACTTCCTCCCACTGTTGGTTTGTGAAATTGGACGTTGTAGTTACTTGGTCACTACAGCACACATTTTTTTAATTAAATAATATCATTTTAGTATTAAAATGACCGTGCTTGATATACATATCTATTGGGTAAACGGTCAATCCGACTCGAGTTTCGGCCGCGCCGGCGGCTTTTTTCAAGGAGAGTGCACGCGCGCGATGTCTGCCCGTTAGGCACTGATTGGTCGGATTGATCGACCATATTACACATGAGTAACCCATTTGTTTACCCAATAAATAAATAATGTCTTACTATGTAAAAGAAAACATATGACCTTACAAAAAGTCGGTCGACTTGCCATCAGTTGTTATAAATTTTGCCACAGTCTATAAACGCGAAACCCTTCGTGCGTCACACCACACGTTCCTAGATATTTCCACCTACCCTGATTCATATTTGCCGATGCGTGCAACGCGAAATAAGCAGAGCGTGACGAGAGGCGCATTCATGACAGTGAGTCAGAGTAGCTAAGGGCACGCTACCAAACAATCAACTTTTACGGTTATCTTTACCTTTCCGAAATCGCTAAGGTCCTTCAGTCTTTGCGCAACTTCTCCAACTACGGAATTAGATGTAGATTCTTCTGGAGTCAGTAGAACGCCAGTGGAACCGCATACTGCTAACGCGCTCTGCAGACCTTCCAACGATCCCAGAAGTATTCCACACACTTCTGCATGAACTTGTCTAAAACCAAAAGCAAAAACACTCAGCACAAGTCAACTTTAGTATGTTGCGGACATAACATTAAGTGTCTAATAAAAACACACCTGGCATGGGCTATTTTACTCGAGTTGCCCCCAGAACATTTGCCAGTCGACCCAAACAGCACGTTTTCAAAACTCCCCGAAGTGTTGAAGTTACCGGCACTCTTCATCAACTTGCCCCATTGTTTGCTCGATCTAGGAGTGCTGCAAAACAAGTTTATGTTCATATATCTTTCAAGATACCTACTTATCTAAAAGAATTGGTGTGAAACGCGGGTAATAAAGTAAGGAAATGGCTGTTTTACGACTTACTCCACCTGCATCAATGAGACTTCGTGTTTGGTAACCCACCTAATCTTTTATAGCCAATAAAGAGATAAAATACGAATACCGTCTCGTAAAATTAAGGGTAGGTGAAGGTATCACTATTTTTTCACTCACCAACTTTGCACGTAATGCATAATGCTTTTCCTTTGGGGACAGCATGGAAAAAATAAGCACATTAATCAAAGGAATGAAAACAACTCATTACCATAAGCCATGGGGGAATGGTTGAGTAGCCTCCTGTATATTTCAGACCATGACTCGAATAATGCTAAAAAGTAGGGCGGTCCTTTTGTAAGCACGGCGTTTTTATGGCGCGTGCCGAGCTTTATTCCTAAAGTGCACTCTACTAATATTTCGAGAATGTTCAAGTATTTCGTTTATTCTGCCTCGGTAAGTATATGCTTAAATCTCACGCGATAGTAAATTCCTAAATACCGGCACGAGTGGGCGCACTTACCTTTTAAGAAATCAAGAAATACTATTTGTTTTTTGTTCTCTTAGAATTACTTTATAATAAGAGTAGTTCAGAGCGACAAGACGAAGAAGACATACGTCTGATGGTAAGCAATATCCTGTCAAACACAGAATCACGATTGAACTTGAGGAACCAAAATCGCTACCTGGTTCCGTTCCATTGCGTTTGTTGACATGGCTATTTTAATTATTCTGACATTCATTTATGACATTGAATTGATTAATTATTCAAGATAATTAATTTAAATGATATTAGTATTTTAAATAATTACATTTTAGTGTAATTGATTAATATTTATTATGAATGTGTCTATTTTACTATTTAATCTTGTGACGTGTAATATCTTTTATGAATAATTATATAATTAAAATTATATGATTATTCATAAAATATATATAATTAAAATTATATCATTATTCACAAAAGATATTAATATTATATATTTAAAAATAAAGATAATTATGATTATGATTAATAAAATAGCTTATCTCTTACTCCTGTGATTTCTTTGAAAACGTTGCTCTGTAAACTTGAAAAAACTTGGTATTAGTAAAGCTGGGAAACATTTAGTACTCGTACCTCCCCAGATGGACTACTACAAAACCATTTCTAGTACCTATTAATAGTTAAGCACATGTTTCTAGTGCACAAATATGGTACAGGTACAGTGTACAAATGTACAAATCAACGTTCACCAATATCTAATGACTGTATAGCGAGCGTGTTAAGGATCTGTTACTAAGATTCTGTTGCAGACTGTAAATAAAAGGAAGGTAGGTACACCATTTTTTCATTACATATTATTTTTATCTCTGCTCAATGCTCATACACTGTCCTATTGTATAGCGAAGGCCTATCTCCCCTCCCTCCATTTCTTTCGGTCCAGAGCACCGTTTTTCTTTATAGATTGAATAGTATTATATTTTAATTCTTGTTTACGCTGAAAATACTTACTTGATGTAGGGTTGATGCAATGCCACCAAGCTGGCATGGATGGTAATAGATACGGATGATAGGTGGAAATAGTCGAATAAAACTGGCAGATGGTAGTGGAGGCCCTGCGACGGCTGAAAGTGCAGTTTCAGCACTCTGCATGAGACTGGAGACAAGGTGCTGGTCTGCGCACCCTCGCTGCACCACAGCTCCACGCCGAGGCTCCATTCCGCTCGCTCCAACGACTCTTTCAAGTTCCGACTGTCAACTGTGAGCAAAATTTAATTTCCATAAGCAAAGCAAATAAATCATTTTTTATTCCCTCGGCTGGGTCTCGGGCCCATGTCTTATAATAAGGCTCTTGGTCAAAATGATGACTTATATACGTATAATGTAATACAAGTAGTGCCCCGCGGTTATACTAGTGTAGTTCCCGTTTTTTTTTGCAATAAGAATTAGTCCATAGACTAAGAACACATGTGTTCTTCCAAACTATAATTTATCTATGTTCTAAATTTCAGCCCGATACGTTCAGACGTTACAACGTGACTGAGCAACAAATATAATACATTGACATTTATAATATTAGTAGGAAGTAGGATAGTAGGCTTTAATAAAGTAAATGCCTTCTAAATAGTCTATTATCCCCGCATAATAGATTTTAGCGGCATATCTACTCATATCACTGTCATATCGTCCCGGGTCCCGGCTAAGTAATTGAAATGTGTCATGTGTTCGACACTCGGCTCAGTTCAATATGACGAACTTAAATAATTTTGCGTTGCCGTTCGGGAGCGAGTTATTAAATGAATGATGGAACGTCAAATACCTAAATTAAATTCACTGCATCATTTTGGTTGGATTCGAAGTTTACTGATTTTCATTCTGATATCCAATACTGATATTTTGTGCTTTTGAGAAGGTTTGACCCATTGAGTACATATAAGAAGAAGTACTATAGAGCACGCACAACGAAGTGGGAACAGTAGGCACGGGTGAGAACAAAGTAGCCTGTAGTCGTACTCGATCACTAGTAAAGTGCGTTTCTCGAGGATTTTTTTAAATATTGTTATTAAAATGGTGAAATGTGCAGTTCAATCTTGCAAAAACGATACTAGAAAACGCACAAAATTGAAATCCAGTATCACATTTCATCGGTAAGTCGATTATTTTACTTATTTTTATAAAAACTATTGAAAACTAATCCGAAATCGCGGGGTGAAGGAGACGTTCGGGAGGCGGGCACGCGCAGGACCGCCCTCGCACCGCGCTCCCGCCACGTGATTTAGAGATGGGACGTGATATAATGTTGGCTAGAAAAACTACATATTATAACAGATTTTTGTAACTTTACTGCTCAAAATGTTATAATATTTTAATAAATTATTTTATAGTGTGTTTTGTACGATATACTTTCAATTTTTTAATGCGAAAGTATTATAGAGTAAACTGGAAGTACATAATATTATGTAATGTTACGATATCACGTCTTAACAGTTAAATTGATTTTGAAGATTTTAATAGGTATAGAATATTGTTCTATAAAATAGAATAAAATTCAATTTAAAAAAATGACAATGAGAGGTACACTTTTGTGAGGAAAATACAGGTCCTACAAATATGGTATAAAATATTTTAACGACAAACCTACGCAAAACACTGGACATTTTTCCTTTTTTTGAACAAGAACCATGCAGCAATCATTTACTGCATTTGCTTAGAGCGGTGATTCAAAAATACATTGAAATACGCGTTAAATATTTAGTTCGAAAGTCAAATGTCACAAAAACTAAACTTTTTAACAAGCTCACGCTTTTTAGCGGTCAGCAAAATGACAAGTAATATTTATTTACATAATATAATATTTTATTTCATTTCATTTATAAATAAAAATTTAATTGTTTTTTTTTATAAATAGGTAATTAGGTAGGATTAAATTACTAACTACTAATTACACGAAATAATTATTTACGCCATTTTTCGGTAATAATTGCCAAATATAGGCATTGTAATCCAATTAATGGTTTGTCCGTTTATATCCTAAGTTCCTTATATTTTAAACAAAAATAAAATAATTTGAGAAATACCAGCTTTTTATTGACATACATATCAATCATACAAATTTTATGTGAAATATTTACATATTAATGTTGTACAAATGTAAGTTGCATGTAGAAAAACTTAAACCTGCACGGGCACTAACTCTATAAAACTAAAATACTTAGGTAAGTACTTTTAATTTAGATGTTATCGCACGAAATAATTATATTTATAGATGTTTGTATCGCGCTGAACCTGCATCAATCGTCAACAAAATGATTTTGCGTTGCCCGCGTGCCCATCCCTAGTAATTCCCTACGTACATATCTATGTAGCTATACATCATCTGCCTACGACGCGCACTGGGCGTCTAGTGTGGTGTTAGCACTCTATACTTTAGTTATTTGTTCTCTATGGTTTGACCCCAGATGAATAAAACAACTATGTAAAAAAACGAGTTTTAAACTACAAGTAGGCACTCAAAAGCGCTAAAAATATCAATATACATGATTGTCATAAGCGCTACCGACTCATAGTATAATTTAACTCACCTAAAAGATGGGCCCTAAAATGCACGATATCCCTCAGCGTGACTTCCTCATTCCTGTACATGATCTGGAAGGGCCTGGAGGCCGCCAGTCCTGAGATGAGCGACGCGTTGGTGCCCTGTCTCCCGGACCTCGTGGTGCTGTTGGTGCTTGACACTGATGCCTCGATGTGAACCGGCACCTTTGGCGAGACTCGGAGACCCACGCGTACTTGGTACAGCCTGTGACAAAACAGAGATTTTAATGCCAGACACACTTGCTAATAACTCATGGGGTAATTAATTGTTTGAGTTGAAGGAATTCGTCAGAGAACTAAAGTCACCGACATGACTCAGCGTATTAGCAAACTTTTTTTTTATAGTAAGTGACAAGACGAACAGGACATATGACTGATGTGACTGATGGTAAGCAACATGCCTACCCATAACAGCACAGTGACACGCAGCTATTGGACCATGAAGAATCCAAGTCTTTACCAAGTACCTACTAAAAGCTAAAAGCTTGGCTGCATGGGCACCTATTTTAGGCCCTGGATGACCTATTGAAACTACCAGATATCTAAACACTAAAATATATTGACCTTTTTTTGTGTAGTTAATTATACGAGCAATTATTGTAATTAATTGTTACAAATGATTATTCAATGCATACAGAATACTGTGAGTTAATAACTGTATTATGTTTTCATATATGACTTGTAATTATCCATTATTAATAAATTATTTGTATTTGTACTGCGGTCATCACCCAGATAAATAAGATGTTTTATCTCTATGCCGTGTAATTTCATCGGAAACATTGCCCTGCAAACCGCGTACAGATAGTATACAAATTTTGAATTGATAAAATTTGTATCTGAGCCACATATGTACATCATTGTTTTTATCACCGTAACTACAGATTACTTTTAAAAATCCGATCTTAGTGCTAGTGGCCATAACTGTTTATCTATGTTTTCCATTGTCACTTTTTTATTTTCCTGCTACCATGTTCAAACTTAAGAAGTAATAAAGAAGTCAAGTCACATAAGTTACGACGGCACATCAATTCACCTTCATTCCCGTATCATGTTATTTTATGACTTGCAACCGCCATTCTGTAGGTATTTCATGATTCAAGTAAACAGGTCAACATGTAGGTATCTATGTTCATCGTATAAAAAAGCCTGAATGGCTTCGTTCAAACTAGGGCATATATTCCGGAATTCCGAAATCTTGAATCCGCAATTCCGGAATTGAAACACTCCAATATCTCATTGCCATATTGATATTTTGACGACTAACTTCATTTTAACGCAACCATGATGCATACACACACACACACACACACACACATACGAACCAGGACTCATGTTTGCGGTAAGTCGAACCACTGCATACTCGTAGTTAAATTGACTAAAGATCGATAAATGTAAGAAACTTGTTTGAATAATATTTTAAGTTTTTCCTAGAATCCAAATATTTTTAATAGTTTCAGAATAAGTTGCGGAATTTCGATATTGGGTATATCTTATGGAATTCTGCAATATTTATCTGATTTGTCTATTAAATTACCGGGATGAGATAGAAAAAGACCTGACGATCAACCGTATGTTTACAAATGATTATAAAAATACATGATGGCATATAGTATATACTATCCAGTAAAGTACCTCAGTTCCGGAATTGAAAATATTCCGATATTGCATGCCCTAGTTCAAACTACGACATACATAATATAAAAAGTGGCTACAGCGTAGGTATCGGGTGACAAATCTGGTCGTACCCGAATTCATTGTCACCTGTATTTTAGAGGTACCGAGGCCGACGCACCCCAAATCAATTTAGTGCGACCTGCGCCACAGAATAAATAATAGCACGTTTTATGGTTCTGTAGGAACTACGTAGAGTAGGCTACGCAGAAAAATAATTCTACATAAAAAGGTTTGTTGTTGTACTAATATGATAAAAGTCAACGTTCGGATGTTTCGATATTTGGATGTTTGTTGCATAATCAAGTCGTAACGTCTGAACAAATCGCCTTGAAATTTGGAACGCAGTTAGATTAAACTCTAGAACAACACATAGGCTACCTTTTACTCCGGAGAAATTACGGGAACGACGGGAACTACGCGGGTAAAACTACGGGATGCTGCTAATATTTTATAATAGTCTCATGATAGTATTTTTTTGAAGTGAAGTGGCAGTGGGCCGGACCCATCTGTCGCAGGCCTGATAACCGATGGGGTAGACGGGTTCTGGAGTGGAGACCGCGAATCGGTAAACGTAGTGTAGGACGCCCTGAGACTAGATGGAACGGAGATGGAGAAAGGCAGCTGGTGGCGGTTGGAGACGGAAGACCGAGGATCGGGCTGAGTGGCGTATCATGGGAGAGGCCTATGTCCAGCAGTGGACAAGTACAGGCTGATGATGATGATAGTATTTTTTAAATCATTTGTAAGCTTACGGTTGATCGTCAGCTTATTTTTCTATCTTATCCCGGTAATTTAAGGGCGTGTGGGCCGTAATTTTGAATTTTTAAAACAACTTTAAGACCTTTAAAATAGTGTATTAAACTCTGAAAAAAATATATGTATTAGTTAAGGATCTTTTCTAGTGCAATTCGCAGTCAATAACACGATTTAATAAATTTTACTAGATAGAAAAAAATCCCAAAGTTACCCCTTTTCAAAAAGTTATTTCAAGTTTATGACTAAACTAATGAATTTTTTTACTAAATTTTGTACTCAACGAAAGCCACTAAAAGTTATAGATGCATTCGCAGAGTTTGACTTGATAAAAGTATCAGTTATTCACTATGTTTTAATATCTACCATATATATAGCGCGCCGTTCGGCAGGCCTGATCAGTCGCGTTTCGGCGCTCACGGACGACGGGCCTGTGCTTGATTTTGCAATTTTGACAACCAATAAATTTTAAATATTACGATCATAGTGCCACAGTATAACAATATCAGTAGGTATTACTAGTGAAGCACGCTATGATCTTGATTTTTGATACCGTTTTCATTGGAATTGCAAATAGACGCTGATACTAATTAGTACGCTGTTTACTTTATGTTGTAGACCAATAGGGAGTCTCAAAAACTGACGTCAATAACACATCAGTAAAAATTCAATGCAGATGCAATGGAAAATAGATAAGTATCGGTAAAATATCAGAGATAAGGAAATAATGAGAGGGGAGAAATCCCCTGCGTAAATCCCCCAACATAAATCCTATGTTAGGTATCATAAATGATACCTAACTTGCATTATATGCCATTTAGGTAAATTCTTTGGTAGTAAGGTACTTAGTACTTGGAAGAAAAAAGTCCTCACATACAGATTTTACCACTTTAAAAGAGACTCTTGCGCAAACTATTCAGTTTTAAAAAAATGTTAGGAACTTCAATACAATTTTTGAACATCTATCCATAGATACACGTATGATTTTGATAGTTTTTTTTATTTCTTTTCCAAGTTTGTGACACCACCAAAATTTATTGTTTTTTCTTTTTTGTATGAAAATGTTAATATTGTTCATAGAATACATGTACTTAACAAGTTTTAATAGTATACTTCTTATAGTTTCGGAGAAAATGGCTGTCACATACGGATGGACAGACATAATGTATATTTTAAAATTCGTCTACGAATCCCTAAAACCTAACTTCGTTCATTTAAAACTCATTTAAATGGAAATTTAGACACTCGACCAAATTTGATAAGAAGCCTTTTAGGCAGTAAAATTACTCGTAGAATTGAACTCTGTACTAAATTTCCGATTCGTATTTTTATATAAGGTTTAGAATCATTTCCTGAGCATAAAATTACAAAATAATAACAAATCCAGGTGGAGCTTCAAGCGCCAGCTCGAAAAAAACGTTTTTGGCCGATATTCCGAAAAAGTAATAAAGCCTATTATTATTGTAGAAAATAAAATTTCCCAGCTTTTGTTGCCAGTAAACTTTTTTCGAACTTACCGATTACGATTTGTTATGTCCAATTTAATGATAATGTGAATTCTGTTCCCAGTAGCATAAACATGTCTCTTATTACCGGAATGGAAGAAGAGTTTCGCGTTTCGCGTTTCGCGCGTATCTTTATGTTTGTTAAACTTTTATTTCCACATATCTTCCAAACGGCTGGATGGATTTTGGTAACTAAGATATTCTAAGACTAGTCTCATTCGCCAAAGTGTCCTGAGATAGTAGGTAATATTTTTTTACGTGTAGTTTTTTTTGTAGTCGGGGTTTTTAAATTAAAGTTATTCTATCATATTGCTCGTTGCTCGAATGAACAGCACCGTTCATCATCATGATTGAAGAGTTGAACGAAGAGTTTGGTCTCCACTTTTGTAATAAGAACAACTAAGCTGTGAAACGCATTGCCAGAGTGGGTTTTGTCCAAGGTTCGAACCTTGGGGTTACGAGGTACACTGTGTTTGTTTCTATTAGAGAAGCAAGTTCCATCGTAGACCACATCATTTTCATCCACTATTATCGGCATCATCGCAACCGTATCATTAAATGGGTTATAAATCGTAAACGGTAAGTTTTACAAAAAAGTTTACTAGCAACAAAAGATGCAAAATTTTATTTTCTACAATAATTGTCAAAATATGTAGTTTCCAAAATATCGGCTAAAACAGTTTTTTTTTTTTCAATTAGCGTTTGAAGCTCTAGATCTGTGAGCATTTTGTAATTTTATGCTCAGTAAGTGATCTTTACCTCATAAAAAAAAATTGTTGTTAGGAACTTGTGAATTATTAGGAAACATTTTAAAAGATGCATGAAATTGGAAAAGCCGTTCTCAACTTATAGTGTGACCAAAAAAGAAAAGGTTGAGTTTTGTATACCTACCGTATAGTAATAGTATAGATAAATTTAATATTTCTTCGTTTATATAGCAACAAAACTCTAATCATAAACAAACAAACATAAACAAATCTTGAACAAAAAATGAGTTTAAATTACATAGTCCAATATTTTAATGTTATTTCTGCACTGTGGCACCGATGCCGCGGTCGGTGACGGTCGCGAGAACAAGACAGCGTGAAATGCCTACTTTGACAGAATTACCTGGCCTTAATAGACATATCATATAATTATTCGCATTGCCGAATTCCTAAAATTTACTTGTAGGCGAGTCGGTTTCCGCAAACAAGAGTCAATTTCAACTTCCTTCTTTTTGATCTGTTCTGTTCCGATTACGGACCATTTCGAGTTGTTAGGCTTTACATAACATCTACGCTCAACTTTGGCTCTTTCGTTAAACCCAAGAATAAATTAATTGTTAAAATACAAAAATGTCCTGTCTAAGGTACTTCAACTCTCAAGACTTGCTCATGTTATATTTTATGTTATAATAAACAAAGAACAGATTCGCTCTTGCATGGTCAACTGTTTGCACCCTTGGAATCGGCCGGCTTAGTACCAACTCTTGGAGGTTTTAGATGCTCTGACATCAACCTAGAGACGTATCAAAAGGCTCAAAGCCACTTTAGACACAGTTGCAAGCTCGCATTTGCCAAAATGGCGGGAAAACGGCTATCGGTTGATAACATAAACGTGTCATTTACATTTCGACCTATTTAAAGTCATTACGCGTTGAAAGATAATTCTAACCGTGTCGTTTCGTTATCAATATTGTACTTCAAATGTAAACTAACAGGATTAACAGCATAAGTTGTATAATTATCACCGTTTTTAAAGAAAACTAAATACCTATAAACATATAAATCTTATGAAATTCGGTCGGGTGGTTTTTTGAAATATCAACCATAAACTAAAATTTACGTACAATTTTCTGGATGACGTAGTTGTAGATTTCTCAAAAACTATGAAACTTGATCCTGTAAATACGAAGTTGTGTAAATGCATTAAGGCCAGGTAGTTCTGTCAAATTAGGCATTTAACGCTGTCTTGTTCTCGCGACCGTCACCGACCGCGGAATCGGTGCCACAGTGCAGAAATAACATTAAAATATTGGACTATGTAATTTAAACTCATTTTTTGTTCAAGATTTGTTTATACTAGTGATAACAATTTTGTGAATTGTGAAGTGATAAGAGTTTTTGAAGTTATACTTCTTTAGGCGCGTTATGAAAAAATGATGAGAGTGAAATTTTAAGATGCGCTATGATGCTGCGATATGATACAATACGATGATGCGATAAGATACCTGTGACACAAAATTAACAGTATGAAGTCGTCTGCTTAAGGTGGTTCGATTTTCATACTAATCTATTTGACCATTCATGGGCGACGAGAGTATAATTTTACACTGAAATGACTATAGTTGGCATTTAAATTGGTCTTTATTTGCGGCATTTCATATTTAGTTGAAGAAAATTGTAGATTAATAGTAGAAATAACATCGAATTTTTTTGTTCATTTAGGTATGTCAATGTGTGAGTGAACACAGATAGTGTCGTACGGTTGCCGCTACTAGGCATAGAATACATAATAGTAATTATACGGCAAAGACGCGCGACGTTGCCAGCTCGTGACATACGCGGGTAACGCGCTGTTGCCGCTCTTCTCTGTCAACTTTGCTCAGCTGGCTCAGCTCAAGAATAAAATAAATTATTGAAAGATTGGACAATGTATTGCCAGTATTTGAATGTTATATATTGGATAAATTTTCGGTGGCGATAAATTTAATAAAATAAAAGAAGTATAACTTCTCACGCGCGTACATAAGTACACGCACCCATTTTTTTTGGGGTGTAAGGGGACCTCAACATCTAAGTGTCCCCAAAACTGTCAACCTCACCTGCCCGTGGTGCACCCTGCCGACCAACAAACGAGGCTCTGACGACCGACCGATGGCGGGATAACCATCCAAATAGCCGTGCTGTAAATATAGCTGTGACGGGCAGCAGCGTCACATGCATAAGATGGCACGGCACTGCGGTCGCCAACCCGCATGCCCAGCGTGGCGACTATGGGCAATACCCCCTTTATGATAGGTCCCAAAAAGAAAAGGCCCTAGTTCCCGGCCGCCCTGCTATTCCTGGCCAAGGCGGCGGTCATGGTAACAACGGGGCAGGGGTGCGAAGAATCCCCGGGCTACGGTAGGCCGCCAAACCCAATTGACCCTGGCTGTGCATAACGGACGGACGATTCGAGATGACGATAGGCTCGCTCAGCTGGAAGAAGAACTGACCCACATAAGGTGGCACATTCTCGGGTTATGCGAAGTCCGAAGACAGGAGAGGACACCGTAACCTTGGAATCGGGCCATCTAATGTATTACCGTGAAGGTCACCAGCTGTCGCAAGGTGGTATCGGGTTTCTGGTCCACAAAACTCTCCATAACAACGTTTTAGAAATCGCAAGTGTGTCTCCGAGGGTCGCATACCTGGTGCTGAAGTTGACCGAGAGTATGCCCTCAAAGTGGTCATGGCGTACGCACCCTGGGAGGCATACCCTGATTCAGAGGTGGAAGCTTTGTATGAGGATATAGCGAAGGCTTTACATAACACCTCAAAGCCCACTTCAACGTTGTTATGGGGATTTTAACGCCAAAGTGGGAGTACGGACTTGCAGTGAATCGGTAGTAGGACCATATGGTTTGGGAAGACGAAATGACAGGGCCCAAATGCTGATCGACTTCCTCGAAAAGGAAAGGCTGTTTCTGATGAATTCGTTCTACCAGAAACAGCCTCAGAGAAAGGTGGACATGGCGAAGCCCCGACGGACGGACGAAAAATGAGATTGACTTCATTATTGCGGATAAACGGCGTATATTCAGGGATGTCTCAGTGATCTCTAGGTTTGCTACCGGAAGTGATCACAGGCTTGTGAGAGGCACCCTGAATATTGATTACAAGCTTGAACGCGCCCGTTTGATGAAGTCAACACTCCGTCCGAACCTTCTCCAAACCATAGTTGGGTCTGAAACATTTCAGCTAGAACTGAATAACCGGTTTGCTGCCTTGGAAACCACAGACAGCGTTGACCAGAAGCTCGACAGAGTGGTGGACGTCCTACGAGATGAGGGCACAAAATTCTGCAAAATGCGGCGCAAAGGCAGAAAGTCAAAGCTTTCGACGGAAACTCTGCAACTCATGGAGGAACGACGAAATCCCACGTTAACTTCGTCAGAACAAGGGGCTCTAAATAAGAAAATTACCAAACTTGTACGACGTGACCTCCGATTAGCTAACACGCTCTTGATTGAAAAATCAATTGAGCAAAATCGGGGGTCAAAAGTGTTCGTCAAGACACTAGGTAGAAGTCACCTAACGAAGTTAACCACCTCGGCGGGGACAGTCGTTACATCCAAAGCGGGTATTCTTTCGGAAGTGGAAGACTTTTACGGCCAGCTGTACGCATCAGATGCTCCTCATCTCCCACAAAACGAGGACAAAAGAGCCACTCTGACACGCCACTACACAGAAGACCTGCCTGAGATAAGTCAAGACGAAATTGTGATGGCTCTTGGGCAACTTAAAAATGGAAAAGCCGCGGGTGAGGACGGGATTACAACAGAGCTCTTAAAGGCTGGTGGAGCCCACTTCTTAAAGAGCTCCAAGAACTGTTTAATGCCGTCCTCTTCACCGGGAGGACTCCACAGGCGTGGCACAGAAGTGTAGTCATCCTTTTCTTTAAAAAGGGAGATAAGACCCTTTTAAAGAACTATAGGCCAATATCGCTTCTGAGCCACGTCTATAAGTTGTTCTCAAGAGTTATCACAAATCGTCTCGCCCGAAGACTCGACGAGTTCCAACCTCCTGAACAGGCCGGGTTTCGAAGTGGGTACAGCACCATAGACCACATTCACACGGTACGGCAGATTGTACAGAAGACAAAAGAGTACAATCGGCCTCTTTGCTAACGTTTGTGGACTATGAAAGGCGTTTGACTCGGTCGAAACCTGGGCTGTTCTGGAGTCCTTACAGCGATGCCAAGTCGATTGGCGATACATCGAGGTGATGAGATGTTTGTACGACGCCGCTACGATGACGGTCCAAATTCAAGACCAGCAGTCGAAGCATATTCCTCTGCAGCGAGGCGTGAGACAAGGGGACGTAATTTCCCCGAAATTGTTCTCAAACGCACTAGAGGATATGTTTAAGACTCTGGATTGGGTTGGACATGGCCTAAACATCAATGGCGAGTACATCTCTCACCTACGATTTGCGGACGACATCGTCATAATGGCAGAGTCGCTGGAGGACTTGCAGTGTATGTTGGACAGCCTGGCTGACGCTTCTCAACGCATCGGCCTCCGGATGAATTTGGATAAAACCAAAGTCATGTGCAACGAGTTCGTTGCTCCGGGACCGATTGCCGTTAGTGGAACCACTCTTGAAATTGTACAGAAATACGTTTACCTAGGGCAGACGCTCGAACTAGGTAGAGGTAATTTTGAGAGTGAGGCTATGAGAAGAATACAGTTGGGCTGGGCAGCATTTGGAAAACTTCGTCGGGTCTTCTCGTCACCCATCCCACAAAGTCTCAAGACAAAAATGTATAACCAGTGCGTCTTACCCGTTATGACCTACGGTGCTGAAACGTGGACACTGACGGTGAAAATGGTCCGTAAGCTCAAAGTCGCTCAGCGAGCTATGGAAAGGGCTATGCTTGGGGTTTCTCTGAGGATTGCATCCGGAACGAAGTAATTCGTCAGAGAACTAGAGTCACCGACATAGCTCAGCGTATTAGCAAACTGAAGTGGCAGTGGGCCGGTCACATCTGTCGCAGACCCGATAGCCGTTGGGGCAGACGGGTTCTGGAGTGGAGACCGCGAATCGGCAAACGTAGTGTGGGACGTCCTGAGACTAGATGGGTGACGATATTCGAAAGGCAGCTGGTGGCGGTTGGAGAAGTAAGACCGAGGACCGGGCTGAGTGGCGTATCATAGGGGAGGCCTATGTCCAGCAGTGGACGAATACAGGCTGATGATGATGATGATGATATATGGAAAAAAGGTTTACTGGCAACAAAAGATGGGAAATTTTATTTTCTACAATAATAACATTATAACTTTATATATATAATAACTTTTTCAGAATATCGGCCAAAAACGTTTTTTAACCGACTTCAAAAAAGGAGGTTTCTCAATTCGACCGTATGTATGTTCTTTTTTTTTTTTTTATGTTTGTTCGCGGATAACTTCGTCGTTTATGAACCGATTTTGATGATTCTTTTTTTGTTGTAAAGGAGATATTCCAAGGGTGGTACCATGATAAGGAAACCAGGATCTGATGATGTTATCCTAGAGAAATCGAGGATAACTTTCGAAAATTGTAAAGATGACTAGTGCGTTAGTTAAGTTTTTGCTTGAGCATTTTAAAGCAGTATAGTTTAAAGATGGTCTGGAGTCGATCTGATGAGGGAACGGGAAGACGGTCGAGGAAACTCCTCGACGGTTCATAGTAGTTACCTTGTGTTTGGGCTCGATGAATTTGTATTGATGAGAACTTTTTACATAGATGGGTTGTGACTGTCATTAGTGGTCTGATGATGAAGATAAAGGACAGTCAAGGGAATTTATTAACGGTTTACAGGAACTACCCAGTGTTTGGGTTTAATTCATGTATTGAGATCTCAACACGAAATCGTGTAAATGCATTAGTGAAAACTTGTTAAGCACTAAAAAGGGTAAAATAAACATTTTTTTACAAAAAATTAAACCGACTTCAACACCACAAATAGGCACTCAAAAGCGAAAAATAATTTAATACTTATAGGTAATTATTATAACCTCTACTCACTCATCTATATGAAGTCGGTGCCAGCCAAATCTAACAGGTAGTAGATAGATACTACTTACCTATGCCTACTTACTTACTACCTCGTACATAGTATCTACAAAAATTGTTTTTTCGAGCTGGCGCTTGAAGCTCCACCTGGATTTGTTATTATTTTGTGATTTTATGCTCAGGAAATGATTCTAAACCTTACATAAAAATACGAATCGGAAATTTAGCGCAGAGTTAAATTCTACCAGTAATTTTACTGCCTAAAAGGCTTCTTATCAAATTTGGTCGAGTGTCTAAATTTCTATGAACAATATTAACATTTTCATTCAAAAAAAAAAAAAAACAATAAATTTTGGTGGTGTCACAAACTTGGAAAAGAAATAAAAAATAAAAATTCTAACAAAACCATACTGTGTATCTATGGAAAGGTGTTCAAAATTGTATTGAAGTCCCTAACATTTTTTTTCTAAACTGAATAGTTTGCGCGAAAGTCTCCTCCAAAGTGTTAAAATCTGTATGTGAGGACTTTTCTTCCAAGTACTAAGTACCTTACTACCAAAGAATTCACCTAAATGGCATATAAATGCAAGTCAGGTATCATTTATGATATCTAACTTGCATTTATATTAGGGGATTTACGCAGGGGATTTCGCCCCTCTCATTATTTCCTTATCCCGATCTCTGATTTGACGGACGAATATTTTACCGATACTTATCTATTTTCCATTGCATTCGCATTTAACCTTTTACTGATGTGTTTCGACATCAGTTTTTTGAGACTCCCCTTTTGGTCTACAACATAAAGTAAACAGCGTACTAATTAGTATCAGCGTCTATTTGCAATTCCAATGAAAACGGTATCAAAAATCAAGATCATAGCGTGCTTCACTAGTAATACCTACTGATATTGTTATACTGTGGCACTATGATCGTAATATTTAAAATTTATCGGTTGTCAAAATTGCAAAATCAAGCACAGGCCCGTCGTCCGTGAGCGCCAAAACGCGACTGATCAGGCCTGCCGAACGGCGCGCTATATATGTGGTAGATATTAAAACATAGTGAATAACTGATACTTTTTATCAAGTCAAACTCTGCGAATGCATCTATAACTTTTTAGTGGCTTTCGTTGAGTACAAAAATTTAGTTAAAAAATTCATTAGTACTAAACTAATGAATTTTTTAACTAAATTTTTGTACTTAAATAAAATAAAAATTAAATAAAAATTTAGTTAAAAAATTCATTAGTACTAAACTAATGAATTTTTTAACTAAATTTTTGTACTTACATAAACTTAACAACATAAACTTGAAAACACTTTTTGAAAAGGGGTAACTTTAGGATTTTTTTCTATCAAGTAAAATTCATTAAATCGTGTTATTGACTGCGAATTGCACTAGATTAAATCCTTAACTAATTAATACATATATTTTTTTCAGAGTTTAATACACTATTCTAAAGGTCTTAAAGTTGTTTTAAAATTCAAAATTACGGCCCACACGCCCTTAACTTGCTTTGCACTAAAAGGGTAAAATAAACTACTTTCGTACAAAAAATTTAACCGACTTCAAATAGATGAGTGAGTAGCGCTTATAATAATGATTTTCGTTTATTTTTCGCTTTTGAGTGCCTATTTGTGGTTTTGAAGTCGGTTTAATTTTTTGTTGTATGTATGTTATGTGATAGCTCCGCCAATTGTGCATTAGTTTCGATGTTTTTATTTTGTTTGGTAGATGGTCCAGAGATGGTTCCATTAAATTTTATGGAAATTCGCGGTATTTGAAATATGAACAAAAAAAATTGGTTGCCTGTAAAGTCGGTATACGGGCGAAAGTTTTACGTGACAACGACTTTGAGTGGTAAAATAATTTTACGGAAGGGACGCGTGCCTTTCACTTTTTATGTCTGTCTCTCTCGCTCTTAGGCGGGCTAACCATGCCCGAGTGGAAGGGACGCGTGCCTCTCACTCGCTCTCGTTGTGAGCGCATAACGTGAGCGGAGCGTAACGCAGTTTCTTGAAGTGTCACCCGGCAAACCAATTTCTAAGACGTTGTCACGTCAAAAAATGCCTTCTAAAACTACGCACGGCACTAGAGGACTCGGTGTGCCATACCTTGCGTCTCGCCCGTATCCACGAGCCCAGGGGGTGCGTGATTCTCCGCTTGTAGGCGCGTGATGCGTGATCTCCATGAACGCGCGTGGATGCATTTTAGGTATATTGGACTGTGCGTGTTTTCTTTAAAAACGGTGATAATTATACAACTTATGCTGTTAATCCTGTTAGTTTACATTTGAAGTACAATATTGATAAAGAAACGACACGGGTAGAATCTTTCAACGCGTAATGACTTTAAAATAGGCCGAAATGTAAATTACACGTTTATGTTATCAACCGATAGCTGTTTTCCCGCCATTTTTTGCAATTGCGCGCGTGCAACTGTGTCTCAAGTGGTTTTGAACTATTAGGGAAGCATACCCCATCCGAACACAAAAAGAAATTTTAAAATCGGTGCATGGGTATTGGGATGGATGCATGGGTTGTTTTTCCTCGATTTTTCCGATTAATATAAGCTTGGTGTCCATCTCTCTACTTAGTCTGTGTTGATGTCTTCAAGTCGAGAGTAGATCAGTTTCTTACAGGTTAAGACACTCCTTCGTAGACCGCATCGTTGCTTAACATCGGGCAAGATGATTGTAAAGTGTAAACTTATCATTGTTAAAAAAACTCGGCTCATGTTTATATTATCATCCATTTCATGCTTTATTATGATATCATCACTTCATCTAATCTTTAACGTAAACTAAAAAATGTTTTAAAAATACATAATCTCTTTATTGCAAACCTAGAAATAAAGTAACAATAGATAATATGACCTTGTTAAAAACCCACTATATCCTAGCTAATTATGAAATGGAATATAGTGAAATACTTAGTAAGTGGAAAGTAAAGAAATACTTAGTTTTAATTCTCTCGTATTTGTTGCCGACGTAAATGGAGGCGCAAACTAACGCTGGTATTCCGCCTACTGAACAAAAATGATTTTCATACTCTATCTGCGTAAACCAATATTGGTAGGCAATACACAGAACTATGAATGCGTGGTTAATTGCATTGACACTTCCCCCTTCGTGTTACGTCCGTTCGATATGCTGCGCGAATCTGATAGTAATTGGAAGGCTATATTGCACAATTCCGGATTTTGCTCAAAATTATTTAGCCTTCACATTTTTAACACGGGATTTAAAAATGTGAGTGGCCTCGTGGCTTAGTGGGTAGTGACTCTGCCTGCAAAGCCGAGGATCGTGGGTTCGATTCCCACTCAGTGCAAATATTTGTGTGATGAATTCCAATGTTTGTACTGTGTCTGGGTGTTTTTATGTATAATAAGAATGTATTTAAAACCATACAAGTATTATATTAGCTATCTGGCCGTCATAGTACAAGCTTTGCTTAGTTTGGGGTCAAATGGTGTTGTCAAAATTGCCCACCAATATAAAATAGTAAATAATAATCAAATAGTAAGCAAGCTGAAGTGGCAATGGGCAGGCCACATCGCTCGCAGAACTGATAACCGATGGGGAAGAAAGTTTCTCGAGTGGCGACCACGAACCGGAAGACGCGGTGTTGGACGGCTTCCCACTAGATGGACAGATGACCTCATAAAGGTCGCTGGAAACCGCTGGTTGCAGGTTGCGCAGGACCGTTCGTTGTGGAAATGTAGGGGGGAGGCCAATGTTCAGCAGTGGACGTCTTGCGGCTGATGATGATGATGATAATATACAAAAAGGAGTATTGCTTAAATAACCTTTTCAGAGCTGCTTACAGTAGGGTTGTTTTATTTAAATCAACCACTCCACGGACTCCGTGTCCTTTGTTATTTGGGTTCTTTTCTTAAATTAGGAGATTAATACGTTGACTGAGAGGGTTTTCCCGATAGTTACAATCTTTATGTCTTCAAATCGAGAGTGAATCGGTTTCTTCTGGGTAAACACGCTCTATCGTAGACCGCATCATCGTTTAACATCAGGCGAGGTGGCGGTCAAGTGTAAACCTATAAAAGTAAAAAAAAATAGGTGAGAGCACGGAACAACTTGGTGCATGTGCCATCACCCTTAACCATATTTTAGGGAAGACAGCGACCCACCACACGATATAACCGCATGGAACATTTGAAGGTGACTATGAATGCTTTGGGTATACACGCAGCCCTATTTATTCTAATGCTCTTTATTTTTTCCCCGTATCAGTTGTATAGCGGTAAGCAGTGGTTCACCGACAGCTACCCATTTGGGCACGTTGAATCCCTTCGTAGAAGTTTTGTTTCTTTGTGCATAGGAAGCTATTGGTGGGGCGGGTGGTGGTAAGCCTTCATGAAACAGTGGAACACACGGCCCATTTTAAAAGCGGCGTAGGTTTGAATGACTTCCCTCTGAATATTTTTGTGTCGTATTCTGTACCGTGGTGGATTATGACCTTGACTCCCTCCTTGTGAGAAAAGGCCTCAGCAGTTACAGAGACAGAGAGATATTATTTAGTACTTGAATGTAGAGGTGGGCGTTAATTCAACGTATTTTTTTTCAACCGCTTTTCGTTGATTAACGCATTAGCAGCTTTTCACTAATGTGCAAAACAGTTGACGCGTCAACAGGTTTGCGCAAACATTTGAAGTGTCAACTGGATTGCATATAACAGTTGAAGCATTAACAGGTTTGTACAAAACAGTTGAAGCATTAACTGGTTTGCAAAAACAGTTGAACTTTCAACTGGTTTGCAAAAAACAGTTGAAGAATCAACTGTTTTGCGCATTATTAGTATTTAATGTTTCTGATACCATTCACTTTAGCTTATATCAATGACTTTAGAGGTCGACATTAGAGTAAGCGGGATCGCTTGCTTGACTATTACTAGAGCAAGTATTGTAAGTAAGTAAAAAAATAAAATATAAAACGAAACGAAAAAAAAAATAACCCCAAAAAATAGTACCCTGTAAAAATAAGCATTTTTACAGTAAAGAGTGACGAACCGAGCAGGACATGTGCCTGATGGTAATGGTAAATGGTCTGATGGTAAAGGATAGCCCATAAAAATACAGTGACATGCAGCTATTGGAACATAACGAGTCCAAACCATTATCTAGCACTGCATTACGCTCGTCACTCAGAAACATAAGGTGTTTTATCTTTGGGGGGATGACGACACTCTTTTTACCACTTTGGAAGAGTCGCTCGCGCAAACTTTACAGTTTAGAAAAAAAAAATATTACAAACCTCAATATAATTTTTGATGACCTATCCATAGATTGTAGATATCAAAATCTTAATGCGGTTAACAGATTAAATCTACTTACCAAGTTTCAATAGTATAGCTCCTATAGTTTCGGAGAAAGTGGCTGTGACATACGGACAGACAGACAGACATACAAACAGACAGACATGACGAATCTACAAGGGTCCCGTATTTTGCCATTTGGCTACGGAACCTTAAAAAAGATTTACCTTCGAATACTATAATATAATATTCTACATATATTATTCTAATTCTAAATATAATATTCGAATTCTAATAGAGATTTGAAATGAAAATTGTTATAGTATTTTACTAATCAATCCTTTTCAGTTGATACCCACGTTGAGGGAAGTTGTGTAATTTTTTTTGTGGAGTCGGCCATTTTGAATCCGTTAATTCAAGTAGCTAAGAACAACCGCAAGGAAACTGCCGTTCAAATTACAAATCCGAATTGAAATCGGTTCATCCGTTTGAGAGCTACGGTGCACACACACACAGACACATCCTAACAGCATCGACGTCAAACTTATAACACCTCTCGTTTTGGTCGAGGTTAAAAATGATACCTAGCTAGATCGATTCATCGCTCCCGAAGCCCCGTGCATTCTAAATTTCATGAAAATCGTTGGAGAGATTCAGATTGTTTAAAATACAAGAAAAGCTCATTTAAAGGTAAAGATATCGGCTAAAGGTACTCTGTTGCATATCAACTGTCTTAAAACAAGAACAAAATTAAAAATTTTGATTAACCCCCGACTACCTTAGATTTGTTATCTGTACAACATTCTACTAGTCAAGCCCTTTCATTTGATACGGAAGTATCCTTAAGGAAGTTGTGAAAAAAGAAATGTAATTTGCCATTTTGTGGTAGCGGCCATCTTGAATTTGAAATTTGTCATAGTGCAAAGTATTCTACTAGTCAAGCCCTTTCGTTTGATACCCATATTGCGGTAGTAGTGAAAAAAATAATATAATTCGCCATTTTGTGGTGGCGGCCATCTTGGATTTCAAATTTGTTATAGCGTATAGTACTCTGCTAGTCAAGCCCTTTCATTTGATACCCATATTGAGGTAGGTTGTGAAGAAATATTTTGTCCGCCATTTTGTGGAGGCGGCCATTTTGAATCGATATTAACCAGACATAGCTAAGAACACCCGCACGGATATTAACTTTCAAATAAAAAACCGCATCGAAATCGGCCCAACCGTTTGAGCTCTACGGTGCCACAGACAGACACACACACACACACACAGACAGACAGACAGACAGACAGACAGACAGACAGACAGACAGACAGACAGACAGACAGACAGACAGATAGACAGACAGACAGACATCGACGTCAAACTTATAACACCCCTTTTTTTGGTCGGGGGTTAAAAATACTAGGCCTATCATCGAACTCTTAATTAAAAACGGTAGAAGCGGTAAACACGCTTCTACTATGGCGATGCAAAATCAGGTGACGTCTCCTGATTTAGTCTCAGTCGCAACAAGGAGTTGTGTACGTTCGCTGACAATTCAATTTTCAAATTTTTCAAACAAATTTTCGCCACGTTATGTTGTCTTTAGATTATAGCATACCTCATCTTCGTTTCTTTAATTATATCGATGAGGCCTATGAATGTCTTTATGTATCAAGATCATAAATGCAAAAGTATGGGTGGGTGTTGTTCGATCACGTCGGAACGGTTCAACTGGTTCAAATTTGAAACACAGTTTTAATATTATTGCTTGGAATAGCACGTAGGCTTTTATCCCGAGCAAATAATGGAAACTGTCACACACTGCTAGTTTCATATAGTTAATTATTGTTGGAAATAAGTAGGTCACTCTGTAATCACAATTAACGAGAAACCATTTAACAGTATTAATTAATTAACTTTCAACATGGTGGTATGTATATCGTGGCCACTATTAACTAAATTATTTTGGGTGGGAAGTGGGATCTAACTAGATCTGTAAGCTATACCTATTAACCAAAAATGTATGAAAAACGTTTGGAAATGTCGTGTGATGCATGGCGGACATTGTGTAAATGTATTTCCTCCACGAAAAAAAGGTAGTATACATATTGAAGAGCGAGGTATGGAGCTAGGCTAATTAAATACTGTGATTAGCGAACTATAATGGCTACTGTACGCTGGATCTATATGTATACGCTGTGTTTATCTACTGATCGCTGAAATTAATAAGCACTCTATAATATCTCTGACTAGAATCAGTAGGTATACCGTTTCGTTGGGTTGTTACGTCCACCATAGAGGTTAACACGTTTCTGAAATGAGATGTTCGTAGAAGAAACAACATAGCTACGTTTGAGGTACGTACTGGATACTGTTAACATAAAACAGGCCTTCAAGACTTCTCATGACTACTTTCTAACGCTGCCGAAACGTCGAGATAATTTAATACTATCTTCAAATATTTTGAAACTGAAGCGGTTTTCTGTTTGATCGCGATAATCTACTACTTACTGAACTACTTACAGGCCCGATGTCAAAAATTCTTTCATTATTGGATTGTACGTAATCCATGAGTGCTATTGGCTACATATTATGTAGGTGCCTACCACGGACGAAGCCAGGACGTACCATTAGGTTTAAGCAGAGAGAACGCTGATTCTGCACGTTATTAACTGTTCCTTTGTGAAGCAATATTCGGAATAACTGCTATGTATATAATATCTAATAATTTTACACCGTTTGAATTTATAATTTTGAATAATATTTCATATAGTTATAGGCTATATTTAATTCGTAAAAATACAAATAAGGAACAGTTTGAACGATATTAATTTGACCCGGCTTAAATCGGTAATGTTATTAGGAGAGAAAGTCAATCTTGTATGAATGAGGTAGGCTCATAAACCACTGATCCGATTTGAAAATCTCATTAAAATTTGAGTTTGGTACGCGTTATTTATTATACCATTAGTTATCTTTTTTGTCTGTTTTCAATCGAATGAAGTCATGGCGGGCTAGTAGTCAAATATTACGTTAATCATCAGTAACAACAGTGTTGTGTGTTGGCAGACAGTTTAGAAGTGTTATTTAATATTCGAAAAGCTCCATCCAGTTGTTATTGCTTTTATATTGGACTGACAACCGCTGTTTACAACTGGGTCACAGCACGTCGTGCGTGGGAGTCAGCCGATTAGTCGCGTGAGATTGAAATACGTATTTCCTCACATATCATCATCAGAAGCATCAGTATATAAGCAACCCATTTTATAGTTACTATTGCTGAGACTCAGAGCCTTTCCCTCACGATGTGCGAACCAAAGCCAATCCACCCCATTGGCGAAATACGTGTTGATTGGTGACAAGTCCTCGAAAGATGACTTTATTGAAACATGCCGGTTTCTTCAAGATGAAGGTAACGATGCCCATTCAACGTTAAAGCCAGTAATGTTGTCACAACAGTACATCTGCTCTTGGTAGAATACTTAGAAGTGAAAACAGGATTCGAACTTACAATATCACGCTTGTGTGAATCTATACCTCGGTTTATACACTTTATATTCTTCATAATTGTGCTTAACTTTGTCAAGTATTCGTATGGTTAGGGCTGCCCACACTCAACCCAGGGATATGCCTTCCCGAAAAGGGGACACGTGAAGTTTCCAGTACGTCTCTGGAACAACTGTGGAAGTTATGTACCCTCCAGCAAGATCATTTGGTAGTGCTAGGGTGGCGATCGACTGCGAAATCATTTTCGCCCAGCTACCACCAAGCCACGACCGGAGAAACCCGTGAGGGTTTTAGTCGGTAGAGGCACCACCTAAAGTGGTGTCAAGCCCGATACACCCATCGTTTCTTCAACGGCATCATATTGTACAGTTGTAGTAGGTATACATCTTGAAGAGCTACGCATGGAGCTATGCTAGCGACATTATGTGTTGATTATTGTGCTTGTAATTTGAGCCAAAATTGCCATAATTTTGATCTCGCGTCCGTTCAATCAGGCGCTCGGAATTAAAATAATGGTCATTTGGACATGACGAAAGTCCATAAGGCACATCTCATAATACTCCTTCAGTTTCAGGGAACCCTTATTATGGAACTATTAGGACTATGGCAATGGTGGGTATGACCTATTTATTATATCTGCGTAATCCTATTCTAATGAACAAGCTGTTGTGAAAGCCGTTGTAAAGTTTATAAAGACCGCGATAAATATAGTTCGAACCACAAAGCAATATATTTATAGCACAAAAAAAGTGTGTTCGTGCCATATTAATATAAATAAATAAATATTTGGCATGAAGTGGTCTGAATCGTGTAAGCCTATTTTCAAATCAAATAAATTATTGACTTCGCTTTGTATTTACATTTTGAAAATGGCAAAATTGGTTAGAAATAACTTTTCATTGTTCAGGCCTTTTAACAATATTGGTAGAAGACCGGCGACTTTCTTGCGACTCGAGATGTAACGTTGCGACTCGAGATGTGTAACGTTGGAATTGTTCAGGAACAGCTGCATTTACATGGGACCACTTATATATAATTCCTTGCCAGACTCAATTGTTGGTTTGCCTTAGGGTAAATTTTGTGTAGAGTTGAAGAAGTGGCTTGCGAGTGAATGTTATTATTCAGTCAAAGAATTTCTGGAAAAAGCATCTTGCCGCTTGTATAATTATTTCGGTAAATTTTAGCATAGCGCGCCCGGCTGGCCGGCGCTGCTGCGGAGCCGCGCGGCCGCCGCGCGCGCCGCCCTGCACCGCTCCGACAACTCGCTGGTGGTAGCCGTCAGGGACTGGGTGAATAGTCCACTCCATAAAACGTGGAGGGCATATCATAAGCCCATATCATAATTTATTCGTCTTTATTCTATTATTATTATTGCATTGCTAATTTATTTATGTTTATTCTATTATTAATATTGAATTGCTAATTTATTTATTTATGCTAATTTTGAATTTTGATTAATGGATGTAAATCTGGAAATAAACTATTTCATTTCATTTCATATAACCATATTCTTGACTTGCAATTTATGAACTTTCTGTATTTAATTTGAACGTCACGTATAATATGACTGCGATGTTATGTATTTCGACATATATATTCTGATGTACTTAATTGGATTTCCATACCTAATGTGAGGTTGTTTTTGGCTGTATTTGTAATTTTATAAGATCTTTGTTACCCATGAACTAGCAAATAAAGAATTGAATTGAAATGTCATCATTTTTGTATTAATCTAAGTTTATATTGTGTTAAGTTATCTTACATTATCATAATACCAAAAGATTGTCTAGAAGATCACAATTTGTACCCAAAATTGTTTTATTGTTAATTTACAACAAAACAGGTTTTTATATATTTGGAAAAGTAAATGTCACCGTAAAATTGTACAATCCGTCAGATTATAATCTAACGACATTAGATTACAAACTAACCTAATCTACCGTTAGATTGTAATCTCACGCGTTAGATTATTTACAAGTACCTCTACTTAAAGTGTCTGACAATGAATGATGTGATAAAATCACGTAATATTCTGAATAATATCTGAGTATAATTGGACCAATTTAGATCGGCATTTCGTTGATACACCTTTAGTATACCGTTTATCTGCAAAGGCCAGGATGACCCAAACTTCATGATAGTCCATCATTGTTACCTATATCGGGAGTAGATTTGCGCCGACAAACTTTAAAAGTTAAAATAAAGAAAGTGAAGGCTCCACAGATCACTATTTTTTCACTTTCACTCTATTTTTTAGGTTTTTGCCCTAGTAACGATTAATTTACTATAATGTAACAGATACAACCACGACACTAAGCTAGTTTTCCCATAAAACGATAAGCGTACATTAAAAGCCATCAATCATTTTCTGACTGCTGATAGTGTACATAAAACCAGCACACTACATAAGTAACTAAAGTATGATGAAAAATTACGTTACTTTTTGGGTATACTTCCTTGGGTATCGTATATATATTAAATGTAGGCTATTTTCCTTTATCCTGGTTGCCTGGAAGATATTGCCCTCAGCAATAAGACGGTCACTTGTGGCGCTAGTTTATACTTGTTCTCTGTAATATTTCAATTTGAAACATCTAGGAAATATTTCTTTGGAAACAAAAAACAAGATTTTTTTAAATTGATTCAAGCGTCTTTGAATATAATCGGAGAACATACATTAAAAAGATTCCGACGAACTGAGAACTTCATCCTTTATTGAAATCAGTTAAAAACAACAGAGTTTATGGAGACATTATGGAACTGAGAGTCTAAAGAATATAAAACATAAATATTAAAAAATTATACGCGAAGAAAAACCTTGTAGTCCATTTTACGAAATGTTTTGACGTGACAACGACTAATAAATCGATGAACGCCGACTGTATGCATGAAAACTGTCCCGTTATGTCCCGTTACGGTCATTGTACGCTTGGACATCTATCGTTGTTTTGTTATGATGTTGTCACGTTAAACTATCGTCCGTAAACCAACCGACTTTACAGACAACCAATTTCTTTTTGATGACGTAGGAGTATACATTTTCGGACACTTATGACTTTCTTCGGACTTTCAAGCTTATGTAAGTAATGCTAATGCAGAATGCTAATTTAATTATGCATAAAATACATTAAATCAATTAAAAAAAATATTACAGACACTACCCTGAAGTTGATTCACACGCATATTATATTACTTATATCTAAATGCGTTTGTGCCTCTGTAGGCACTTCTTTTGCTTATTGGTGCTTAAATTGAGAAAATATTCCAATACCTATAGCTTTATGGTTGAATTTCAGCTTTCAGACCACTAGTATACCCAAGTTAATTACCTCTAAACCGCTTTAAGGGTAAGTACATTTAGAAATCAGCTGTGATTTAAATGTCACATTTAATACAATACTTGTAATACATATTTTATTAATCTACTGGCATTTTAAAATCCCTCCGATCACCTATATTTTATGCAGATTTCTCATTTTAGGTTTGAAAGATCCCAGAAATGTAGATCATGCCTTTTCTTCGCTTTTCTAACATGATCTGTGAACTCATGTTAGTTATGTGAAAGAAACTAATTTATGGCGATCATGTGGCTCTTCGGTAACTTAGAAAGATAGTCGTACGTGTTGGGTCCCATATGGACCAAGTTCTCAATAACTACTTGTGACAGTTTGATGCCATAACACAATATCGCCGAAAGTTAGCCGACGCCGACACCTCTCTGCTATTGTTATGCCTCTTCATTATGTAACAAATACCTACAGCTATGATAGTGGATCAACTATCGTATCGCTGCTTGTACGGGTATAGCTTGGATCTTAACTATCGCTTCACTGTGGGGAAATGTGTCGTGCGTGTCGGGTCGACGTCTTGAGCCTGATTGATCAATATTGTTTTCAGACGAACAAGCTATATGTTTTGTTAATTTCAATAAACTGAATACAAACTTAAATTACAATAGTAATTATTTAAATCAATATCATTCTTAGAAGTCGGTTTTCATAAGTGTTTTTGAGGGAGGAAAAATGTATCTATAATTTATATGAAGGTTTCCCTTCGATACGTGGGATTTAAGTATAGGTAAGCGGGGTAAGCCACGACCTCACAGTGTAGGTGTAAGTACTTTCAATGTCAGGGCTATCAATCGCGCTTTGATAAGCGGCTAACAGTCGGAATCGAACGTTATCTCACCCTCTCTGAAAGAGGTCGACATTGTAGAACTTGTACAGTTCGACAGAGAACTCGAAGGTGGCTTGCAGGTCGGTCATGGTGCGAGAGGCAAGGCGCGGGCGCGGGCGGGCGGCGCGCCATGCCGCGGCCGCTACGCGCGCGCCGGTGGCATGGTCTGCGTCTGGTCGCGCTCACTGCACTAACGGCTGATGCTGGGCACTCGCGGCCACACCCGCGCGCTCCGACTCTCGGCTCCGGTCGGGGGGTACGGCGCGACGGCGGCGGCTGACTACCGGCTCCCAGTGCCGCCGCCGGGAACTCGTACCCGCGCATGCGCGCCCGTAGCCGCGCCGCCGCGTCGCCGGTCGCCTGCAGCACTGCGCGCCGCCGCCCCACCTTGACAGGTGCGCTCGCAAGCGCTAATCCGCACAATGTTATGAGCCCGTTTCGAAGATATGTCGCGTGGTAATGCGGCGCGATTACGCGCTCCCGCGGGACTCGAAGGTCAGGGGAGGGGGGTCGCCGGCGCCCGCAGACGTAACCTTTCTACTCCCGATCGCGAACCCGATGACGCCATTTTATGAGTACCTGCAGGGGTGATATTTGGAGCGACCTTTCGACGCGAGATTTGATGTTTTATGTGCCGCAGATAGGACGGAGTCCCCGCGGCCACGCGCCGTCGGATGGAAGCGGCTGGAGATTATTTTCGGCGCAAGTCCACGTGCTCAGATATATTTAACTCTACTCACAACTGCTCGTCTAAAAACATGTTCTGTTGGGACATCTAACGAAAGTAAATAGGCCATTTATGACTTTCTTATCTGACATTCCAAAACTCGCAAAAAAAATACACTACGCATACACCATAGAAATAAATATACCTCAAGAATGATCTCAATTATAGCTTTCTGTTCCTAATTTATTTTATGGTAATGATACCTAAATATTATATTATGATACCATACTATTCGAGACGGAGTTGTTAAATGTCTCGCACATTTATAGAAAATAAAAAAATGCAAGCACACTGAAGTGACTGAAGAAGATGTATGAATATGAAATTACAAAGCGTCCAAGGGGAATAACAATACTATTTTCAAAAATGTTATGAAGTGGT
The DNA here is from genome assembly GCA_017562165.1 of Ectropis grisescens. NCBI lineage: Eukaryota > Metazoa > Arthropoda > Insecta > Lepidoptera > Geometridae > Ectropis > Ectropis grisescens. Next base: position 8,762,614 of record CM029777.1, on the reverse strand, counting down.
TGCCGTAATACATCTGTTCTATATAGCCTCATCTGTATTGCCTATTGAGGCTAATAGGCTATATAGATTAGTTGTTCAACCCAAACGAAGTTGGGACGGGCCGCTGGTACCTACTTTTATAAAATTACTAGCAGTGCCCAGCGGTGTTACCGGCGTAGTTCCCGTTCCCGTTATTTCCCGGGTTACATAGTTCGGGAGAGTAGTCGATAGCCGAGGCTTTGATGCTCGCACACATGTTTTAATTGAATAAATAACATACAATAAATTGAATTCGTACTTGAATAATTTTTCTTTTTTTATAGTTTTTTATTAGTTATACTCTATGCTACGCTACTGACTGCCCGTCTTGCAACCGCAAACCGTCTGCGGTTTTCGCCCGCGAACGTTGCGGGTTTCCAACCGAAAATCCGATCAATCCAATCAAACCGATAAATCCGATCAATCAAATTTGCTTCATTTTGTTTGGATCGAATGGATTGGATTTGCTTTATTGGATTGGATTATCTGAATTGGAATAATTGGATTAGATTAGACCAATGATTGATCGAATTTAATCGTAATTAATCGTATCGAATTAAATCGAATTAAATCGAATTAAATCGAATTAAATCGAATTAAATCGAATTAAATCGAATTAAATCGAATTAAATCGAATTAAATCGAATTAAATCGAATTAAATCGAATTAAATCGAATTAAATCGAATTAAATCGAATTAAATCGAATTAAATCGAATTAAATCGAATTAAATCGAATTAAATCGAATTAAATCGAATTAAATCGAATTAAATCGAATTAAATCGAATTAAATCGAATTAAATCGAATTAAATCGAATTGAATCGAACCAAGTTGAATCGAGTTCAATCGAATTGATTTGGATTGAATCGAATCAAATGAAATCAAACGGAATCAAATCAAATCGAATCGAATAAGGATGACTGCATTGTGTCACCCTTAACTTTTTTTTATAAACTCCTGTTATTTGTAATCGTATATCTTTCTTTTCGTACTCCCTATCAAACCTACCTACCTACCTCCTACTGTTATAGGATTCTATTAAGATACGTTAAGCTCGAATTGAACCGAATTATATTATGGATAGTATTGGATTGGATTGACTGGATTGGAATAATTGGATTAGATTATACCAATGATTGGATATGTCAAACAAAAACTATGTGTTCCAAATTTCAACACAGCTTAGTAAGGCGTTCAGTTCAAGCAGATAAGTACTTGATGTAATATAGAGGTAAAAAACCCCTATCGTAGTTTTCAGAATAGTCTATTACAAACACTAAAAAGTAAAAAACATAAAAACTACGTTTAAAATAACCGACTTTAAAACCACAAAAAGGCACTCAAAAGCGAAAAATTAATTAATAAAGGCAGCACTATTTTTGCTTTTCCCGCCCCGCCAACCGACTCCCAGAACATTGACTTATATAAGTAAAAGACCAGGCCAACCAAAAAATTAAAAAACACCGCATTGGCCCTAAAATTAAATTTTTAGGGCCAGTGGGACTCAGTTCACAGCCTTCAGTACGCAGAAGTGAACGAGTATTTGGTGGTCATTAAAATGCATAATTCTGTGCTAAAAGGTTACAAAAAGTACGAACAAAAGTTAAAAAGAAAGATGGGATATCGTATCATCAGTAAGTATTTAAGCTTAATTTACTTTTTTTGCTGTTAGATTAATAATCATACATTTTTAAGTGATATTATTTTTTAACCCCCGACCAAAAATAGGGGTGTTATAAGTTTGACGTCGATGTCTGTCTGTCTATCTGTCTGTTTGTCTGTCTGTCTGTCTGTCTGTCTGTCTGTCTGTGTGTGTGTGTGTCTGTCTGTGGCACCGTAGAGATCAAACGGATGGGCCGATTTCAATGCGGTTTTTTATTTGAAAGTTAAAATCCATGCGGGTGTTCTTAGCTATGTTTGGTTAATATGGATTCAAAATGGCCGCCTCCACAAAATGGCGGACAAAATATTTCTTCACAACCTACCTCAATATGGGTATCAAATGAAAGGGCTTGACTAGTAGAGTACTATACGCTATAACAAATTTCAAATCCAAGATGGCCGCCACCACAAAATGGCGAATTATATAATATTTTCCACTACTACCCCAATATGGGTATCAAACGAAAGGGCTTGATTAGTAGAATACTTTGCACTATGACAAATTTCAAATACAAGATGGCCGATACCACAAAATGGCGAATTACGTTTATTTTTTCACAACTCCCTTAATATGGGTATCAAATGAAAGGGCTTGACTATTAGTATGTTGTACAGATAACAAATCTAAGGTAGTCGTGGGTTAATCAAAATTTTGAATTTTGTTCTTGTTCTACGGATTTCTACAAAATAGCCGAAATTGAACGCGTGTAGTGGACGAAGTAGCCTTGTTTGTACAAACGTGATATTTGTTGTTGTTCCATTGTTGCATTTAGTGTAAGTGATTTTGAATTTTGGGATTTAGTAATAAAACAAAACGGAACAGGTTTAATCTACACTTAGGTTCGAGTACAATACAAAGAGAAAATATTCGTAAATACTTTCGAATGTTTATGTTTGTATTGAATAAGACACGAAACTAATGAACCGATATGAAAAAAAAACTGAAAATATGAATGATACTTGTACATTAATAAAAATACGTGAAAAATACGATTTACTAGCTTTGTTATTATATTTGAATATTTGAGAAACTATTTTGAATACCTTTAAGTACCTATAAATACCTTACATATGTGGTTCGTTTAGAGTTTTCACAGAAACTTGCAAGACATTTAACAGCTACATGTCGCTTTTTGTCTGTTGGTGTGCGCACGTATAGTAAAAATTTAACTCTCATATATTATTCCAATTGCAATTAAAAAAAATATGAAATTACGTTTTTTTGTACAATGTTACGTGAGTTACGTCGTATGATTTATGACAGATCTTGCTGTTTTTGATGCACAGGAGGGCGCATCCTTCCTTTTGAAGTCATTGGCTGCAGACGGTTACCGCGCGGCATCCGCGCGGGCGCCACGCGGGCGCCACGCGGGAGCCGCGTGGTATCCTTGCGCTCCGCGGGCGTAAATCGCCTCGTGAGTTTTCAATTCAATTTTTACATACGAATCTGCATTCTACAGAAGCCGCGGGCCCGGTTTGAAACCGCTCCATGAGTTCTTAGCCTTAGTTGTTTATCATATTCTTTGGGGTTGATAATAAGGTGACTCGGCTGATTATTTGAAATTATTTTTTTGTAATTGTATAGTTTTGATAATGGCCTTTTTTATTCCTTTTATGCATGTTTTATTTTTTAATCGCGATTTTATTATTTAGTAAGATTGAGCAATATTTACTGTCGTTTATTGTTGTGTAGTCACTGACCATTTCGTTATAGAACAATGTTTGCAAAGTTACTTAGTAGCTACATAATATTTGATCTGAGTTAAGAAAGTTAAGTTTGTTCTACACGCGTAGAGTTTGCATCATGCTACAACACAATGCCTGTGACGTAACCACTCAGCATATTGGTCGGGGGTTGCAAAAGAACAAGCATTCGCGTTTCACGGTGTCTGGGCACATCTGCGGTTGGTAGGCTAGACTAGGAAAATTATTGTTAGTTCAACAATCTTCAAGCTTCTACTCGGGGGTTTGCTTGTTTGGTCCAGGTTATTTGTCTATGTTACTTCTAGGTTACCGATTTGCAACCTAATATAAGTACATTTCTAAAGTCAAATATTTAAGTCGGTCAATCAACAGTTTTACAGGGAATTCATAATATTATATAGAGAAAAGTATAATGTAGCAAAAAATAAAAGTGTAAGCCGCGAGCTGAATGCGCAAGAGAGTATGTAAGTAGGTAATTTCACTAAAATAGTACGTGTCATTGCTTCTTCACTATAATGCTTTTCTGTTACTAGTTGGGGTTCTCACAAGGACAAAGTGAAGGCCAAATCAAATGCGGCTCGACAGATAATGCATATTCCCGAAGGATGTTTTTTTCTTAAACATAATTATATTCTTGAGCCAATTTCATCAGTATTTTTTTGACAGCTGGGGGCACGGCAGTGCCCCCGCCAAGTCGAGCGCGAAGCAAACACTGCCGTACCATTCTTTACTGGAACCATTTCGCTGCATTTTCAGGCCCATATTTGAGACCCTCTGGATAAGACCAGAACGCTGAAATTTTCGTCACTTAGTAAGTTTTAGTCACATGCTTAAAATCCAAAATTAGAAGTCTGTACGTCATTTAGTTCCGAAGCTAAGCGAAGGCAAAGTTTCGCATTTACGACACTCACTCATGATCATCAAAATAGAACTAGTACTTCTCATAAACTCAGAGAGCTGAAATTTGGTACAGACTTAGGTTTAATGGCCACACCCAACTATAAAAACTAGGAATATCGAAAATCTGGAGTACCTGGTGCCCCTTATTTGAAAACACAAGAGCCCAACCAAACTAATAAAGATCGACATACCGCCTTTACAAAAAATATTCAACTTTGCTTGTCCTTTTCTCTCCTCCTCATTTGATGTCAAAAATCGAAGGTCTGAAGTATCTTGATGAAGTACCCTCAGCTTGTCTCAGCTGTATTAGAAGTACAGTAATCCCCAATTCTACTATTGGTACATAAAAAAATCGACTGCCATTGCAAAAATCCAGCATAGTGGGACACATCTTCTAATTTAATCTAGCCTATTGCTTCCCACTACTGGACGAATGCCTCCCCTTCTGCAAAGATAATGTAATATAGCCCTTCTGCTTTTAATACGCATATAAATAAAATTAAAGGACAACTTTTCATTTCGTGTTATGACGCTGTCAGTCGACTTTGTCAGTCGCTGTCGTCGTAGAATTTATTTGTGTTTGATTTCGCACAAAGAAGTTGGAAAATTAAATTTCGCAAGATAATATCATAAAAAATGTCAATAACATCAAAAGACGACGATGAACTTAGTGGCTACCAAGTAGTTGGTATGCCCAAAGACGGGTCTTGTCTCTTCCATTCAATATCTTTCTTGGTGTTTGGTAGAACTGACTCAACTTGCAGTATCAGATCTGCTATAGTTGCATACGTTGCTGAACACCAGCTCACAACACGCGCGTCCGCCATAACGTTTCTACGAAGTGTTTAGTTAGGATAACAATGTATGGTAAGAGTCAACATTTTAATACCCATATATGAGTGTAAATAAAAAAAAAAAAAACCCTGGATAAGGCTAGACTGGCTTTTATTTATTTGCAGGCTTCTTCCTTTTCAATCTTTTTAAGTTTCTTTCATCTTTTAAAGTTCTTTGCCTATTATGGAGAGTCCACTTAAATAATGAACTCAAATGGGCAATACGAACAACTGTTGCTACTGTACAAGAATCAGAACCGGAAAAAAAGAAAAGAAAGAATTGTAATAATAATAAAGTACTCTAGTAAGAGAAAAAAAAATGTGTCAAATAATACAACTGATGTAATAAATCAATAAGTCCACGTTTCTACAAAAAGAAGTGAAATCCCACCAAAAACATTCTGTAAAAAACTAGCCAAGTCTCGATGGAGCTGTATATTTGTCTCTAAAAAGTAAGGAAATCTAGACAAAGCCGTGCCGAGTCTAAGGTCCCTTACTCCAATTCCTTATTATTATAGTTAATTTTATATCTCTGGGTGACGAGTGCAGTATAGTGCTAGGTAATGATTTGGATTCTTAATGTGCCAATAGCTGCGTTTCACTCATCTCTTCATGGGCAGGCTTAGTAAAAATGTTCTTGTGAATCTATTCCTTAAAAGTAAACAAACAAAAGTACTGTGTAAACTACTTCAAACGTACTTGCTCTAAATCGAACGTACAAAGAGAAATAGTGCTTCCTTGACTAGGTGAAAACTCTTCCGAAGCCCGTTCGCATTGTGAAGCACAAAATGGAGCTGTAGGACCGAGGTGTTCCGCAAAACTATACCTGCAGTCTTATTCTGTAACGTATTGAAAACAGTGCAAGTTTCATTCTTTTTGGAAACTTTTATCGATCGGAATTTAGCGTTTTCATAATGACAGCTATGAGTGAGATGCAGAAAAATATGTCAATTAATTTATGATAATTATACTTCACTAAGCAAGTTTAAATAACTTTTCTTACAATTTGTAAAAACCGTCTGTGTCGTAATTAGGAACTATTTATAAACAGTTTTTTGTAGTATGACATCCTACAAAATGATTACTTATTACGAAAAATCGAAATCGTATGTAGACATACGTAGGTATGTAGACAAATACATTCAATTTCTGACGATTTAATTTATGTTGTCTTGCAAAATATTCGTATTTTCAATGCATATTTTTGGTTCATTTACGATCCTGTATTATTTGCACTTAGCCAAATTAAATTATTTTTTTCGAATATTGAGTGGATGGTGACAGTTGTTCATATCGATGAAAATAACTTGATCTTGATTTGAACGTGATTTAGTTTACTTTCCAAGATCACTGACCATAAAACTTGCTAAACTGTCATCCCGAAAAACAAAAACTCAGAATAGGGTTGTCGCTCCGTTTTCATTCATTTGTTCGGCGTACTACATTTCCTCGCACCCTCTACGCCGCACCCTGTGATGTCGATTGGAAAGAGCACCATGTACGTAGTACACTACGTACAGTGTGTCGAGCTCATCCGGCTAACTCAAAGGCGTCGCTACTATTTGCTTAGCATGACATTTAATACCCTCACTATTAGTTTCATTTAAGGCCGGTAGACGAGGTAAGTTTGTACATAGTTCTACGTGAATGGCGTGATGGCGTTGACCTAAAACCTTGTTTGGATTTTCCGTTGCTGGGCTCTTGTTGAAATTGGCGTGGGGATTTTCCCTACTGATGTTTGGTTTTGCCTTGTTAAAGCTTTCGTAGTTTTAACAAATTCAGCTGATTCAGCTAATATAAGAACCAGATTAAACTACAGAGTCTTTGATGCATAGAAAAAGTTGTTCTGTATAAAAAAATGTTTACAAATTTAATTTTGATTTAAAATTTTATAGGTTTACATATGACCGCCATCTGACAATGGGGTCTACGATGGAGCGTGTTTACCTAGAAAAAACCGATTCACTGTCGATTTGAAGACACAAAGATTGTAATCATAGGGGAAAACTCACTCAGGCAACGTATTCCACAGCTTAGACGGTCTTATCACAAAAGTAGAGTCAAATCTCTTCCTTCGTGTCGTTGGAACGTCAACCATGAAACGATGTCGCTTTTTCGAGCTGCGAGTATTTCGATACAAAAAAGAGCAAGGTTATATCATGCAAATCAGAAGCACACTCCGAAGTGTATCCGATAAAAACCCGATAGGCTAGCTATCGGCGATGTTCAGGACTTTGAAGTCTCTTTCGCGCAAGAGTGAGCCTTTTGGCTCGTCTCTCCATCGATTCCAAAGCCTCCAGCTGATACTTAGCCGATCCATCGCAGAGGAGCGAACAGTACTCCATATAAGAGCGAATCTGTGCTTGATATAACGTGAGCAACTGTTCAGACTTAAAGTACCTTCGCACCTTTGAGAGGACACCTAGTTTTTTTGGCAGCTAATTTAGCCTTGGACTCGATACACGAGCCAAAGTTGAGCGTAGATGTTAAAGTAACGCCCAAAAGCTCAAGACGGTTTGAAACGAGCACGGCCACTCCTCGAAAAGTAAGAGTCAGTTGGAATGGACTCCTCCTTTTTGCATAGAAAAGACACGCCTGCGTCTTACTGGCATTCATTAAACTTGACCAGATTGGTATCGCTCCATTTAGACACCGCCTCAAGGGTCAAGCTCAAAAGCTTGGTCAAGCTCTTTCTCAGTACCTGAGTTTGCAGCCCACTGGCTCTCGCGTTAGATTTGTAACTCTCTACAACGCATGCGCGGTCCGAAGGGGGGGGGGAGGGGTCACAGGGGACATGACCCTCCCCTACCCTCCAAAATCGTATACGTTACATGAGAAATCTAAAAAAATTAAAATAGCTATTAATACATAGAATATTGTTTAACGCGGGAAAACAACTGGAACGGTAACTACGCGGGTAAAACCATGGGGCGCTACTAGTAAAGTTTTATTTACTCGATTTATTATATTTCTACTGGTGATCCCTCCCCCCCCAAATCAGAGGCTGCGTACTGGTGACCACCTCCAAAATTCAAGGCTGAGACCGCGGCTGCTACAACGGTGCTATCATCTGCTTACCCAACGATACCGGGCTTCAACAGAACGTTGATATGTAGCAGGAAGAGCGTCGCAGATATATATGTATAGAATATTTAAAATGCAAACGAAATACTCCATTGTTCGTCAAATTCACGATACCGGTGCGATCTGAAATGAATGTTTACTGGTTTCGCTAATTATGACCTACCCCGAGAACGAAGCCAAACAAGCTTAAGGTCGTCATAGGACGGCCAACAAAACCAAGACAAAACTTGGGCCGAGGTTTGTGTAGTGTATAACTCTAATATTCGACATATTTAAATAGAACCAGCGAAATATAAAATAATTACTAATAGTAGCGTAATGTTATGTAACCTATAGCCTTCCTCGATAAATAGACTATCTAATAGAAGAAAACAAAATCTATTCGGACCAGTATTCCTAGCGTTCAAACAAACAAACTGTTCAGCTTTATAATCCACATAACCCACAATAACCATTTTTATTAGTACTTATATTTAGTGTCATTGCACCAATGCGAAACCGGGGCGGGGTCTCTAGTCTCAAATATAAATATCGCATACACATTCTGCGGCACATTTTTAGATAACATAGATAGACGTGGAGTTGGAAGCAGCATGATTGTCGGATTTCGATCAAGTGCGCGTCGTGTTAGGCAATAGCAGGGCTTACAGGCAGATTGCCGAAGCTCAGGAAATGAGCAGGCGAGCCAATCCTCGCCGAGCCGGGCTTTTCAATAACCACATCAGTAGGAGAAGTATCGACAGCGACTGTTTTTTAACTCCCGACCAAAAAAAGGGGTGTTATAAATTTGACGTCGATGTCTGTCTGTCTGTCTGTGTGTTTGTCTGTCTGTGGCACCGTAGAGCTCAAATGGATGGGCCGATTTCGATGCGGTTTTTTTATATGAAGGATAATATCCGTGGGGATGTTCTTAGCTATGTTCACTTAATATCGATTCAAGATGGCCGCCTGCACAAAATGGCGGACAAAATATTTCTTCACAACTTACCTCAATATGGGTATCAAATAAAAGGGTTCGACTAGTAGAATAGTATACACTATAGAAAAATTCAAATCCAAGATGGCCGCCACCACAAAATGGCGAATTATATTATTTTTTTTACTATTACCTCAATATGGGTATCAAACGAAAGGGCTTTACTAGTAGAATACTTTGTACTATGACAAATTTCAAATACAAGATGGCTGATACCACACAATGGCGAAATACAATTTTTTTCACAACTGAATTCAAATATTTGTACTGTGTCTGGGTGTTTCTATGTATAATAAGTATCTATTTAAAACTATATAAGTAATATATCAGCTATCTGGCCGCCATAGTACAAGCTTTGCTTAGTTTGGGGTCAGATGGTATCGTGTGTAAATTGTCCACTAATGTTTATTAATTATTATTATTTAGTCATTTATTCATGGTTCTTAAATTTAGGTTTTTACAATATCAATAAAAGTATAAAAAAGCAACATATAAATATTATAAAAAACTAAACCTAGTTTGCCGCCAGCACCGGGGTAGGGCCCCAAGCTACCGGTGGTTAGGGCTGCAGACTGAGGAACCTCCTGACGATTTGTAACGCCCTTATTATGGGTATCAAATGAAAGGGTTTGACTAGTAGAATGTTGTACAGATTACAAGGCCGAGGTAGTCGGCGGTTAGTCAAAAATTTTAATGTTGTTCCTGTTTAACGTGTCGTGAAACGCGCATGTATATGTCACCCAACAACAACAAAAATCGAAGTCTGTGATGTCACCGGAAAATAACAAGAATCGTTAGTATGTTGATCAATTCACTAGGTAGTTGATCAACTTTCGGAAAATAACAAACGCCGGTTGAAACGTAAATGTCGGTGACATAAACACTGCCGATACGAGAATGTAACGGTAGGTAGTGGTCTACCACAGAGTCCACCTGGTAAAGTTCCTTTGCCAGTTGTTCTACCGCCAAGTCATAAAGAGCATCACTGTTTTCCGGTCTGAAGGACAATGTTTCCAGAAAAAATGTCTTATATCTCATGGTGACCGGACAATTCGGGATCTAGGTAATTTAGACTCTTCATGTTCCAATTGCGGCGTGACACAGTGCTGTAATGAGTGTTGCTTACCATTAGATACATGCCCAGCTCGTCCAAAAAGTAGTATGTACCTAGTAGCCTGCTGAAGTGTCACACACCCACCCATACCAACACAGTTGGGAGAACGGCAGCTGCTGATCCGGAGCACCCAGGTTCAAATCTCACGCGCACCACTGTCTTCTTGAAATCATGTGCGTAATGCCGCTAACTTAAAATGATGAAGGAAAACATCGTGAGGAAATTATTTCATTTCGTGAGGAAATTATCTCATATCGTGAGGAAATTATCTCATTGTTATACAAACAACAGAAATAAATAAACAAGTACCGTGCCTTATTACTAAAAGCACTCTCTTTCAGGCAACCAGTTAAAAGAAAATTCGCCTACATACATGGTTAGACGAGGAGAGGTGACTGTTTTCGTGGATAGTTTGTGTAAAAAACTGTACTTTGCAACGACAATAATATTATGAAAAAGCATTGAGTAGACATAACAAAACATCACCTTCTCCTATTCATGTATAAGCGTTTTTACTGGATACATATTTTCTGTGGACAGAGGGGAATAAATGAACACAGAAAATGTGTATACCTATAACGTAGAGGGCATGGGTCGAGGCGATAAGCTGCGAAATTACAAGATTTTATTTTGTAGTAGATCTGTAGGGAGCTTCCGAAAACACGCATCGTGTGCCTAAAGGATTGAAGGCGATATATTGGGCTGTGGAACGAGCGCAAGGGTGTTACGAAAATTGCCTACATTTCACAAGATATGGTGCTTTATTTGCCTCCCCGTAATGCAAAAGAAATGTAGGGGGGGTCCAAAGATGTACCTTAAATAAGATGACTTGTCAAAATGGACTACTTAAAATAATGAAAACGACGCAGTAAGTATCTAATAATAAGATGATTTGTCAAAATGCATTACTTAAAATAATAAAAACGGTCCAGTAAATGTTGTTAGTTACCTCTATCTCTCTATTAAAATGTATAAATGCTAAAGTTTGGATGTTTAGTGCTTAGTCACCTCCGGATGGCTGAACGAATCGGGTTGAATTTAGGAACAACATATTAGTCCGGAGGCACACAGGATACTTTTCATCACAGGAAAACCACTGGAACGGCTTCTAGTAGAGAACAGACATAGAATGTGATTATGAAAAATAAGTTTTTCTCAGTGTTAATAGATGTATGTATTTCAATTTAAACATGAAAGTTATGTACAGTTAAAAACAACACATTTGATATTTATACACAAATACGTCGGTGTGAAGTACTGTCCTCAGAAAGCACTACTAAAAGATTCAAAATGTTTCAAGATGAATAAAAACGATTAATTACTTCAATATGTTTATTTGAAAATAATAACACACACACGCGGCAGGTATAGCTTACACAATTGCAAAAATACGCAACGGGTTTTCGAATAAATATACGAGTACACCGTCAAACATACGCTTTTTGCGTATTAAAATATAAATATTGGTGGACAATTCACACACACCACTATCTGACCCCAAACTAAGCAAAGCTTGTGTGATGGCAGCCAGTTAGTTAGCTGATATAATACTTAAATATAGTTTTAAATATATACTTATTATACATAGAAACACCCAGACACAGTGCAAACATTTGAATTCATCACACAAATATGTGCACTGGGTGGGGATCGAACCCACGACCCTCGGCTTCGCAGGCAGAGCTACTACCAACTAAGCCACTAGGGCAGTATTGGCCACTGAGAATAATGGCACTTTATGAAAATTTAGAAGGCAAAGATAAATTAATTATGTATTTGAAATCGTGACGAGTACTATGCAGCATAGTGATTTGAACTATTTATTTTGAAGCTATTTCAAAATAAATAGTTGCACTTCGCAGTTTTAGCAAGCGGGGTGATTACACCATCAGGCACAGGCATTGCTCGTCACTTTACCTGATAAAATAAGTACTGAAACTAATTTGAACAGTGAACACCTCGTACTTAATTCATACTTTGTAATAATATAATTGAGTAAGTGACGACAACTGATGTTATGGAAACTAATAAACTTTTGTCAATTCGAAAAAAGTTTGCTAGGGTGAAATTTATCGGTCGGTCACGTATTAAGCCCCGAAGTTTCGTCATGGCTGTCCTTAATTTATCACCTGAAAAAAAAATAGTGTTTTAAAACATGGTTGTTTGTAGAGTAGGTTCACGGACGATAATTTGTCTTGCTTGGTCGCTTGTTCCGCGCTCTCGCTTGCACGCTGGGCTCAGGAACGTGACACTTTTGTCCGTGCAGCAGGCGTTCATCGATTTACAAGAAACGCGCTGAAAATATTTATGAGATAAAATACCCGTAGCTTGTTTTGCTTATTTTATGTCAAAGCACAATTACTATGGTATGTGCAAATTCTAAGAACGATACATTTTTATTTTACGAAGGGATATTTTTATCTATGTTGTCTTTGATTTAACCCAAGTATCGCTTGGAAACGGAAAACGAAAAAACACGGAAACGGAAAGCTTGGCAGAACCAACTAGGCGTATTGTTTACTGTATCCTGTCTTGCACACTTTTTGGTTTCGTCAGTATCATAGTGGTATATTTTGTGACTGAATTATAACAAAAGTGAAATCGATGAATGCCCGCCCGCGTAGTTCATAAGAAAAATCTACACTAGGTAAGATAACTTGAAGCAAGGGTCGTTACAACTCTTGATATAGGTATGATGTCTTGATCAATGAATTTGTATGTACATGACATTGACAATACGAATGCGAGACGTTATTGGTCATAGGTACGGGCCCAAGACGACAGGATGGATGTTGAAATACTCTAAGGATCTGGAAGCACATTCGAAGACAGCTCTTACTTGGATTTTTATCGATGAGGATGTGATCAATCGTAGTGATAATGTTTTCACTCTCCTGGTAAACCTTCTCTGATTGATTGACAAGATTTAAAAGGACTAATGCGCAGGTAACCTGCCGCATAAAAACGGCCGCCGCGGGAAAGTAGCGCGACTCGTTGTAAATGTGCTGTGGAACAATAGTACCAAAATTAATATACAAATAAGAAATAGGCTTACCTACTTCAAAATTTTTGGAGACGCTGTGTGTATTTTTCGGTATAAATAGCCTATGGCCTATGTGCTATTTGTTAACTAAGTTCTTAAAGTAGGTGATCCCGCTATACACCGACCTTCACCGAACTGTTTATTGGATGAAAAGTGTTTTAAGTATATGTCAACAAATACATTGCAAATGGGTTGCCTAAAAATTTCAGTCCAGAATATGATTAAATAACAATCAATTTTTTTTTAATATTACACTTAAATTGATTTAATTTTAGAAAAACTGTATTACATAACTTATTACTTGGGCTTTACTCAATGCTTACGAAATCTCATACCGAAATTCAACCCCTAAGGGTATGAAATAGGGGATGGAAGTTTGCATGAAACATTTTATTTCTTAAATATATTCGCATAAAATTTCGCACGAATTGAGCATAATCAAAATAATGAATAATGTATTACAGCATTTTTCAAAACTCAACCTCCAAAAAGGGTAAAATAAGGGATGAATGTTTGTATGAAAAAAATGTCTTTATTTGCGAAAATGGATAATTACAATAAGATCTTAAATGTTTACATTGAGAACTCCATAATCAACCTTACGGCATACAAATATTAGGTAGTGTATGACAATTTGACGAAAAAACTTTATAATTCATCACTCTAAGCTGCCTATTCAAGAATTTTACTCACAGATTTTACTCTATTATTATCTACATTACATAAGTATACAAAAGGCATTGATATAACTGATTAGGCATTTATCACCATCCAATGATAATGGAAGCAAAATAATAAATAAATAAATTTTTTTTTAACAAAAGTAATGGCAATGCAAGCTTTAGATGAAAACAATCCTTGATGCGGATTATATCGCACTAATAATACAATAGTGTTGTAACTCAAAATACGTCGAAATTGACATAACATTATAATCTTACGTAAAATTTAATTCCTCATAAGTCATTAAAACAGTCGCAAAAATACTGCAAAAAATGAATAAGAGATGGCGCTATAGATAGATAGATAGATAAACTCTTTATTGCACTTATTTAGAAAACAAAATAACAAAAATATTCAAAACTTAAAATAAAAAAAACAAAGTAGCAATTGGCGACCTTATCGCTAAGAGCGATCTCTTCCAGGCAACCACAGTATGGAAAAGGAGATAAGAAGAATAAGAAGACGGGGAAGTACAAATAATGAGTGGAGGATACTTATAATTCTACAATTTGGAAAATTAACTAAACTACTTATAATATATAATTAAACTACAATACAATTCCACTAAAACATGCTACATATACTTACATATTCATAACTGTACACTCTAATACATAAATACGAATATAACATACACTAATAGATACATAAATATCATGTTTTACCGATGGAGATTTATGAAATAGATTTAAATTATATAAAATTAAATAAGAGTAACGATTTCAAGTAATTGATCACGTAGACAAATATAGTTCATTCACCAGTTTCTTGAAGGTGGCTAACGATGGAGCTTGTCTGGTTGATACTGGCAAAGCGTCCCATAGTTCAGTAGCCCGAAAAGCAAAAGATTTGCCGTAGAAATTTTCACTGCGTGCTGAAGGCATTTGGAGCACCAAATTGTTCTTGGATCGGAGAGGCAAAGAGTGTGCATCGCTCCAGAAAGTAAAAACATCTTTCAGATAACGAGGTGATGAGGGGTTAAATAATACATTATAGAGTAGAGATAAAGTATGAGCATTAATTAAAGCATTAATTAAACTATAAGACATTATTAATGACTGACTGGTTGCCTACCTCCCGCCGGCAATATTGCGTCATCTTCAGTTGCGACCAACAGTGATCGAGGAAGCACGCTCCGCTTGGCGCAATATTTCGAGTTGCAACGTTGTTACTGAATCAGGTATGTAAAATGAATATTTCTATTTTGAATTAATACACTGTTGTTGATTTAGGCGTAAACATGACTGTGTTATTATTCGATTTATTACACTATTACTGATTTACACAAGCAATATTGAAATTAATATTTTTACTTATAACACTATTGTTGATTCAGTGAGTAATTTTTGATATGATACTGTTTTGTTGAATCAAAACTTTAAGTCATTTTTTGTATAGTTTATTAATAAATTAGCCGTAATTACCTATTTGTGAATTACAGTATTATTTAAACTCAATCGAATGTTTGGCAGTGTTATGAGAAAAATACCTACTAAGTATTATAAATACATAAATTTCGAGTTACTACAGTCTTTGTGACAGACACGCATCAAGTAAGAGTATACTGTATTGGACTGAAAAAAATATTAAAAATAATTATCTTTGTAGGTTCACTATGCATCGTGGACGTTTACTTGTTAGTATGGCAACAAATACTACGAGTTGAAATTCATCACCGACATTATTATCATCAGTGAGTTCAATCAATTAATCTACTACTCAGAGAGAAGGCAACGACGTAACGAAAGAACAATCGACGCTTTCGGTGCCATCATCATCTACGATTCATGGTTATGGTTAATTATGTTAATCCGATAACTGAATGCAATCAAATGAAATATTACAATTCACCCCTTTATTCAGATCAGACTTCTCAGATTCCTCAAACAATTTAAAAACAACAAGGCTCCTGGTGATGCAATTACGACTGAGCTTCTGAGAGCGGGTGGCAAACCGGTACTTAAAGCCTTCCAGAAGTTGTCAGACTCCGTCATACTTGACAGTAATACGCCAGAAGCGTGGAGCAGAAGTGTGGTGGTGCTCTTTTTCAAAAAAGGTGACAACACTTTCTTATAAGAGGTGTTCGAGGGTAATCACGAATCGTCTCGCATGTCGGTTTGATGACTTCCAGCCCCCCCCCCCCCGAACAAGCTGGTTTCCGAAAAGACTACAGTGCCATAGACCACAACCATATGCTTCGGCAGATTATACAGAAAACCGAGGAGTATAATCGGCCACTATATAAAGCATATGTGGACTATAAGAAAGACTTCGATTCCATCAAGACCTGGACAGTGCTTCAGTCTCCCCAACGATGCTGCATCGTCTATCGCTATATTGAAGTGTTGAAGTATATGTAGTCGCTGGAGGACCTCAGTAGAGTATTCCAACAGGTAGGTCTGAGGATGAATATCACGCCCCACCTGTACCGATTATTGTTGGGAATACCACACTTGTTGGGAAATCACAAGTTGTTGACGAATATGTCTACCTGTGTCAAAAGATCCAATCAGATAGATCCAACTTCGACAAAGAGGTACAGGGAAGGAGCTAACTGGGATGGGCAGCGTTAGGGAAAATTCGGCACATCTTTGAGTCCAAAACACCCCAATGCCTAAAGACGAAAGCTTTAATTAGTGCGTGTTGCCAGTGATGGCTTAATGGAATTGAGACATGGTCCTTAAAGCTCTCCTTCAAGTAGTTCTTCGTCAAGTTGCTCTTCATCAAGTAGTTCCGATGAAGGAATTCTGGATAATTTTAGTCCTGTTGCTGGAACCAGTGGGTTGTCTACTGAATTAAATATTTCGTCGGTAAACCAAAACTATACTACTAGGGCAGGAAGAGGGTACCTACGTAACGTCGAATTCTGGAAACACCAGGTAGGGAAACAAATACCTGAATACTGGCAAAGCGTATGTGAATCGGCAGACAAAAACAAGTACCAGCAAGAAAAAATGTTTCGATATGTGGTGTTTTGGTATTTATATTTTTGTTTAAATGTCTAATTTCATGAGCAATACAAATATTTTGTGTAATTACATAAGCAATTGTTAGAATAAATGTAAAAATAATTAAGTATTTTGTTTTGGAAGGTTTATTTTGGAGATGAAGTAGAAGAACTAAGTAAATTTTGAACAATAAAATGTGTACTTTACCACTTATTTTGTGGTTTGTATTGAAATTATTGTTTTTGTTAAAGGTTTAATTTTTAAATGTTAAACTCCTTTTAGTATGTGTAGGCAAGGTGTGGTTATGTCCAACTATTAAATGTCTATTATAAACACTAATAAAAATGATCTGGTTTTAATTAAACAAAGGTCCTACCTTTATACAAAATTGCAAGAATCAGTTTTGTTGTTATTTATTTTGTTGTAAGTACAAAAATTACCTAAAATCGCTGAGAAAATTCAAAAGTCAAACTGTCGTAACACAAAATATTTCATCAATAACGATGTAAATAAAAATAATATTTTATTTTGTAAACAGTTTTTGTAGTAATAATGTCTTAACTCAAAATTCCTAAATAACTTCACTATTGTAATATATTTTTAATGCTAGCTAAAATATTATAGCTTTTATTTCATTTTAAAATCTAATAAAGCTTTTATTTCATTTGTATCTTTAATAGGAATTGAGTAATGCGTTTTTCGTTGATTCTGAAAAATGATCGATTTTGAGTTACCACACTATTGTATTATTAGTGCGATATATCATTGTAAAATCTCAGCTCGATCGGTGCAGAACCCTTTGAGCCCCTGAAGCGTACACAAACAAACACAACGTTTTTATACAGCGTGGCGCTTTGGTGTCGACATTAAATGAACACACAGGTAGGGTTACTGACCAGTAATCATACAAACGATGTGAGAAAAATAAATTCGCTTATTTAAAAAATATATTTTCTAACAAACTAAATCATTGTATCAAGCACTCGAATCAAAATCACCCTTTGCACTAGATTCATTCAACTACGTCAGTTGTGTGCGTGATTTACTTTCGTACACATCGTTACGCAAACGTAAATCTGGCAACGTCGCAAAACCCCCGCGCTGCGCGCCGCTTGCAGATAGGTAGGTATCTCCAAGCGGCGCGCGCGGCGTGCAGCGTACCTACCTCAGTAGGTGCCGCCGCCGCGCCGGCCGAGAGGGTAGGTACAAAGGCGCGATAATTCTGAACGGTCAAGTAGGTACGTCACGACAAAAGCTTCAATACCTGTTCATCACTAATAAATCGAATACCTACCATATGATAAAGATAAGAGATAAACAAAAATATTGGCAGTCATAGGAACTGCCGATAGAAGTGAAAACTTATAACTCAGTATTTGATAGCTAACTTTGGAAACTGCGCGGGTGAAACCGGAGGGCCTGGCCATTACCATCTAGAAAATACATCAGCCACTGGGAAATGCTAACGCATTTCTAGATAGCCAATGGCCATGGTCCCGAGTTTACCGAAGAATTCTTATCATTTCCGAACATGACGCTAGAATTCAATTCACAGCCCTAGGTGTCTATTGTAAATTTGGTGAAACATTACAAAATGATTGCTTTGTAGTAGGTAATACGAGTAAGATAGGTACGTGTTGTCAGAATCAAGGATAATTCGCATAAACAGCCCATCAAATGTTCCCACTGCTGGGACTCAGGGCCTTCTCTCGCAAGAGAGTTAAAGCCATAATCCACCACCCTGGCAAAGTGCCAGTTGGTAGATGGCACTTTCCATTATTGGCACGTGACCTCGAAAGATTCTAGGTAGGTACATGTCGGTTTTCTCACGATGTTTTCCTTCATCGTTTTTAAGCTACTAGCATTACGCACATGACTTCGAAAAGACTGGTGCGCGTGGGATTTGAACGCGGCGCGCCGGATCGGCAATCACCGTCCTCCCGGCTAGACCAGCCGTTACTTCAAGGCCACTTAGTAGGTACTCGTACCAACAAAAATATTACCTAGCGTGAAAGCTGCTGAACTAGTAGAGGTACCTACAATATTCTTTAAAAGTAAAACTAAAACATCTTCCCACGAATCGATTTTAATTTCGTAGAAAATTTAACCAGTAAACCCTTGATCAATGAACTCTTTCAGATAAATTCATCATTGTCAAAATCAAAATCAGATACTTATTGTTTTAAGTTAAATTATCTATCGCATAATAGCTAAATCACCTAAGTACTTATGGCGTAATGCGCAATAAACATTAGTACGTAGGTACTTACAGCTTTCCGACTCGAAGCCGTAGTAACTATTTCTCGTCTGTGTCGCAGCGCAGCGTTGTGGAGCGGCAACGCTTCGTTTCCATAGCTACGCGCGCGCTCGCTCGCTTGACGAGCGGCGCGGCGCGGCGGCTTCTTTGAAATCGTAGGCGCATAACTAACAGAGCCACACTGTTTTGGTCTAAATTTTAAATGCTCAACGTGACCACCACCTTCGCGAACACAAACTCTTAAACGGCGTTCAATGTTTGAACGGACGCTTGCCGTGGGATTTGTAGGGCATCGCCTAGTATTCCCATATCTTTCGCGATACCTACATTCTTATCGCAAGTGCGGCATTTTGATGGGCTTCTCCGTAAAGTAAAATCATGTCAGCATACTCAGCAGCAGTGTAATACTGTGTGTTCGACATCTTTACTTAAATAAACACTCACAACACAAAAAGTAACAACAAGTCGTCGTTATCGCTTTGACACTGAATCAAAATAACTTACACTAAATAAACAACAAAAAAATAACACGTAGGACACGTACTTAAGCGTATTTTTCGCGAATAATTAAATTACCTAGTTAAGGGATTTACAGTAAAAGTTATAGCGCGCGAGAAATGTGTCAAGGACTTGACAACTTCGCAGCCCGGCTAGCACTAGCACAAAACTAGTGGAGTTTAAAAGAAAAAGACAAAAGACTAACATTAGAGGAGTACCTACAGTCATTTTTTCGTTTCCGGCTCCATTTCATTCGCACACAAACGCGTGTTTTGCATGTTGTATGACTACCTGTCTCATTTTATTGTATTTACCTTTCGCCTGATTTTCATTCATGAAACGCGTGGATATGTGGCCTGCGACCTAATTACCTCTGACTCAAATTTTTAGATACAGGTTGCTCTGATTTGGTGTTTTTGAAAATTGCGAATAACTCAGTAAATAAAAACGATACATGAAATTTAATTTTACAGAATGTCTGAAAATATGATATGTGATATGTGGTTTCATTTAATGTCGGCACCAAAGCGCCACGCTGTATAATAGAGACTTAGCTATGCTACCAATATCCACGAATAAATAAAAGCTTACAAATCTGAATCTAATAATCTATCAGTCAGATACTCATTAACTATTATATAAACTTTTTATCGTTTGAAAATATTTGCATGAGATTTCGTAAGCACTGAGTAAAGCCAAAATAATAAGTTATGTACAGTTTTTTCTAAAATTCAATCAATTTAAGTGAAATACTAAAAAAAAAAATATTGTTATTTAATCATATTCTGGACTGAAATTTTTTAGACAACCCATTTGCAATATATTTGTTGACATATTAAATAACATATAAAACACCTTTCATCCAAGAAACAACTCAGTGAAGGTCGTTGTATTGCGGGATCTTAGACTACTACGTTTGCGTGGCGCCTAAGGTGGCATGGGTTGAAATTTGGAACTAAGTTAAATTGTAATCTGGAATAGCACATAGGCTATTTATTACCTTTAGTTACCGAGACCGAACACTATTTGAACGTCAATGAGTATTTTTGTGTCTAGTTAGGACACAAAAACGGTGTCTGCGTTTGCGCCCTGCCGCAAACGTGGCCACTATTTGTGTCCTGTGCCAGGTACCGATTAATATTTGATTTATATAAAACCAGTGTAAAATCATACAGCCCCGCGCAAACGCAGACACCGTTTTTGTGTCCGTAACTAGACACAAAAATACTCATTGACGTTCAAATAGTGTTCGGTCTCTGTTGCGGCAGGGCGCAAACGTGGCCACTATTTGTGTCCACACTGGCGTACGTACCTACTCACATGCCTTGATTTTATTTCCGAAGTTGTTAGTGAGTTTAATGAACGTGTAAAATGTTGAATGCTTTCATCACACACATTTATGAGCTCTGTACGTACAATGCAATCATCACTTTTCATTATAGACTCTAATGATTATGTCATTAGAATTATAGATGGATTGTGGAGGTAAGAGTGAATATTATTCCAATAAGTAAAATTGTAAATGTAGATTAATGTTGATTGATAGATATAGCCAACTACGTAGTAAAATAATTATTGAAGTTGGTTTCATGAAATTAAAATTAGAAATGAGATTATAATAATTCCTTAAATTTTAAATAATTCACACTTATATTTTAATTTTAAATATTATTGTAGCAAGCAGCATGCGGCGTTGAGCAAACATTACTTTGTTTTATTATTTAATTTGGCTTTGTGTTGACAAATTACAATAATACATTGCTTCTCAAACTAATTGTTCTCAATATATTATTGTCAAAAGTATTTATCGTTGAGACAAAGCACAGCATGCAATTAACATTTGGATATTTTGATTTAGATTTTGTTCCGTGTTGTAGGGCAATATTTTAGTGAAATTTCAGAGCAAATTGACAAACCATCTTTCGAGTATCTATATGGGTAGCAATCCAGTGAGTACAGACTCTTCATACTCAAATAGCTGCGTGACACAGTGCTGTTATGGGCAGGTGTGTTGTTTATAACTAGGTGTACACTCCGCGAGGTATAAGCTGAGCTTTGCATTAGTGTGAGTGATCGCCAATCAGGCAGGAGCTTGAAATTTTGTCCGCGAGGTATAGGCTGAGCTTTGCATTAGTGTGAGTGATCGCCAATCAGGCAGGAGCGCGGCGAGACAGAATGGCGCCGCGCCTAAAGCCGGTTGTCACACCTACACTATCCATGTACACTCACACAAATGCAAAGCTCAGCTTATGCCTCGCGGAGTGTACCTATGTCTTGCTACTTTCCTCACACAACTTTATTAACATAAGATAAAGTAAGATAGGTTTAAAAACAAATAAGTATCACCATCAACACGAAGAAGTTTAAAAAATATACACAAAGTAGAGAGATGAATAGTTTCTCAATATTGTACGAAGTCCATTGTCTACCTTATCTTATCTTACCTGTGTCCCGTGCAATATACGTATAGCTGTGTTCGTAAACCGTACGATATCAATCAGCAGACTTAGACTATTCAACAAAATCTGAAAATAAATGTTAAATATATATTATCTAAGTTGAACAATGGGTAAGTATTTAATGCTGAAATCTTTTTTGCTCAGTGCAACAATATCTTATTTTATTGTTATCTTATACCTTTAAACGACCAATTCTTGTAGGTATATATCTTATATCTTTAAACGAGCAATTCTTGTATATATATATAGAATCTGAATCTCGGAAACGGCTCGAACGATTTTCATGAAATTTAGTATACAGGGGGTTTCGGGGACGATAAATCGATCTAGCTAGGTTTTATTTTTTAAAACAATGAAATTATTTTTTAGACGATGAAAAACTCCTACAATGTTATTAGAATACGATAACTTATTACGCCACTTTTCTTTAAGTCTAAATGGCTCAGACGGAATATGCTCGCCCTCGGAGTCAACAGGCCCCGGTTCGAATACTGGTGGTCCTTTTCTTTTTGTTTTTTTTTTCTGAGAAAATCTTATACTTAGCGCCTTTTAGTAGGTCTAAGTAAGTCATCTGTTCTTTATGATCTCTTTTTTCGCTCGCCCTCGGAGTCAACAGGCCACGGTTCGAATCCTGGTGGTCCTTTTCTTTTGGTTTTTTTTTCTGAAAACATGCCTAAATATCATTTAAAAACCGAGCAAAGCTAGGTCAACCAGGTACTATATATAGAATCAGAATCAGAACGGCTTGAACCATTTTCATGAAATTATGTATACAGGGGGTTTCGGGGACGATAAATCGATCTAGCTAGGTGTTATTTAAAAATAACGCCGTTTTAAGCGCGTTTTTATACAATGAAAAACTGTTACATTGACATTAGAACGCGACGGTAAATTTCGCGACGTTGCGCGACGGTATAAATTAGCTCAGCCGGGAAGCTGTTGGCGGTCATTATATGGTAGATCCGGGTTCGAATCCAGACGGCCGCACTTTTTTTCAAGTTCCATTTAAAAAAAGAAAAAAAAGAACTGTATGCATCTAAGTATACTCAGTGCTTAAACCGAGCAAAGCTCGGTCACCCAAGTACTTAATATTCAAAGTGACGACTGGAGCTATCTTTTAGGATACGATCCCCCCTACTGGTGGCGGCCCGTTTAGGTATAAAATAATAGCTCTTAAAGTATGA
This sequence comes from Ectropis grisescens, assembly GCA_017562165.1. Lineage (NCBI taxonomy): Eukaryota > Metazoa > Arthropoda > Insecta > Lepidoptera > Geometridae > Ectropis > Ectropis grisescens. The sequence goes on along the minus strand of CM029777.1, from coordinate 8,739,211 downwards.
TTATTATCTAATAAATTTTTTATCATTCCATATGATATTTATTAATCTTTAAGTATGTTTACAAAAAAATCTCATTTTTTATCTTGTAGTTAAGTCCAGTTGTTTGGGTAGGTGACAAACACAACTGTTGTTTCGTAGTTTTCCCCCTTATGGGGAATTTACTTACCTAACAATTTAAAATTACACTATGAATTTTCATTGCATTACATTAAAAAAAAAATTGAAACAGCCATTTCACTGTGACCTCATTCTTTCTGGAAGTAGATTACAAGAGTGATACTAATAATGGTGATTACGTAGAGTTAGAACTCATTGTAAACTTCGCTTGGGGAGTTAACACACCTTTACCAGTTAATCTAACGCCAAGCAGTAACGTACAAACAGTTCCGGCTTGAAAGACCGTTTTTTAAGAGAAATCACAGTAAAAATATATATCA